>NW_018922265.1:15542-27253 GCF_002207925.1 Prunus avium | reverse complement strand
TACCTGCAAGCTCAGTAATTTTCGTGCTTTGCTGGTCTATCACCCTTATTCCCCTCATTTTTTCCTCTTCAGGCAGGCTGCTTAGAGTCACAGACGAGCTGCCGGAAGTGACCCATTTCTCTCTTTCCCTCAATCTCAACCAAACCTCTCTGCAAAACCCTTTCCTCTCCTACCTTAATACCCCATCTTTCCCCTAGAAACACTTAATTTTCCCTCAGTGCTAAACTCATGTTGATTTTGCTTCCATGCCACATGCCTCTCATGCCAAGCCCAAGATTTTATCTGTAAGCATGAAGAAATTATTTGTAAGTTGTTGTTGATTTGGTTGGTGAAGGTAACCAAAGTACTTCCTAGGGCCCTGCTGCCCTTTCGAAGCATTTTGGGGCTTAATTTTCTAACTCAGACAAAGGGGATAATTTCATCAGCTAAGCCCACTTGCCGCCGGAAGAAAAAGACCCCTACAATATGAAAATACAAAACATATTTGGGTAAAATCCAATCAAACAAATAATAAAAAAACTATATATCCAAAGGGTAAATCCAACCAATATAATGGACCTAGAGAAGTATTTCAAAATAGCCTCTTGTGTCGTTTCCCACAGATGGCGCCAATCTGTTGATGCTCAAAAATGGTTCAGCACTTTTGGGCCCAACTTAGTGATAATGTATGATGGATGATGGGTGAAGGTGAGGACATTCAGCTTGTGTGTGAAGATTTGGGCAAGCGATAAATATACAAAAAACAAGATATACGTGGTTCACCCTTAATGAATGGGCTACGTCCACGGAGAAGTATATTCTCATTATCATAATAATATGTATTTACATTTGTACATGGGGTTGGACCCAAATATAAAGGTAAGAAGTGAGAAGCCTAGCTCAGCGATCCCTTCCTAAGTAGAGAGTGGTCTCCTTTTATAAATGAGGGGGAGTCTACGCATCTTGTAATATTCCAATGTGAGACTGTTTGCCTTGCTTAGATTTGCTTCTAGTTGCTCGGTCAGATATTGTACAAACAGGAGTCCCCTAAGTTCCCGATTAAGGAGATACATGTTGATCGCTGAAGGTAAATGTACCAAATAGAGCCTAAGTCTCAGGGTGACTCCTAAAGGCATGTACTATCGTACGTGCTAAAGGCTCTGCTATAAGCTTGATAATTGACATGGGTGCCATTCGGCAGGTGGCATAGGTGTTGGAAGGGAGATGGTCTCCAAGAGGTGTCGTTCAGGGTGTGGCATTGGCGCTGTAAGGGAGAAGTGTCCTCAGAGGTGCCGTTCGGCATGTGAACTTGGCGCCGTAAAGGAGAAGTGTCTCTAGAGGTGCCGTTCGGCATGTGGCCTTGGAGTGTAAAGGAGAGGTGTCTCAAAAGGTGTCGTTCGGCATATGGGCTTGGCGCCGTAAAGGAGAAGTGTCTCCTGGAATGTGCCGTTCAGCATGGCCTTAGCATTGTAAAGGAGGGGCATCATCTTGGGGTGTCGTTCAGTAGGTAGCCTTGGTGCTGCAATGAAGATATATCTTCTGAGAGGTGTCGTTCGGCGTGTGGGCTTGGCGTCGTAAAGGAGAAATGCAATCCAACATGTGGCCTTGGCGCCGTAAAGGAGAGGCACCATCCTAGGGTGCCGTTCGGAATGACCTTTGTGCCCGAAAGGAAGAGATGTATCTAAATGAGTGTCACCTATGGGGTGCCGTTTGGCAAGGCGGTGTTGGAGTTGTCGTAAGCATTGGAGCTAATTCCGTAAACTTCGAATTGCTGCCATAAGCTTGGAATTGCTGCCATAAGCTTGGGGTTGCTGCCGTAAACTTCGAATTGCTGCCATAAGCTTGGAGTTGCTGCCGTAAGCTTTGGAGTTACTGTCGTAAGCATTGGAGCTAATGCCGTAAACTTCTAATTGCTACCATAAGCTTGGAGTTGCTGCCGTAAGCTTTGGAGTTGCTGCCGTAAGCTTGGGAGCTGATGTTGTAAGCTTTAGAGTTACTGCCGTAAGCTTGGAGTTGGCGTCATAAGCTTGGAGTTGGTGCCTAAGCTTGGAGTTGCTGTCGTAAGCTTGGGAGCTGACACCGTAAGCTTTGGAGTTGCTGCCATAAGTTTGGGAGCTGATTTTGTAAGCTTGGAATTGCTGCCGTAAGCTTAAGTAGGAGCTGCAATAAGCTTTGGGCCTGGCAAAGGGATAGCTGTAGTAATTAGAAAATGAATAATCATTAAGTAATAGATACTCACATAATTTTGGAGTGCCGAATGATGATGGGGATGTGAAGGCATCAAGCTCGCCGAATCATCTTAAGACGCAGAAGGTAGGCGCCGACTCATTGGGAGATGCCGAATCATTGGGGGATGCTGCCGTAAGCATTGGAGCTAATGCCGTAAACTTCTAATTGCTGCCATAAGCTTGGAATTGCTGCCGTAAGCTTTGGAGTTGCTACCGTAAGCTTGGGAGCTGATGTTGTAAGCTTTGGAGTTACTGCCGCAAGCTTGGAGTTGGCGCCATAAGCTTAGAGTTGCTGCCGTAAGCTTTGGAGTTACTGCCGTAAGTTTGGGAGCTGATTCTGTAAGCTTGGAATTGCTGCTGTAAGCTTCAGTTGGAGTTGCAGTAAGCTTTGGGCATGGCAAAGGAGTAGCTGTAGTAATTAGAAAAGGCATAATCATTAAGTAATAGATACTCACATAATTTTGGAGTGCCGAATGATGATGGGGGATGTGAAGGCATCAAGCTCGCCGAATCATCTTAAGACGCAGAAGGCAGGTGCCAACTCATTGGGAGATGCCGAATCATTGGGGGATGTGAATACATCGCACTCGCCAAATGATGCAAGGGTGCCGAAGTCTAATGCTGAAGGCAGATGCCGAATCATTATGGGGATGTGAAGACATCGCATGCACCATATGATGCAAGGGTGCCAAAGGCAGATGCTGAATCATTGGGGGGATGTGAAGACATCGCACACACCGAATGATGCAAGGGTGCCGAAGGCAGATGCCGAATCATTAGGGGGATGTGAAGAGATCTCACTCGCCAAATGATGGAGGGGTGCTGAAGGGATTGAATGTAAGGTGCCGGGGGCACTCGAAAAGGAGAACAACATAGCCTCTTGTGTCGTTTCCCACAGACGGTGCCAATTTGTTGATGCTAAAAAATGGTTCAGCACTTTTGGGCCCAACTTAGTGATAAGGTATGGTGGATGATGGGTAAAGGTGAGGACCTTCAGCTTGTGTGTGAAGATTTGGGCAAGCGATAAATATACAGAAGACAAGATATACGTGGTTCACCCTTAATGAATGGGCTACGTCCATGGAGAAGTATATTCTCATTATTATAATAATGTGTATTTACATTTGTACATGGGGTTGGACCCAAATATAAAGGTAAGAAGTGAGAAGCCCAGCTCAGCGAACCCTTCCTAAGTGGAGAGTGGTCTCCTTTTATAAATAAGGGGGAGTCTACGCATCTTGTAATATTCCAATGTGGGACTCTTTTCCTTGCTTAGATTTGCTTCTAGTTGCTTGGTCAGATATTGTACAAACACTCACTATCCCCATCGCCTCTCTCTTTCTCTCTCTTTGTGCGAGTTTTTGCTGCTATCGTTTCTCGTCTATCTGAGGTCTGTAAGCTCTTTCCTCCTACTACTTCAAGTAATAATCTCAGTTTTTTTAATAAATAGTATATCCGAGCGGCTATACCTTTTAAATAATATATTTAAAAAGGCTGTGAAAAGAATATAACAGTAAGTGTTGTCTTAAAAGAAACTTTCCAATCACATCAAACCATGAATGCATTTTATGCCAAGTAGATCAACCTACAAATATCTCATTAGTCTTCCCTTCTGAACTCCCATTTACATAACCTTTATAGAACTCATCATTTATCTCAGAAGAACTGTTGCGCCACAAAGGTAAGCCTTCAACACAGAAAACCTCTTCACTCAAGCAACAAAATTAGAAAACAAGATCAGGGAACAAGAGTAATGATAAGACTGACAGTACATTGCAAACCCCACATGGACCCCTCCGGTTTTTACAGTGCACAAACAGAACAATTCACCTAACATTTAGTTGACTATTGCTGTTGTGTTAGCAAACAAGCATTCTTACACAAAAAAGAATCAAATTCATATATAGATGACGATTTTATTAGTTGAAAGCATTTCCTTCTCCTGTTTTGATTTGCTTCTATTATTCTTTTTCAATGTGAACCAGGGCACTTCACCATAAGAGCTTGCATGGATCCATTCCTAATGAAATTACCAATTGTCCTGAGCTTAGGGCTCTGTAAGTGGAAACGTTTCCTTCTCATTTCTGTATCTCCTTTGAGTTCCCATCTATTTATGTTATATGTCACAAGAATTGAGCATTGCATTCCCCTTTTCTTCTACTTGTTAGGTACTTGAGGGCTAAGTATCTGTAAGGAGGTAAAACATCAGTTATTGGAAACCTTTCTCATCTCACAATACTGTAGGACTTTCGTCTTTGTCTTATCCTTTTTGTTTACAAAGTCTTTGTTGCATGCCACAATTCTCCAATTGGATAGTGTCTCAAATTACATAATTGCTTCTATATGTCTTAGGAACTTGTCCACTAAATTCTTCTCCGAGGAAATCCCAGATGTTGGAGTTCTAAGCACTTTTAGGAACAAGTCGTAATCCCATCTGTCATTCAATAAACTTGTGTTGCATATGCTCGTGTTTTTCAGATGTACGTGTAGGTTATAGTTTTATGCATTTAAGTAAGATATAGGCATGCGTTTGCTCCTGTCAGCCAATCGCTCATTTAGTGAAGCATTTGGTGCAACAAAAGAAAATTGGTCGACTTTCGTAATATCTTAGCAATGCGCAGCTTCTTCATTCAAACCTCTAAATCAGATGTTCTATCAGCAGAAATGACAATACAACTAGAAAAACTACATATCCAACAGGAATTGTTGCTCTCATTCCAAAAGATAAAAACCCAACCTAACGGACATTATATTGGTAAATGCATGAAACAACAAAATTAAAAAAGGTTCAACATGCATTATTCCAACAGGTCCATAGCTACACCACATAAAATGGTTATAAAGGCTTTAAGCAACAAACCCTTTATTATGAAGCACGAAATGGATCGAGATTCGCGGGCCCTTGATAGACATTGATGATACCAGCTTCAGCTACCATTTCCAAAATAACACTCTTATTTTCCTCACAGCAGGTCAGGTCGACCGAGCCCAAAATAGATGCAGTGATGCTACTCCTCGTAATGTGGAGGGGCTGCATAAGTTGTCAGTTGACGAGAATTAGCAGCACTGATGATAATATTGATGTTGTACGCATCTAGCTTCTCGTCAACAACAAAAGCTTCATTCCAGTCGTTTTCCTTAAGCAAACCAAAGATTGCACGGACTTGCCACGCCTCATCTACAAAGATGGTTTCCCTTGCAAGGAGCGTCCCTTTTCCAACAAGCATCTCAGCCTCAACCTTTCGACGGCCCTTCCCCTTACGCTTGGCGAGCCTCTTCTCCAATTTCAAATAATTCTTAAGTAAATCAAGGGAGTAATGTGCCATTTGTTAAACATGTAGAAGTGATGCTACTCCTCGTAATGTGGAGGGGCTGCATAAGCTGTCAGTTGACGAGAATTAGCAGCATTGATGATAATATTGATGTTGTACGCATCTAGCTTCTCGTCAACAACAAAAGCTTCATTCCAGTCGTTTTCCTTAAGCAAACCAAAGATTGCACGGACTTGCCACGCCTCATCTACAAAGATGGTTTCCCTTGCAAGGAGCGTCCCTTTTCCAACAAGCATCTCAGCCTCAACCTTTCGACGGCCCTTCCCCTTACGCTTGGCGAGCCTCTTCTCCAATTTCAAATAATTCTTAAGTAAATCAAGGGAGTAATGTGCCATTTGTTAAACATGTAGAAGTGATGCTACTCCTCGTAATGTGGAGGGGCTGCATAAGTTGTCAGTTGACGAGAATTAGCAGCACTGATGATAATATTGATGTTGTACGCATCTAGCTTCTCGTCAACAACAAAAGCTTCACAGCCAATCGCTCATTTAGTGAAGCATTTGGTGCAACAAAAGAAAATTGGTCGACTTTCGTAATATCTTAGCAATGCGCAGCTTCTTCATTCAAACCTCTAAATCAGATGTTCTATCAGCAGAAATGACAATACAACTAGAAAAACTACATATCCAACAGGAATTGTTGCTCTCATTCCAAAAGATAAAAACCCAACCTAACGGACATTATATTGGTAAATGCATGAAACAACAAAATTAAAAAAGGTTCAACATGCATTATTCCAACAGGTCCATAGCTACACCACATAAAATGGTTATAAAGGCTTTAAGCAACAAACCCTTTATTATGAAGCACGAAATGGATCGAGATTCGCGGGCCCTTGATAGACATTGATGATACCAGCTTCAGCTACCATTTCCAAAATAACACTCTTATTTTCCTCACAGCAGGTCAGGTCGACCGAGCCCAAAATAGATGCAGTGATGCTACTCCTCGTAATGTGGAGGGGCTGCATAAGTTGTCAGTTGACGAGAATTAGCAGCATTGATGATAATATTGATGTTGTATGCATCCAGCTTCCCGTCAACAACAAAAGCTCCCTTCCAGTCGTTTTCCTTAAGCAAACCAAAGATTGCACGGACTTGCCACGCCTCATCTACAAAGATGGTTTCCCTTGCAAGGAGCGTCCCTTTTCCAACAAGCATCTCAGCCTCAACCTTTCGACGGCCCTTCCCCTTACGCTTGGCGAGCCTCTTCTCCAATTTCAAATAATTCTTAAGTAAATCAAGGGAGTAATGTGCCATTTGTTAAATATGTAGAAGTGATGCTACTCCTCGTAATGTAGAGGGGCTGCATAAGCTGCCAGTTGACGAGAATTAGCAGCACTGATGATAATATTGATGTTGTATGCATCCAGCTTCACGTCAACAACAAAAGCTCCCTTCCAGTCGTTTTCCTTAAGCAAACCAAAGATTGAACGGACTTGCCACGCCTCATCTACAAAGATGGTTTTCCTTGCAAGGAGCGTCCCTTTTCCAACAAGCATCTCAACCTCAACCTTTCGACGGCCCTTCCCTTTACGCTTGGCGAGCCTCTTCTCCAATTTCAAATAATTCTTAAGTAAATCAAGGGAGTAATGAGTCATTTGTTAAACATGTAGAAGTTATTGCCAAACTAGTACAAATACTGATCAAGTGTCAGATGCAAAGGAAGTATATACAAACAAATTACATTGTCCTCAGATTTCAGATTTTCAGAGAATATAAATGGTAAATCCAGATTACACAAAACAGTTAATTAGCAGTTCAATTTCAAAAGAATAATTGGCATCGTTATCAAGACTTGGTATTCAATTTCAAAAGAATACAGGTGTAACTAAAAAGAATAGCTTAGTTTGAGGTTGTGCTACATGAAATCCAGTTTCAGCATGAGTCCAGTAGTTCACTGTAAAATACTGGAGGTCATTGCCTGTCCACCCTCATCCATGCATGCCCGGGCAGGCATCAATATGCACACACAAGAACCATGACCATTATGTTTTTTCAGATTGGTGGGTTTGATTTTTCTTTCATATGGCAGTCTCATGGTATATTGAATAGTGATAGTTTGTATGCATCACCCTTTCTTTTCGCATTTACATGAATTGCTTCATAACACTGGGAAATTAGGTTTGCAACTCCTAATAGCCAAAATTGATTTAAATAGGATTGCAACTTCTTAACATGCATTTTCCCACACTAGTTGCTTTATTGTTTTGTTTTGTCCCAAAATTGAAAAATCAAACATACTCTCTTTTGGTCATTGGTGAATCCTAAGGCAGTTAGGCTTTTGGCCTCAATATGCTTTAGTTATCGTTATTGTGCTGCTCTTTCCTTAATAAGATCTAGTTCTTATTTCTAGTAGAATGGTTTTGTTTCAAACTTATGATTTTGTCTGCACTATGTAGGTTATGTTCTACGAAGGCTTGAAAGATTGTACCTTGCTTATAGTATGTAAGTCTTTAAAATCGAATTCAGAATTTTATGTATGGTGATTTATACTTGGATGTGATCAAAACAAGATTGCAAATACTGGGGGTAAAAGGTATCAGCTTTGTTTTGTGGTTATTCTTAATATTATTTTCAAATGACTTTCAGTTGTCAGTGTAGACCTAAATTTGTCACAAGCATCACATGCATCATAATGTTGTATTAGTGTACCTACTGTTACCTGAACAAAGCTTGGCTTATTAAGTCAGCTGTTGTGCTTATGAACATTGACCTCATGGGTGCACAGACACAAACACCTTTACAAATTTATAGTTGTTTTTCATTGAATCATTTCCCAACATTTTCGTTAATTGTCATTGTCGCATAACAAAGTTAAATCTTGGGGACAAAATCGATGGGCTATAGTTAGAAATATACTTGGGTAAAGTTTGTGTTAACCGTTATTTCAAACTGAGGTTTCAACATGTTTGCCATGATGGGAAAGGGAAATTTTGTAGAGCAATTTTCCTTTCGACCTGGTATGTTTGATAGGCGTGACATTGATGTCGAAAATTTGTCTTTGGTTTATTATAAAAAAAGAAGTTGTCTATGGTCGAAAATTTAAACTTTGGTTCTATCACTTGTTGAGTTTGATGTGATAGCCAATAAGTTTGTTTATTTTCCATATAATGTTGTGAACTTTAGGTGCAATGGCTGCTTGGATGCAGTTTATAACATATGGATGGTTGAAGATGCACAGGGGATGTTTATAGGTAGCAGTCTCAGGATCACCCAATGTTATAAGCAATGAAGGATTAGGCAATGTTGCAAGCAAGAAGTTGCTAGCATGTAGTAGAGGAATGAGAAGAATCACCATGACATGACAAAATTATTTATAATTGCATTGTATTAAGCAAACATAGTGGGCATGTTTCTCTGCACAATCCCCAGTTATATATACATATATATAAGAGCACTACTAGAAGCAGTAAACATGAAATATGCAAATAAATCTATAAACCATAACATGTAAAATGCTCTAGGCAGCAGTAAATCTATAAACCATAACATGCAAATAAGTCTCTCATGGTTTCACAACTTATGAAGGAAAATTTGTGTGGTTCACAGTATCTGGGAACCCCTGTGTCTCCAAGCAGACTGCAGCATGTTTTTTGCATACAAATCCATCTTTTCCCTTCACATTGTCCAACTTGTTACTTGAATAGAACTGCAGCTCTGGCATGTTAGTCCACAATTCCAATTTTCGGTGTCACGCAACAGTACTGCCTTCCTCAAATGCTTGTAACTTGAAGGGTCTAGCACATAGTTGATGTCGTACCCATCAGGCAACTCATTTATCTTGCTACCAATTTCTTGGGGCTCAAGGAAATCATAAGGTGTTCCTTTCACAGTTGCAATTTCACCAGTGGGAATGAGTTGGTCATTAATGGGTGTGATGTTGGACCCGAAAAGCTGGAGATGGTGCGAGAGGATGTCGCCACTATTGTGGCCACGGAGATTCCAGTAGGTGTGGTGGGCTAAGTTCACTGGAGTGGCCTTGTTAAGAGCTTTGGCTCCCATTTTGATAGCTAATTTATTTGTCTCAATAAGCATGTATGTTACTGATACAACAAGATCACCAGGAAAGCCTGCATTAACAATTAGCAGAGATTTCATTGTTAGTGTTGCACAATCTACATTAGTCACATCCACAGTCATTCTTAATTGTTGTCCATGTTTTACCTTGTTCACCATCCAAGCTGTTATAGGTGAATGTTATGTGACTATCTTTGATGTAACTTTTTACTGTCCATACAACATCACTGAATCCTTTAAGGCCACCTGACATAATCACAAGAAAATTATGTTATATATCTAATATTTAACTCAAATTCCGAGAAGAACATTGGCCCTGGAAATTTAGATTAGGTAACATGAAATGATCATGAACATACCTTCATTTGCAACCAACTTGTAGTGAACACCATCTAAACTAAATTGAGCACTTCCAATTCTATTGGCAACACGTCCAACAATGGCTCCAAAGTAGACTGAATCATTCTACAATACTTGCAACCACTCAATTAACATTCAATAGCAATCATTCTAATTTGATCGAAACACGAAGAAAATAAAACATATTTATGAACTGACCTAGTAGTCTTTAAGTGATTTGAATGCAAGAACAACGTTGTCTAGTTTTCCTGAAATAAGATGAGAGAAATCATACAAATGAGAACATAAGATGCAGATTTTATAAACACATGGAATGCAAAATTTGAACACCAAATAAAACTATTGAAAACTTGCGCAGTCACAATCCCACATACCGTTCTTCTCAGGAGAACAACAGAGAGCACAATTGCACCATAATTGGTTAGCTTCACAGAGAAATCTCCCCTCTTCAATTCATGAATTCCAACCTTTTGATTTGCCTCAGAACAATAAAAAACCAACGGCAGCAAGTGAAGAAAACACCAAAACATGATAGATATCTCAGGCATTGTATTGTAGGCGAACAATAAACCCTCTACCACCATCAAAATGCTTGAATGTGATGAATTATATATAGAAGATAATCAAGATTGAGATAAGATTATTGCTGATAGCGGATAAGGGTATGATTATATGTTTGTTAGAGATGGGGAGATAAGAGTAAATTTCGAAACAAACTGGATTTCAATTTAGCAATATGTTGTTGTCATATTTGACTTAATTTGAAATTTAAAATTTATGAATTTGAATTAATATCAATCATTAAACTACCAAATATAATATGTGGGAAATTTATTTGGTTTGGAAATTCTACATTTATAGAGGGAAAAAAAATCTGCAATTCTGACCTCATCTTTGGGCAATTCAAACTTCTGTGCGCCTGCCAGTAAATATACTATGTTCGCAATTGGTGAAAGGTTCATTCCCATTTTCTCTACTTCTTGCTCATGATCTGAATTTGTTGTCATTTGAAACTCATATGATCCTCCATAACTGCCCCATAGCTGCTTGTAGATTAATCAAGGGGTTAACTTAATAAAGTTGCAGCTAAACCAGTGAATTAAGCCTTAACTAGTCCCAAACTTTTTAGATGATTTGGGAAAATACATTGCAATTCTGCAAGCCTCTATCTGCAAGAATATGACGACCAATGCAAACTGTCCTATTTGCCATGGAGCATCAGAAACTTTAGAGCATTTGTTCAGAAGTTGCAACAAATCTCTCTGTGTTTGGAAACTCTATTGGTACCCTACATTGAGTTGCTCACACCTTCGTCCTCCCCTTTAAAGATTGGCTGCAAATAAATCTTAAGGACAGATTATGGCATCTAATCCTATTAACATTGCTAGGGATTGGCATGCGGCTAATAGGTCTATCCCTACCAAACCACCTAGAGAAGATGTTATGGTGGCGTGGAAGTATCCCCTTGAAATTTGGATTAAACTACTGGTGGTAGTTGTCACACTATTGCTTCTCACATTTGCGTTGGAGGTCTCAGAAAGCAAGAGTAATGATAAGACTGACAATACATTGCAAACCCCACATGGACCCCTCCAGTTTTTAGAGTGCACAAACAGAACAGTTCACCTAACACTTAATTAACTCCTGCTGTTGTGTTAGCAAACAAGCATTCTTACACAAAAAAGAATCAGATTCATATATATATGACGATTTTATTAGTTGAAAGCATTTCCTTCTCCCATTTTGATTTGCATTTATTATTCTTTTTCAATGTGAACCAGGGCACTTCACCA
>NW_018922264.1:142304-180680 GCF_002207925.1 Prunus avium | reverse complement strand
GCACAAGTTTAACTCAAAAACATAACCAAATCATAAGCTAGAAGGGTACAAAATGATATGTAAATATGCACCGATCAGTTAGCGGCCGAGATTATCGGCCTGCTCCATGAATATAAGGATTGTTTCGCTTGGGATTACCATAAGATGCCTGGGTTGCCGAGAAGTTTGGTTGAGCATGAGTTAAAAATCAAGGAGGGGTTTAGGCCTTTCCAACAGTCGCCGAGGCGGTTCTCGACCGAAGTGCAGCTTAAAGTCAAGGAAGAAATTGAATGGCTCCTTAAAGCCGGCTTCATTCGGACGGCCCGATACGTTGAGTGGTTGGCCAACATCGTACCAGTTTTAAAGAAGACGGGGGCTTTGAGGGTTTGCACCGATTACAGAAATCTGAATCTTGCAACCCCAAAGGACGAGTACCCCATGCCTATGTCAGACCTCTTGGTAGACGGAGCCGCAAAGCACGAACTACTGTCTTTCATGGAAGGCCATGCTGGTTACAACCAAATTTTCATAGCCGAGGAAGATGTCCACAAAACGGCGTTCCGATGCCCGGGCGCAATCGGAACCTATGAGTGGGTGGTCATGCCATTCGGCCTAAAGAATGCCGGTGCGACATACCAGCGAGCCATGAACCTTATTTTCCACGACCTTATAGGCCGAACCGTTGAAGTATACATCGACGACGTGGTCGTAAAGTCCCCATCCAAAGCCAACCATGTAGGACATCTCCGACAGGCTTTCAACCGAATGCGAGTGCACGGCCAAAAGATGAACCCGAAGAAGTGTGCTTTCGGCGTCACCACCGGGAATTTCCTGTTTCTTAGTTCACCAATGAGGAATCGAGGTAGATAAAAATAAAGTTATGGCCATTATGGCAGCCCCTCCGCCAAGGACCAAGAAGGAGCTCCAGTCCTTCCTCGGTAAGGTCAACTTTTTAAGGCGGTTCATATCCAATTTGGCAGGGAAAATCCAGCCGTTGACCCCCCTGCTCAAACTGAAAGACACGGATCGGTTCGTATGGGGAGCAGAACATCAAGCGCCCCTCGACGATATTAAGAAATATTTATCTCAACCACCTGTCCTTATGCCGCCAAAAAGAGGGAAACCCTTGAGACTTTACACTTCGGCTTCGGAGAGCTCTATCGGCTGTCTGCTGGCTCAAAACAACGAGTCAGAACGAGAGCAAGCAGTGCACTACCTGAGCCGTACACTTGGTCGTTCAGATCATCTCCAAGACCGATCTCATCAAATATATGCTCACTCGGCCGAATTGGGAAGTGGACGATGGCATTGTCCGAATTCACCTTCCAGTATGTGGCCCAGAAGTCGGTCAAGGGTCAGGCATTGGCCGATTTTTTGGCTCACCACCCAGCTCAGGGGCAGGAAGAGGAGTTGGAGGTCGAGATCGGCATGGCCCGCATGGAAAAGAACTACTGGACCATGTACTTCGACGGCTCCAATACCGAGGCCAGGTCCGGAGCCGGAGTCGTGATCAAATCCCCTCAAGGACAAAGGTGGTAATTTGCATTCCAGCTCGATTTCAAATGCACCAACAATTAGGCCGAATACGAGGCACTCATCATCGGTCTCGAGATTCTGAGAGAAATGAAGGCAACCCGTGTCTTGGTCTACGGTGATTCTCAGCTGGTGATTAACCAATTGACCGGGGAATACCAGTGCACGAGCGAAAATTTAACTATGTATTATGTGACGGCCCTCAATGCGGCCGACGAATTTTCTAGGATTTCCTTTGTCTACGTACCGCGCGCCGAGAACCATGAGGCCAATGAGATGGCCCAGGTGGCGTCAGGCGTGAATATTCCGGACGATGACCACGATCGTGTGATAAGAGTCGAGAGGCATACCTTGCCAGCTTTGGCTGAACGAGGAATGACAACGCAAGTATCATCGGCCGAGGTCATCGACGAAGTCAACACGGCCGAGGCCGATTGGCACTACCCCATAGTAAAGTATCTGCGCGACCCCTCCGGCAGCCATGAGAGGACCACGCGTTTCCAGGCTCGGTGTTATTTGATTTATCAAAATAAGCTGTATCGAAAGGGATCGGACGGCTTATTGCTCCTATGTCCCAGCGCCGGAGACATAAAGGTTATCATGACCGAATCCCACGGGGGGATTTTCGGCGCTCACCAGTCTGGCGTCAAAATGAGGTGGTTGGTTCGAAGGCACGGCTATTACTGGCCGACCATCTTAAAAGATTGCATAGAGTATGCGAAGGGGTGTATCAAATGCCAGATCTACGGCCCCATACAAAGGGTACCGGCCGAAGCCCTCCACCCGGTTACCAAACCATGGCCGTTCAGGTGTTGGGTCGTGGATATCATCGGCAAAATCTATCCGGCCGCGTCCAACCAACATGCATGGATTTTGGTGGCAACTGACTATTTTACTAAATGGGTTGAGGCGGAGTCCTATCGGTCGATTTCTAGCGCACATGTGGTGAAATTCTTCGAGAAACACATCGTCCACAAGTTCGGTATACCTGAAACTATCACGGCCGACAACGGCCCAGTTTTCACATCGGCCGAAACCCGAGAGTACACCGAAAAAATAGGGATCAAATTAGTTCACTCAACACCTTACTACCCCCAGTCTAACGGACAGGCCGAGGCGAGCAACAAGGTAATCAAGGGCATCCTTGAGAAGATGATTGAGGAAAAACCAAGGGCATGGCACGACTTACTCCCTGAAGCCCTTTGGGCTTATCGAGTCACGAAACGATCGGCCACGGGCACATCTCCTTATGCCTTAACCTACGATAATGATGCCATCGTTCCGATGGAGTGAAAGGTTCGGTCTCTCCGCGTGGCCGAGCAGCCTGGTAAGGAAAGGAAGGACTACGCGCAAGCTATGGCTCAGGAGTCAGAAGACTTGGAGCAGTCCAGACTCGATGCTTATAACCTAATGCAGGCGCATAAGCAAATCGCGGCAAGGGCCTATAACAGAAAGGTCAAGCAAAAGACTTTCACCGAAGGCGACTTGGTATGGCGAGCCGTGCTTCCTATCAGGACTAAGGACCCTCGGTTCGGCAAATTCTCACCTAATTGGGAGGAGCCGTTTGTTATCGAACGAATCCTTGGCCGAGGCGCATTCCAATTAAGGGATAGGGATGGAGAATGGCACAACCTACCAATAAACAGCCAGTATTTAAAGAAGTATACCCCGTCATTATGGGAGACGGCCGAGAATGGATTATGAGGTTTTTACGACTGGAAGTAAACAACACAACGAAGATAAAAGACAAGGCATGCTTTCAGAAAAAAGGAAAGTGGAATCATACTTCATTTATTTAAAAGGGGGTCACGTTGACAAAGGAGCGGCCAGGTCATGGCCGATTACAACATATAGATATACATAAAGAAAGATTGCATCCTAAAATCTACGAACATCAGCTTCGTGGTCCCCTCGCTGGATAGACAGATGTTTCTTCCTGAGACTAGGGGTGGCACTCCGGACACGGGTATGACTAGGGGAACCCAGGGCCGTCATTCCGCCCAAGGGAAGGGGCGGCACTCTGGACACGAGTGCGACCAGGCGAACCCAAGGCCGTCATTCCGGCCGGGGTAAGGGGCGTCACTCTGGACATGGGTGCAACCCGGGCGCCCAGCCGAATGAACACGGCCATGGCCACGTTGGAATCATCGTACCAGACCCTCCCATCTTCATCAATTGCATTGCAATTTCTCCTCGGCCTCATAGGGAGGAAGGTCATCTTCCTCCAGGGCTGGGAAGGAATCTCAGCCACGTTTTGGTTTTGGCTCACGTCGACTTTCCAAGGCGAATGACAGTCGGTGGACAGCAGGGGAGGAAGAGCCATCTAATTATGGCCAAACGGCCAAGTCGTGAGGTTCAGCGGATTTGCCTCCCCGGTTTTTGGAAGGGCTACAATGGGGGTCATTGGAGCAGGTTAAAATGAAGGGGAGAAGGAGTAAAGGAGGAGCAAGGCCCAGGGTTCACTAAGCAGGAGGAGAGCTTCAGAGCAGGAGGCGTGAAAGAAAAATGAAGGAAGGCAGGGTTTTTATACTAGCCTTGGAATTCAAAGCAGGAGGTGTGATCCTCGA
The DNA here is from genome assembly GCF_002207925.1 of Prunus avium. Next base: position 176,601 of record NW_018922264.1, on the reverse strand, counting down.
AAGACGAAACGGCCTGACAACACATTTGGGGCACGCGAGGGTGTGTTTGAGACCTGGGGGCCGACGTTTTGGTTGGCGAGGCAAAATGATGTCTCGCACGAATCGAGAGCAAGATGACGTGTCGGAAGCCCAGAGACCGTCGTTTCATTTGACGAGGCGAGGCGACACCTCGCGTTAGCCTGGGCAATGATGGCCTGCACGACGTGCTTGGGCATTAAATGCGCCGACTGTCCTGCGTATTTAATGCACCAGTTGTCAATCACTTCCGAAGGAATGCAAAGGGTCCATCCCCTGGAATCCATTCGGCCCCTACCCATGCCAAGACCGAAGAATCCGGGGATGTGGGGGCAATATTTGTGCCTAATAAATCACGGCCATGAACTGACCGAAGGGGCCCCTTTTTCTCGGCCCTAACACTTGCTCGTAAAACTAAAGCGCGGCGTTTCGCCAAGATGTTTGGCCTTCCTAAAAAAGCAAAGGGAAAATTGCGAGGGCATGATCATCTCGGCCTTGATTATAGGCCGAGGCCGAAGTCGAACAAAATCACGGCCAAAGGTACTAACGTCAGATCATCAAGTGGCAGCAGGGTCCCACGCTTCATTTAATGAAGCAACGCCTCTGTTTATTGTAGCAAACCCACTGGCCACGAATAAGCATTTAATGCACGAGGGAAGGTGGGAAGTGACTGAAGTCAAGTCAGGATTTGGTGATAGGAATCAGAGTGATTAGACGCAAACATTCTCACAAGAATTCTTGCAGTTTGAGAGATTGGGTCACCAACTATCAGAACAATAAATGCGTCTCCACGGCCAGAAGCGCAGAACCCACGATTAGGGCGGCGGCCGAGATTCACCGGGATTTATGGGGTCACACCACCATGCTTCACAATCCCAAATGTCGATTGGACTACCCATTTGCTCTAATCAGGCTCCACCATGCAAATTTTTAGCCTCGATTACTCCTCCAAGAACTCTTCCTATAAATACAAGGCTCAAGCTACATTCACAGGGTTCAAACACCAAACAAAAGCCTCCCACGGAGCAAATTATATTTTTCTGTAATGCACTTTCAATATCTTTACTTGCTTTCCTAGGAGTAGTGTTAATTTGTAAGGAAAATCCATTCATCAATATATCATACGACCCTTGATTTTCAAGGCGCCGGAGCATCATCTCTGTTACTCATTCATTCACCCCATATATCATACGACCGTCGCTCACTGAGCAGCGCGCCGGAGCACCGCCCAAAACCCACCATTTTCACCACCCCTAAACGGCCTTGTAGCTCAGGTCGTGAACCTAACAGCTGAGATCAATTCCTCTCTCGGCTACAATCGTTTGATTAGAAGACGAGTTCAAACAGGCGCACCACTTGACCATTCTATCCACATCAACATCTCGACGCACGGTAGACCGTGCTAGCACGCCCGCGCACAACCGCACTGCATCCAAAAGCAGGAAGCCACGTGTCAACGCACATCCCCTCGGCCCGGAACCCCAGGCCGTGAGATTTGCGCAGCAGACAGATGTTAGAATTCATACTCCATTCTCAATGGCAGACATGAATGAGGTCTTGGAGAGGCAAGAGCGAGAAACTAGAGAAAGAAGGTGTAGACGAGCTGCAGGCAAAAGGGCGCAAAGAGAACTAAATCCGCAAATTGTCACAGCAGTGGCTTTGCTTGATGAAGAAAACCAGAGCCGCTGTGGTTCACGGGAAGGCCGTGGCCCGAATGTTAACAGACATATTCTCGGGGTAAGAATCTTCTGGAAGATTATTTTATCCCAACTTCTCTGTACTCTGATGGTCATTTTCGAGCGCGGTATAGAATGCAACCCCATTTGTTCAATAAAGTCATGCATGATATTTGCAATTATGATGAATACTTTGTTCAAAAGAAAAATTGTGTCGGAAATTTGGGACTTCTTCCTGAGCATAAGTTCACAGCCGTTATACGAATGTTGGCGTATGGGTCATCTGCTGATCAGGTGTATGAGATTGCCCGGATGGGGAAGTCCACTACTTTGAAGAGCTTGGTGAGGTTTTGTGATGCAGTCGAAACTCTGTACACCAGGGACTACCTGCGCAGACCTACGCCCAGGGACCTGCAACGGCTTCTACAAAAAGCCGAAGCTCGAGGATTTCCATGAATGGTTGGTAGCATCGACTGCATGCACTGGCAGTGGAAGAATTGCCCAATTGCTTGGCAAGGAGATTATGGGAATCGGAAAGGGCAAAAAAGTATCATCCTTGAAGCCGTTGCTGGATTTGATACATGAGTTTGGCATGCTTTCATCGGAGTTGTCGGATCTCAAAACGACTTGAACGTCTTGGGTCAATTCCCAGTGTTCAACGATGTTTTGAGAGGTGAAGCCCCGAATGTCACCTATGAAATCAACAATACTGTGTTCCAGAATGGGTATTATCTAGCTGACGACATCTACCCGAGTTGGAACACATTTGTGAAATCAATTCCGTATCCCCGATCGCAGAAGCAAAATTTTTTTTCTACCTATCAAGAGGGTTATAGAAAAGATGTGAAGAGGTGCTTTGGTATCCTCCAAGCCTGTTGGGCTATTATTAGGGGTGCGGCACATTTGTTTGATGAGGAGGTGCTGAGGAGCATAATGATGACATGCATCATCCTCCATAACATGATTGTGGAGGATGAGTATGATTATGAATCTTCAGACGTGTACAAACCAGATCCAATGAACACGGCCTTGACAAGAATTTATGAAAAACTCATGGGGCCAAATGGAGAACCAATGCAGCATGAATTGTTGCTTAGGGACGGTCGTGTAATGGCCCATATGATTGATTGATATATGGAGATGTATTCATCTTATATTCATGAACGACGTCAAGTTGACTTGATGGAGCATTTATGGGCGGTGAAAGGCAATGACGGCGAATGAAGTGAAGGGAAGAAGTTTATTTATATTTATTATGTTTATGTTTTATTTTTAGTTATGCTTTGTTTTTTTAATGCTTTGGTTGTGGTTTGTTTATTTTTAATGCTTTGGATGTGGTTTGTTTTTTATGTATCGAATGTCTTGAATAAAAAGGTATTTTATTGAATGCTTTCTTTATTCACTCAAATAAAACCAATACTACTAATGAAATAAAATACATGAATTACAACTACTTTTGAAAACAAAACATTAAAATACAATGAAATAAAAGGCAAGCAAACTAACTTAATGGTTTTCATCATTTGGAAGTGATGGTAAATAAAAATACAATTTGGAAGTGAATAAAATGTTGAGTAAAAAGTGAATAATAGTATAAGTAGAAGTAGAAGAAAATGTATGAGGATTTGGTGTTGAAAGTGAAGAGTTTTGGTAGGTATTTATAGAAAAAAAAAATTGAGAATTTTTGGGTTTTTATTATTTTTTTTAAATTCGATTTTTTTTCATTTTTTTATTACACAAAAATTGGCTGCCATTGGATTGGAGGAAAAATTCTAATCGGAGAGCCCAGAACGCGACACGTGGCAAAGAGCCGTTGGTGGCATTGTAGAGGTGCGTTCACCCGCCAACGTTAAAAAAATTTGAACGCTAGGGCTGACGTTGTCGTGACGTCAGCACCAAAACTCGGGTTGGAGCTCGGGCTGAAATTAAGTCAAAATCTGGGTTAGGTCAGGGTTTTGGTGTTGTTGGAATATGGGCGAAAGGGTGGGCATGGGAATGGGGCTTTAGCATGCATTTTTGCTAAATTGATTTTCCTAGGAAATACGATGAGTAGAATAAAATTTTTTGAAATCAGTTTCTATTTCTTGTCCCTTTTTTGGGGATAAATCCCGGCTCTAGGTTCTTTTGCTTGCTGGGTGGTGGGTTTTCTTTGTATTCAAGTTGCAGAGGAGTAGCAGATGGTGGCGTAAGGTGGGTGGTTGGCATTGGGGTTTAGGGCTCTGAGAGAAATCAGCTGTGAGAGAAAGTAGTTTGGCGTTTGGTAAAATTTTTGTTAAAAATGTTGTTGGTATTGATTCCCACATAATTAGAAAATGATTCCCACATAATTAGAAAATGATTCCCATATAATCATTAAACCCAACGCCTCTTCAAAATTGATTCCAGCATAATCAGAAAATGAAAACACCTCATTAGTTGCTTTCCCTTATAGCTTTCTCTCACAGCAATTTTTAACAATAAGTGATTTTCTCATGATTTACCAAACATGCTGGGCTTCCCAAAGTTTTAAAAAAATCACTTATTACCCCAAATAAGCAATATGCCAAACGGGCACTAATACTCTCTAACAAAACAAGGTTCAAAGTAAGAAAAAGAATGGAAAAAAAAAGAGTTTATTCAATGAAGTAAACAAAAAAAATAGACATGCAAAACAAAAGTATAAACTGCAATTAAAAAAACAGCAATAAACTACTGCTTTATAACAAGATAATGTAGATATCAATTAAGTAAAAAAAACAAAAACTGCACACAAAACAGAAAATGCAATACAGACATAAACTGCAACAAAATAAAAATAAATGTAATAAAATACTACTTTATAACAAAATAATGTAGATATCAATGATGTAAAGAAAAACAAAAACAAAAACCAACTCTATAAAGACATAAATTGCTCTACAAAATCTTGTCAAAGCTGTACATATTAATAAGCGAGGAACCAAAGACAAAAACTACAATAAACTACTACTCTATAACAAAAAAATGTAGATATCAATGATGTAAATAAAAACAAAAACAAAAATCGATTCTATAGAAACAGAAACTGCACTGCAAAGTCTAGGCAAAAGTGCATCTATTAATAAGTGAGGAACCAAAAGGCAAAAGCATGATGAAGGTACTAAAACAATCAAATGACATCAATTGCTAATAAACTTGTATAAATTCCATATATTTCAGACATTCATACTAAAATCCAAAACATCCCTACACAAATGTACATAAAACAGAAACTACATTGTAAAATTTGAGCCAAACACTCCAAAAACCACCTCTGAAACAATAATTGATAATTAACTTATAACAAACATAACCAGAACCACTCCCTAAATTCAAAACAAAACTAAAAGCCAAAAGCAACCAAATATAATTACAAGAGCAAAAACATCTTCATATAGCTAATAGAAACTACGATAAAACACTATGAAATTCAAGTGATATCAATGAAGTAAACAAAAACACAAATTGCAAATAAAAACAAAAACTTTAACAAAAAACAAAAACTTAAATAAGCTCCTACTCTATAACAAAACAATGTAGATATCAACAATGCAAATAAAAATAGAAACTGCAAATAAAACAAAAATTGCACTACAAAGTCAGGAAAAAAATGCACCTATAAATAATGAAGGAAAGATTGAGTTTTTCTAAAAACCATAGGTTCATTTAAGCATCTAAATATAAAAAAATTCATTTGACAGGCAACGGAAGGCTTTAAAGAAAATCCTAGAGCCTAAAAATAAAACCTTTCAAAGGATCTTAAGGTTCAAGTGCTTGATGTGCATTTCAAAACATTTTCAAGAAACTAAAGAGAGAAAGATGAAGAGGAACTCACCTTTGAAGCCCACTTGATCCCTACTCAAGTATTCCACCAAGGATTGGTGGTTGGATTCACTTTCTCCTTCTCCTTCAAAGTTGCAAAGAAGCAACCTTCAATGTCTCCCCACCAAGCTCTTCTTTAAGAGGATGATGAGACACAAGGGAAGCTCGTGGTGCTAGCAACACTTCCCTTGATGCTCTCTCTCTCTTCCTCCTTACCTTTTGCAAGACTAAAAGCCCTAGAGAGGAAAGATGGGAAAATATGTTTTTATAAAAGCACATGAGAGAATAGGCCTCATCATTTGGCTCGTAGGCTCATGGGCCGATGGGGGCCCGCCTGACCCATTGAAAAAAAGCCCGGTCCAGCCCGTTATGGGCTTTGAGATGGCCCAGCCCACCTTGGGCTGGGCTAGGCTTGGGCTTGTGTGTCTGAAGCCCAGCTTGGCCCATAGGCCCACCCGATTATAATTGGATGATTAGCACATTAATTTATGTCAATTCTTAATACAACAATTATATATATAAGATGAACAACATATCATATCACCAAATATAATCATATCATGAAACATAATCATACCACCAAATATAATTATGCTTTTCTTGAACACATCACCAAACATTTGCATATTTATTCATACCATCCTTTAAAAAAAATATTTTTTTGATACTTATTATTTTTTAAAATTATTTCTTAAAACCTATTACGGTCTAATTATGTAATAACCTAAAAAATAATACTTGATTTTATTATTTTTGTGGAAAATCTTATTAAGTTGTGTGACTTTATTGGGTGTTTTATGACTAACTTGCCCTTATGATTAACTTTATGATTTTTTTCGATTGAAGTAGGCTCGTTTCAGCCTGGCCCGATGGGCTTTCTCAAGCTCGGCCCATGGGTCGGGCTTGGGCTTTAAATTTTCTAAAAAAAGCAGCCCGGCCCGGTATTTTCTCTCTCCTCTTTAAAGCCCGACCCAGTCCGGCCCATTGACGAGCCCTAAGTCAAACGGTAACTAATTCCAAATTTGAACATACCGTCATGCTCAGGATGAAGTGGGGAGTGTCTTAATTTACGACGACGGAAATTTCTTTAAACATCCTACAATACATATACCATTAGAATCAGACTATCTAGGGGATCAACTCTTGTTCTTGGACCATGGCCAAAAATGGACCGAAAGTGGCTGAATCGAAGCCAAAACCATTGGCCAAATATGGGTTTAAGAATCAATATGTAAAACCTCAAAATCAATCCAAACTAAGTACATAAATAGGTAGAGCATGATGAGGGGATGAAGTTTGATACCTCACTCGACGAAAATGGCGGCTGGAGTCGCCGAAAATGGCTTCGGAAACTTTAAAAATTACTGGAACTTCCAGTCATTCCAGTTTAACTTCCTTGGGTTTTTGAGCTAGGAAAATGAGTGGGTTAGATAGAGGACGTCGATACGAAACTTTGGCCTGAAACGGACGCCGGACGACGACGAAATTGCCGTTGGAAATTTGCTGCCGCACGTAGAGAAAGAGAAAGTCGCTTAGAGAGAGAAAGAGAGTTGTTCCAGCTGTAAGGGGCTTTTTCTTCCGGCAGCTACAAATGGGTTGGGCTGCCATAAGGAGCAAACTGATGAGATTATCCCCCTGTGTCTGAGTTCGAAGATCAAGCCCCAAGAATGTTTCGAAAGGGTAGTGAAGCCTTAGGAAACACTTTGGTTAACTTCACCAACGAAAACGGGGAGGTATTAAGGTAGGAGAGGAGGGGTTTGTAGGAAGGTTTGGCAGAGAATGAGGAAGGGAAAGATGGGAATGGGTGGCTTAAGTGTTTTCCGGCAGCTTGACAGAGGCTCTGTTAAGTGCTATAACAATCTGCCAAAAGAGGGAAGATGGGAGAGAAGGGTGAATAGAGCACGAATTTGCTAGGTTTTGCAGGTGAGAGAGGAAGCTTGCTCTCCAGATGTGGATGATGCTTGTTGGGTAGAAGAGGCCTCATTTTATAGCCGCTAGAAGCTATCCTTTCCCAAGAAACCCTAATGGTTTCTATCCAATTTGGCCAAGCTTTTTCCTTCCTTTCTCCTCCCTTCTTTTGACTTATCTTGTTCTGGCAAAATCTTCTCTACCCAATCCCACAATCAAGGATTTTTGGGAGCTCAATGATCTTCTCGCTGCTGCCACAGTGGAGAACTTCTTATTTCCAGCCATTTCCTTTCCTCCTTTGTTTCCTTCTTCCATAGCCAGATCTGATAAGGGAAAGAAGTGGGTATGCATGCTGGTTCAAAGGGTGGTTCCTCTCCTGGCAGTCTGCGCACCAACATCCCCTAGTCCTTTGGATGTTTTTGCTTGAAACTTGTTTCTTCCCATGGGCTAGAGCCTCACAGCCGCTCTGTGCACGTGGTCCTCCGAGCTCCCTTTGCAGCTTTGTCCTCCAGGCAAGTGCTAGAGCTTTTGCCACTTCTGATCCTAATTGTATGGGCCTCTCATGACAACAATATGATTTATTAAATAAATGGGCTATCCTTATCAAGTGTTGGTCCATCTTGATTGAGGCAATGGGCTATTCTTGGTTGAAGTAATGGGCTATTTTTTGGTTGGGCTATTTTGGTTGGAGTAATGGGCTACTTTCTCTCTTGTGCTTACCCACGTTTGGGCCTAAGAAATGGGCTTGAGTCCCGAGACTCCCAAGCAACCCGGGACTTCCATTTCTCGGCCCACCAGTGGGCCTCATGACAACTTATCACCATTCAAACCACAACCCGCTCAAGCAAGACCCGGGCATTTGAGTGGCTTGGGCCCACTTGGGCTTGTAGCGTGGTTGGGTGCGAAATAATAATTTCCCGCTTGGCATGGCATGCTTTTATCGTCCTTGAAGAGGAACATGAAGCTCGACAGGGTAATTAGTATGGGCTTGTAGAGCTAGTGCATTTTATAAGCTTTTATCTTAATTCCTAGCATGACAGATTATTTATTCGGTGTGGCATGTGGACTGTGACTCGTGCATGGTAGACTTTTGAGTGCTCCAAATTGGATCTTTTCTTAATAAGGTGTCATTTTGGGCCGGGAATTCATTTGGGCCCAACCATGGATTTTATGGGCCTCAACACCAGCTTTATTAAATCTAACTTCGCAAAAATTACTGTATACACTTCCGTAGATCATAACTTCTTCATTAAAACTCCAATTTGATCATGCTGCATGTCTACGAACTCGTATCCTCGAAGTCTACGTAACGGTGTCGCTCAATTCGCCAAATTTTTTTTCGAACAAAAAGTGACTAAACTGCCCTACACCCAAGGGAAAAAATATAATTTCACAATAAATAATCAATTGAACAATGAATTTTGGGATGGGGTGTTACAATTCTACTCCCATTTTCCCTTTTGAAAGTCTTTTCAGCTATGACCAGCATGTGCAGCAACTCAGCAAGAGTTTTGTCCATTTTTCCCATGTTGTAGTTCATAACAAACTGGGAGAACTGGTCTAAGAGGGATACAAGGATAAATGAGTCCAATTCCCTATCCAGTGGAGTTCTTAAGTTCTCCAACTGCTCAATGAGTCCAATCATCTTCAGCCCATGCTAATGGACTGCTGCTCCCATAACCATCTTGGTCTTCACAAGCTCACAAACAGCACTGAATCGTTTGTTATGAGTACCCTCACCATACAACTCTTGTAGATGAAGGATGATATTAGTTGCAGTATCCATATGCTCATGTTGCTTCTAAAGCTCAGAGTTCATGGAATCAAGGATGTAGCATTTAGCTTGTGTGTCATCTTGTATGTGCTTAACATATTGAGCATGTTTCTTCTCAGTGACATTATCACCATGAGGTTGACGAGGGAATGGCTTATCAAGTATGTATGCAATTTTCTCACTAATCAAAATGATCTTGAGATTTCGGAACCTTTCCGAAAATTTGTGCCCCTCAAGGCAATGTTTGTCAAAAATTTTGGCGAGCACGTTTCCAGACATATCTACATAACATACAGAGATTTAAATTAGATTGCTTTTATAAAGCCAATGATTCGGGTCTTTTAAATCAAATGGCACCTCCCGCTATTTTTGGCAAATTCTATATCCCTCAATTGGAATCCGAGAGTCTTAGTTTCAACTCTTAGTGGGGATGGGAGGCTCACCACCATCAAGCTTGCCAAATCATAATAGAATATTGGTTTGCTTGAATGATGAAGAGAGAGTACTCTTACCCATTCACATCATAATGTGATTACCCATCACTTTGGCCTCTAGTAAATGTGCACCCCCGAATGTTATCGTGAGGTATCATTGTACTAGTTAAGTCATGCCCACCATTCCCGTGAGTGTAGGGGTTCAAGCAAGACCTCATCATAATCGAATATTGGCCTTACTCATTGCCTACATGCACAATATCAAATGTTTTGAAATGAGCCCTTTCAAAAATAAACACATACTTTGTGTTCTCCATATTAGGGTGAAGCATGGTGTATTGGTTATAATCAATGAGGACCCACAATGGTGGAAGGCCAAGAAAAGATATTCAAAATACCTCTCCGTTATCAACTTAATATTATTATTAATTGAGGGAGTTTTAGGTCTCATCATACAACATTTATTTCAATCTCATTAAAATAAAATTGGCCCTATCTTAACTATTGGTCCAATTGTTAGTAGCATCACTATTTGTTTTAGAAATCAAGGAGCATTTGTTACTACTAATGAAAATTTTGCATTCTTGAATTTTGGACATATAGTTATCTTAGGCCCTTAGGATGATTATGGACTTTTAATATTTGATCCAACATGAGCCAAATGTTGGATCTTGGTCTAGGGAGGGTGATTCATTTTAATTACGCGTTTAACTAATTAAACCTACAATCCTAATTGGGCTTTAGGGCCATCTAACTTGAGCCTTGGACTTCATCTTCTTCTTTCTTCTTCTCCTTTAGCTTACATCATATGAAAAGTAAAGGCATGCAAGCCTTTTAACAATTACATAAGAAAAGAAAAAGAGAGACATGCAAGCCTCTTTAATAAAAGAATTAAACCTTATTAATTACAAGCCCAAAAATGAATAAATCACATCTCATGGTTGAATCAAATTGATAGTCGGCCAATCACATAGTTCGATTGCAATTTGGGCCTTAGTCCATAATCATCCTTTCAACTACTTTAATCAAATTAAAATAATTAAACTTTAGAATGCAACTTTAACATTTTGGGATTTTAGTATATGGGCCCAGTTCAAAACGTGGGGTAAGTATGCAATTAAGTAAAGACTTGAGGACCAAACTGCAAAGTAAAGTAATTGCATAGAAGTCCAAAATAAATAATTGGGTTTACTATTGAAATACCCCCTGAACTTGTACCTAAGTTTCAATTAGCCCTTATCCTTTTTTTTTATTTATAGAAAATTAAGGATAAACTTTTTTTTTCCACCAATTTCCCCCCTGCCATCTAAATCATCAACATTTCATCCAATTTTCTGTTAAATCATTAAAAATAAATTTCTCTTTTTGGAAAAAATTAAAAAAAAAGAGAAGAAAAAAAATATATGGCCCAGCTCATCTCTATCTCTCTCACTGTCAAACCCCAAGCTCATTAGATCTGGAAATACAAATCCCCCTAATTCAAACTTTTTACTCTTAAAAAGTATGAAAAAAAAAATTGGAAGAAAAACCAAAGCAGGTACCCAAAGTCCCAACCCATCCAGTGCCGACATCAACTCTCTTTCCCACATGAAAATTCTCATTTTGATTTCCACCAAAACCAACTCCAGCCCCAGCCACCCCATGCCCGACCCCTTTCTCTCGTCCGAAAACTTATCAAGACACCCATGGAAGTTTGGGGGAAGAAGGGGGTTGGGAAGATGATGGTGGTTGTGTTGGTTTGGGTGTTGTATTTGTGAGAGGGATTAGGGAAGATGATGGTAGGGCTGGGTGTGGCTACCAACCATTCCAATGCCATCACAGCAGCCAGTGACCCACCCCCTTCCTTGAATGCAACCTACCTCCTTCCTCGAATGCAACCCACCCCCACATCCAAAGAACAAAAAAGAAAACCTATCCCCACCCACAGACCCAAACCCATTCGCGTCGTTTACCCTTAAAACAAGTAATAATCCTTTGTTCTGTAGCTCAATTCTTCTTCTTCCTCCCGCTGCAGCTCGATTCTTCTTCGACCCCTTGCTCCCCACTTTGTTATCTCCACTCTCGCCACAAAAAATCCAACCCCCAGCTTTAAACAATTCTCAACACCTAGCTCCTTACTCTGTCATCTCCACTCCAGCCATAAAAAATCCAATCCCCAGCTTCCCCACCAAAACAAAATCAAATCTTAAAGAGGGAGATGTGTGGAGGTAGCGAATCTCTGAACCCAAATATGAACTCAAACCCGAATTTGCCGAGAATAACTCAACGCCGTCAGCATCCTAAGCCCAGATCATGATGAAATTTAAGAGACAAAGAGGTAGAGAGAGAGAGAGAGAGAGAGAGAGAGAGAGAGAGAGAGAGAGAGAGAGAGAGAGAGAGATGGCAGGTGAGGTTTTTTTTATATTTTTTTATATTTTTTTATAACTTTGTTTCTATTATTATTGTTTCAAATTTCAAATTATTTTATTTTATTTTATTTTCACATAGAAATGACCAATTTACCCTCATATTTAATGGCAAATTGGATGAAATATTGAGGATTTAGACGGCAGGAGGGAAATTGGCGAAAAAAAGAAGTTCATATCCTTAATTTTCTAAAAAAAAAAGGATAGCGGGCTAATTGAAAGTGAGCTACAAGTTCAGGGGGTATTTCAGTAGTAAACCCATAAATAATATAATTTGCATGAGGAAACCAAGAGGATTCCAAGGTGGGGCCGGCATTGTGAAGTGTGTGTATGTGTGTGACATGCATGTGACTGTTGGTTTGTCCCATAACAGGGTCAAGCATGCCTTATCAAGTTTCAAGGAAACATTTCTAAGACCAAGAGTGTGGTCTCCCATGCAAACAAGTTCCTAGGAAAGGAAGAGGGGACAAAGAATATTTCTTCAACCAAGAGTGTGGTTTCCCATGCAAATAAGTTTCTAGGAAAGGAAGAGGGGACAAAGGAATATTTTTTCCACCAAGGAAACATTCCCAAAGACCAATGGCACACTAGGCATGCTTTTGTCTTGATATTCTAATTTTCTAAAAAGTAGAGGAGAATGCTTTAACTAAGGGGACAAGGGGACAAGGAATCTTGACCAAAACAATTTCGAAATTGAATCCCACCAAAAATGGATCAAAAACTAGAACACATGCATTCATCCTATGAACTCACAAGAACATTCATATGAACTCAAGAACACACAAAACACAAAAATCATATTTTGAAGTGTCAAATTTCGTGGAGATTAAAGTGGCTATCAACATAGAAATTTTAAAATGCTCAAGCTAGCATTGAAACATCACAAAACCCCCCAAAAATTCAATATGGCTTAAACCCCTTTGATACCCATTTGTTCAAACTTTAATGCCTTCTCTTAAAACATCTATAACACTTAAAGATGCAAGACTTTTCAAATAATGACACAATCAAGGCATCACAACACATAACATTTATGCCACAAAGAACTTTTACCCATATTCATAAACAAAAACCCAAAATGATACAACTTATCACTTGACCTTGGCTCTAACTACCATTTGAAGGAAACCTTTAGAAAATCATGAGTTTCATTTAAACATCAACATAAATAAATAAAATCATGGCAACGGAAGCTTAAGCATGCATCTATGAGTACAACATGGAATCTCTATCTTTCATGAGTCAATCGAGAACCCCAACAATGCTTGTAGGACGTCCGTGATTAGGATATGTCTTTATAGCATCATCAAAGATCCACAACCTTTGTGACAACCCGATCCTAAATCAATATTTAATTATTAAAATATTCAAGTAAATGACAATTTCACCTCGAGAATATTTTAATGGGTTTAAAATTTGAGTTTTTGTTCGGGAAAGAATTTTGGGAGTTGAGTAGCACCGTTGTGTAGAGTGTGTCGGTACGAGTTCGTAGACACATAGTGGGCTCAATTTAGAGTTAAACCGAAGAATTTATGGTCTACGGAAGTGCAGTGGCACAATCGTAATTTTTTTACGAAGTCATAATGTAAAACCAGATCAGATTTGTCAACATGGGGGATTCACTATTCTTTTAAAACATCCAACTGCTATAGTAGTCATGATTGCTACAGTAATCGCAACTGCTACAGTACTTTCATCTTCTCCGGTGGATTTCGTCACCGTTCGGCCACCAAATGCGACGCCGTAACTTGAAAAACGCTCCTCTCCACCTCCTGTAGACGACCCACCAATTTCTAGACCCAATTTCAAGTCGTGAAGTGACTAGAATGAGAGGAAGTTTCGCTGATTTTCCTCCTCCGTTTTCCGATGATTCCAGCAACGGAATTCGACGAGTGAGGTATGCTTCTTCATCCATTTTTCGTGTTCTAGCTGTTTTGATAGTTGGTTTGGATCGATTTGGAGCTATGAGTGTTTGATTAGAAACCTAGATTTTGTCCGACTTTGGCAGCTTTTTCTGGCCACTTCCCCGCCAAATTCGGGGTCGGCCCAATTATAAAAGTTGCTCCCTTAGTTGTCCTGATTAGGTAGGTATATGTATTGCCCGATGTTTTGAGAATTTTCTGGTCGTCGGAATTTTCTCAAGACACCCACGCGTTGCCGAAGTTGGTGGAGGCGCGTGGGCCAAGGTTAGGTGGCCGATTTGGTCCTAAAATGTTCCCCATGTCGTCTCGAGCACGACGGTATGCTCGAATTCGAATTTGGTTATCGTTTGACAATCGAACGGATTTTTACATATTAGGCGATATCCGGCAATATGTTCGGACCGTTGGATCGACTTTATTTCCAAATATGTTGATCTAGGCACCTCTAGAATTGTGTAGGAACTCATGGATCGAGAATCGGAGTCTCGAATGCTCTGATTCAATAATGCAAAGATTATATAACCGGTGATCGTGTGATCATGCAATTGTGAGCGATCTGACCGCTCGATCTGGACCAAACTTACTTAATTGACCCGGTCAAACTATTTGACTTTAGTCAATTGCTCCGGTCAACATGTTGACTTTTGACCGTTGACTTTGACATTTGATTATCAACTATTGACTTGTGTATCCTCATTTCATTTCTCCTCATTTGTACCTCTAATCACATTCTTTGGGTGTGCAGATCCGTAGGTTCCCTTTAGCAAGGTAGTGGGTTGACTCAACTCCTCAAAGATGATATACGAATTAAATTCCACAATTTAGTTCTTCCTATTAATAAAGGTTAATTGAAACCTTTTAGGACATCCACAAACTATGGTTGTCGTCTAGCAGTAAGTCACGGTTATCCGAGCTAAATGAGACGTTGTGAAAGAACCTATTCAAATTGGAATGAGCGTGCAATTGGATCCTTCTCTTATGTCAATACTCCTTATTCACATTATTAGATCATGGAATCCGATTGTCAATATCCTAATGTGAATAATTCCTTTTATATGATTATCCTGGTAAGATTTGAAGACTTCTTCTTTCAAGTCTTATTCACTACTCTGCATAGAGATTTGACCAATCATATCTTGGAGTATTCTCTCTCCTTTACTGAGAGTAGAGATTCCTTGTTATACATTCATTTGCTTCCATGACTCTATTGAGAATCCTGATGAGGACCTTTAAGCTATGCCTAATTCAACATGACCGTATAGTGCCCTCAAAGATTAACAACATAGCCACAAAACATCTATGATGCCTCATGTCTAAGGATTAGTTTGCACCATTGCAATTTATGAGTTCCAGCTTGACATGTGAGTAAAGATTTCCATGCTGTAACTCATGTGTTGGCTCGCGTTCAGTGTACTTGTTCTTCTACAAGCACCTACACACATATCGATGTGTCTCCACACTTAATGACTTAAGACCTTGTCATTCCTTACATATAGAGATGATAATGTGTGTACTGGTCTTTGCAGAATATTGACACCCAATCAATATTCCTTTGACCATGAACATATTCAGGATTTAGGGATGATGAGAAGTCTCCATGTATGCAATCTCATTACATAGCTCTCATATCCACTTGTGTAGTCTTTGAACTATGGTTGTTTTACATATTGAAAGATAATATAAGATGATATAATGTATAAAACAACCTTTCTTGCCCATTGATAACATAATATGTCTTTTATCAAAGATGTCCTTAACTCTAACTATGACATAATTAGTTGGCTTTAAGGGCATATTTTTAACAGATTCAACTAAGTTTCGGAGAGAATGAAGCAGGAAGGTTGGATGTGTGCTTTGATGAAAAGAAAGGAATTAGTTCATAAATCCAAGAGCAAAGTTGGCGGCTACATTGGGATTTATAAAATAAGGGTTGGTATGCAGTTTGCGTATCAAGGCATATTAAGAATTCAAGGTTCCAAGAAGGTGAGGAGCAAGGAGTTCGGCATGGGGGATCTCTTTTCTATACAAGAGGTCCAGATGGCCCAATTTTAGCATTGAGTGGAGCATCTTCTCACCTAAGGTGCGTTGAGGTATGAGGCTTCTCGCCATGTTGGAGCTCTTAGGAATTACTAGAATAGTTTCCAAGACGTTGAAGATATCTAGGGGTCAACAATGTTCATAGGTGATTAATGGTTAGCCAAGGTGGAGATTGTAGAAGTTGGCTCACCATAGATGCCAAATGAGGAAGAATAAACGGCAAAAAAATGAGTTTCAGACCAGTGCTCTGGGTTCTAGCGCTCGAGCGGAAGCTGCAGGAGCTTGAGCGGTAAAGAGACGATTTTTCACCCAGGTCCAAGCGCTCGAGCGGAGGTCGCAAATCCATCACAGATCCTTGGTGTTTTTGGATAGTTTTTCTACTATTTTGGGGTTTTCTAACCTAATTTTATAGGGTTTTAGTTTCGTATTCCTAGTTAACTTGTAGCAAAAGTCCTATGAATTATAAATAGGACTTTAGGTCTAGGTTAAATATGAGAGAGGAACATTCAAGAGAGAATTTTCAAGAGAGGGACACAAGAGAATTCAAGGGTGAATTCAAGGGTGTTTTCAAGGGCATCAAGGGTTTGAGTAAGGGTGAGAGAAAAGAGAGCTAGGGTTCTTGTGAGAGTTAAGGGGTTCTTGATTGTAACCAAAGTTGTTCTTACATACTATTGAATTTCTCAAGTGGATCATGTTGTGAAAAAATGGACAAACACTTTCACCCTCCCCTAATTGTTGTGAAAATGGACAAAACACTTTCACTCACTCCCCTAATGATCTTGTTGTTGATGGACTTTGTGACACACACAATGATGGATGAACCACACACACACACTTGAGACAACAACCAAGCACAAAGTGACACAAGAATTTATAGAGGTTCAGCAATTGCCTACATCCTCTTGGTGATCCCCTTGAGAAATTCACTTTATGAAAGAATAAGTTACAACTTTGGTTTTACACAGAAAAACCCCCTTAGAACTCTATTCTCTCCCCAAGCTCTCATTTCTCTCACACCCCTTGCTCAACACTTTGATGCACTTGTGAACACTCTCACAACCCTTGGTGTTTCCCCCCTTGGTGTCTAGACGCTTAAGACCCCAACTCAGCTCCTAACTTGAACTGATTGCTCTCCCTCACGTTCTCCCTTGGTGAGTTAACCTCCTTTGAACAAAATAGCACCCAGCTACTTGACCACCTTGAGATTAACCACACCTAACTTCAACTTGCATTCTCATCTTATAATATCTTGCTTCAAACCCCATTACTTACATAGACCAATGGACATAAGATAAGGCACCATCTTGTCTTCCACGTTCCTTCCTTTAGTCACCCACTTAGACTAGAGGTTAGAACAAGTAAGTAATATAATCCCACTTCAGCCACCTTCCACTAAACCAGAAAATGGAGAATGGATCCTTCAAAGCAAGACAACCAATTGGCAATGAGTGCTCTCCCAACTATCCAGCAGGTAGTCCACCTTCTTTTACCTCAGAAGTGACCCACAAAGCCTCTGAAATCTTGTGGAAAGCGATAGCCACCGAAAACACAGTTGAAAACACGTAAGAAAACATCAGCACATCACAGGGGCGACCGGTCGCTGATACCTTGCGACCGGTCGCTACGACCATTTGGATACATAGCGACCAGTCGCTCGCTGCGATTTTTCCAGATTTCGAAACTGCTTCTGACGACCGGTCGCCCAAACCTTGCGACCGGTCGCTCACTCCTTCACTTGCAACCTTAATGTGAGCCAATTTTACAACAGATCACTAAGAAGGTGTAGGCATGAGGCCAAACCTCTATAAATATTTGTGTTCTTAAATGTGTTTGCTTTCTCTCTTCGGTGTGTGTGTTTTATCTCAAGGGGTTTGTGTGTATGCTGTTGCATAGTCCATCAACAACAAGGTCTTGGAGTGTTTGAGCACATCTTTAGATCAGTTTCCTTATCTCATGAACCATGAACTTGTCAATAGGTGAACGGTCAAGGTGTAGACTGTTACCTAAGTTGACATATTTTCCCTTAAATGTTAAACGAAATGGTTGGTTATATGAAATATCCATTAAAGATGAAACAATTTTGTCTAATGATTGGCTTCTAGGACATACTTCTAACAAATCAGTGAGGAATCAAAACGCAAAATGATGACGAAAGTACAAAACATATCAATTGCTAATAGAATTGTATAAGTTCCATATACTTCACATATTCATACTGAAATCCAAATTATCCAAAATCAAATGTACATAAAAATGGAAATTGCACAACAGTTTCTAGAAAAACCAATTCTACATAAGCGAAAACTAGTTTCTATAGATCCAAAATAGAATAAAAAAAACCCTAAAATCAACAATTAAAAAGTAAAACCAAGTTGAATATTTGAATTAGCTACAAAAAAATTACTTTACCAAGTTAGTAAATGAACATAATAAAATGATGATTGCATAACAAACTCTAGTAGTACGTAAATAAAATATTGACTGCATAACATAGTCTAGTGGTATGTAAACTTGAAACAAATTAAAACTGAAAGCATCAAACAACATAGAATCATATAGTAACAACAATAAGTAAATAACATTTTAATTTCTTGTTGATCCAATAATCTTCATCATCCAAACAAAACGTATTAAAAACAAATTATTCATGAAATATAGAAATGAATATGCACAATGAATATTGAAGCCTCCATATAGCTTTTTACTATTTAACAAATATAATTGTTCTATCTGAAAACACAAATGGTCAAAAATCTTGTGAATAATAACACTAAATTGTATATATATCTATGCAACTTTCATAATTGAATAAGGCACTAAAGTGTACGTAAGCAAATCAACCCGAGGTAGAATGCTTAAAAATCATATCCCCTTTCTTTTTATTTTGGATATATATCTTGCAATGTCATGACTCATGAGCATCACCCACACCTATTTATTATTAAGGTAACCATCCTTAATCATTTTTCCAACATTTGCTCCCCAAAATTTATGGCAATAGTCATCTCAACTTCCTGCAGTGTAATAGTGGCATATACCCATTCTTTTCCAACTCTCCTCAAAACATTAACACAAAGAACTCTATCCCATTCTTAAGGTTTACGAATTCACAATTTTCCCAGAGTTAAACCAAATGAAAGTAGTGAAATCCAGAAAACTCAACTATTTTGACAAGCAGTTAGATAATCAAAACCTAGAATGATAATAAATTAGAAAATTAAAACTAGCAGAATCAAAACCTAACTAAAATAGTAAGGAAGAAAACTAAAAGATTTAACTGAAAAACTCACAACACCATAGACAGAAAATTACATCATTTACTTGTAGAATCAACATTTCAACACAAATAGAAAAAATAAAAAATTCAGATAAAGTCTCAGATGTGAAAAAATCAATAAATATACATACCTTTACATCAATGCAAGCTCTAATCCACCTTAAAAACCAAGAAACTTCAAAACCTTTGTCACACCCCAAAACTTGGAGTATGACATGAGTGGTGGATTGAGTTGGTTAGTAACCAGACCACAAGTAACCAAGTATAAGAGAAATTAGACCAAGCAAAAAACGCTGAGATACATATACACAAAAGGACTTGTAGTCCCCCAAAAATTATCCACCACAAATAGAGTACCAAACCACCTCAAATTTACAAGAAAAGTAACTTTGCAAGTAACATTACAAAGATGTCAAAATAAGCTGGATCCTAGCAAAAATAGCAAGCAAAGTAGGGAGACACAATCCTTTCTTATTCCATTCCTTGGGTCTAACCTTCTCAAAACACTTTAAAACTCACAATAGTTCAAAAAACTACTTTCTCCAAAACCCTTTTTTCCTCTCAAGCCTTTGAAGTAATTTCTTTGATCAAAACTAGATTGAACTTGTGTTCATAAAGCACAAACCAACACCACTGTTTTCAGAAACTTCATACCAAGCACAATCATCATGAAAACTAAATTTAATACATATATATAGGATCAAACTAATTGTATAACTGAATTAGAATCAAAATAATAACAAATCCTCAATTACCCATACCTCTGAAGCTTAAAACTGCAGCAAGTAACACCAAATAGCAAAACTGACCCTGAGCTTTTTCTTGTTTCCTTCCAAGCCAATCACATGTGCTGAAGTTATGTAGGGATGACTTATGAGTGCTTAGGTGGTTGAGCTACAACAACAATTGAGGCTTTCACCTACTATTAAGATGAGAGAAGGATAGGTTTTTTTTTCTTCTGAAATTGTAAGAGAAAAGAGAAGAGAAGTGGAACAGTTTTTGTGTAGAGAGGAAGATAATGGTGGAAATGAAGATATTAAGGATCCCAACAGAATAAGAAGCTAATAGCTCAAGAGTTCCAAAAATTCTTCTCACCTCCAATTTGTCCTATCATGTGATGCTTGTTAAATAAACATGACACCTAATCAAGTAGGTGAGATGGAGCTTGTACGATCCTAGTTTATCTTTTGGTTGTGATTTTTGGTTGAAACTTTTGCTTTTAACTCTTTTTTGGCTTTGTTTCAGTTCATTAAACTTTAGGACTCATTAAGTGCATTTTGGAGTTAAGGTATCTCAAAACTATCTCTACATATTAATCAACTTCACCGATTGGACTATATGTGCTCAGGAAGAACAAGCTAATGAGCCATACACTATTGGAAAGATATGAAAGTTTAGTTTCTAAAACATTTTACGGTTTATGATTTCAAGTCATATAGAAGAAGTTACGACAATTTTGGTGCCAAACGTTCATTCCATAATTTTTGCTAGAAAATTGCCATGCCATGTGGTCTCCTCACCCACCAACCATGTGCTCACCAAATAGTAGCTGCACATGCCATTGGGAGTAGATATCTTGGAAAAAAAGGGAGACCAATTAGTTTGGAAGTTCACAAAGAAGAGCACAAGTCAAGATTTGCATTGGGAGATGATCAGTGCATAATTGTATCATTGAAGGCATTCTATGGAAAAAGGTGCAAAAGGAACATTGTTTTGGCCTTAACATTTTCATTCGAAATTGGATTGAGGTAAATGACATATAGTTCAAACTAAGACATCTAGAGCTTCTCTTAACATACTACTTAAGAAAGAGTAATAGGTTGAGTTCTAACATTGAGCCAACTTGAGCATCTTCATCAGGAAATAAAAGGAATTTGAATGAAACATAACATGTGCATGATTATTTGGTGGTGGATAGCACTTCCCCTAACTCATTTTCTTAATTGTGAAATACAATCTGTTTTTATAATTCAAAATCCATTTCTGTCCTGCTGTTGTCCGATTTAATTTATATAGCAAATCAACTCTAAAAATCCCAAAAATTTGTGTGCGTGTAGCTCTGCGTGTCTAGTATCTGTGTATAAAATTTCGTAGACTTTAGATAGGTGTAAGTAGGTTTAATAATTATTCTTCGGTGGCTGGTCAGTCAGGACAGCAGCCCAGTCTTTGTGACATTTTAAGTAGTTAGACAAAACAATCTTCTGCGGGAAAGACCCTTATTTTCATATGCTACAATTGACAAATCTTAGTGTTAATAAGGAAAATCAATAGGATATTTGTGTGCTACTTTGTGGTGTCCATTTAATCCTATCATATTTCCTTATGGAAGCAAATCTCCTTGAAGTATCAATAATTATGTAAAACAAACATCACTTATCCCATGTTTTGCTTTCAAATTATATAACTTCACCAAAGCCGACAACTTTGTGTACTTACTATAACCAGGGTACAAGGGTTGATCTCCATCCCCAATCACATTAGCAAACTCATAAGGATCAAATCCAATATCACCTAAATCATTATGATTCATCCCTAATTCTTCAAAAACAAAACTAAACCTTCTTTTGCTCATCTTCTTCCACATTTCTACTAGCATTAGTAGTCCATTCCCAAGGTTCTCCATGCCATGTCCAAATCTTATAGCTTTGGTCAATTCCATTAAAGTATAAGTGGTCCCTTATAATTCCAACCCCGAACAATCGAATATTCCCACATTTAACACATGGACAATGAATATGAGTTGTATTTCCAAGTTTTCCAATAGCAAAATTCAAAAATCCTTCCACCCCTAACTCATATGCCTTCAATCTTCATCCGCATGCATTAATGACATATCCATCTCATACACTATAAAATTATATATATAATATAGTGAAAAGACCAGCAATGAAACACTACTATATTCACATAGCAGAGAATATATTGAAAATAAAAAATATGACAAGAATCAGACGACGGTTTTTACAAAATAATCGTCGTGTAACAGAGAGTCAAATGACAGCATATCTAGTTACCGTCATCTTTAAGCTACCCAACCCAGAAATTTGTATTGCTTTTTGAAGAACAAGGTTTTGGGTTTTAGTAGCCAAAAGATGACGGTTAATGGAGTAACAATCGTCTTTAGCAAAGTACAATTCAGACGACGGGGGTAAATGAACACCCGACGTATAACAAAAACTTAGACGACAGTTTGGTCCACCAACCGTCATCGTGGTTTACAAAAAACCGAAGTCTAAATCTCCTATCCCCATTCCTTTTTCCAAGAACCCTTAACAGAATGCAAACACCGAAACATAAAAGAACCCATATATAGCTCCCAACTAAGAACCCATAGCTCCCAAAACATATATTAAGAAACCAAAGCTACCAAAACCAACGAAAACATTAATGGATTTTAGAAACTGAGAGAATATTGAGAGAGAGTTGTGAGAATATACTTACATGTATATTGAGAGCGAGCTAAGAGAATATAAAAAATGCTTGAGAGAGAGCTGAGAGAGCGAACAAAGACTTTAAGACCCAATGCTTTGAGAGAGCGAAAACTTTAAGACAAATTTATGTTGAAGAGAGAGAACGAAATATTTTAGGGTTAAAGGAAAATTCTGAAAATTTTAGATCGCGGTCAAAAATTTCAAAGGACCTCGTTTTTAAAAGACGACGGTAAAAAAATCCTAGCCGACGTTTAGTAGAAACTTACGACGACGGACAAAGGACAAAACCGACGTTGTAAACTGTTTTCGTGTCGCTCATTGAAAAACGACATCTTAAATGTTAAATAATTAGATGGTTTGCATTTCCTGGGATTCAAACGTGCGTAATTGTACAAAAAAAGCAAGAGAAAACTGGCGTCGTTTTAATAAAACCTAAACCCTAAACCCTAAATTTTACAATAATTATAAAAAAATACACAAGTATGAGAAAAATGAACCGAAAATTGCTATGGACTCCTTACAACAATGCCTTCTATATTAGTAGGCTAAAATCTCTAAATCATATTTTTGAATTTATGGCCACCAATGGATCACATAAACCTTAGGGTTATGTTATGGAAAGGATATAAGGATTATTGTGCTTTGTCTCTAATTTTTTTTTTTTTTTTATACTTTTGTTATCACTTGTAATTTTGAAAACTAAAATTACATTTTTTTAGGCCTTTAGGGAAGAGATATTGTCTCAATGAGTGCATAGAATTTGTTGGTTTATTTTTGGATTTTTTTTATAAATATATTATGAATATTATCGGATTTTTTGAAATATATTATGAATATTAGTAATTAAATACAATAAAAAAGTATTTTTACAATTACATTTTTTAAAGCTTCAGGGGAGAGACAATCTTTCAATGAGTGCATGGTAGTTGTCAGTTTATTTTTTAGAATTTGTTTTGAATTTATGATGAATATTAGGAATAAAATAAAATATAAAAGTCATACAAAAATGAAATGACAAATGTACATATCCGACGTTGCATCAATTTACAGCGACGTTTTACAATACAAGATGTCGTCCTAGATCTTATTAGATGTCGATATCCAACAACCGACGTGGTTCTTATGTTACAACGTTAGATTGTTTTGAATAACCGACGTGGGTACCATTTACAATGTCGCCTCTTTCGTAGTTGACATCATTGTTTATCTATACAACGTCACATTTGTTACACTAACCGCCGTTGTATGTCCTTAAGACATCGTGACTGTTGTACTAATGGATGTAGTATATAAACAAAAAATTTCGTAGATTTCAGTTATATATATAAACCATCGTGTTTCTTCCTCTTACATGGCGTTTATAAGAATTGCCGACGATGTATATTTCCCACTACAATAAGATGGCGATTGTTTATACATTTGAGACTTGTAAATAAGAATGAGACGTCAGTTTTTCGGAATCAAATTTAGTTTTTATGATTTATAGTCATTTTATTTCATGTAAAGACATACATATCCTTAAAATAAAAAAATTTAAAAAAAATTTAAGTTTTTTTTATGAATGTTCAATTAATTACCAAAAATATATTTATGTACATTGTTAATAAATTAAAATAAACCTAAACATTGTTAAAATAAATTACATCACTTATTATTATGTAATTGCTTGTTAACGAATTCTGCCCATTTCAACCTGACTTCATCAATATGTTCTTGTACATATTGAACTGGTTCCTTTTTCTTGTCAAACTGCAAATAAACAACAAAAACCAACGTGTTATGTAGATAAAAATGACGGTTTTTAAAGAAAAAGCCGTGGTAGTAAAATAAAGAAATCTTAAATTATGCCTTTCACCTTGTTCTCAAATGCTAGGCCTGGATCATGAATTATATCTCTCATGAAACGCATCACATAATTACCCTAACGATACCCTAATTGAAATCTGAGATGTTCTTTGGGAAAGAAGAAGTTGAAACCCTAATTGAAAACTGAGAGTTTAAAAACTCGTGAAAAAAATCATATTTAAACAAATTATCGTAAATATCCACGTCGGTTCTATTACAAATAGCGATGTTATATTTAACAAATCGACGTCGTTTTTTAACAATTGGAGACGTATAAATGTAATTAACCACGTCATCTCGTAAACTAAGGCCAACGACTTTTAAAATCAACAACGTCGGTTATGCATAAGGGATAACATGTAATTCCACTTATGCAAAGTAAACTTTTGTCGTGTATTAACAAGAGAACGACGTCGTTTTCAGAACACCAAAGTAACCACGTCGGTTTCTTAAAATAAATAGTCGTTGAATTTCGAAGGACAACGTCAGTTTAGATAAACAAGCGCCGTCATAACCACGTTGGAATTCCAAAAATCGTTTGGTTTTAGTGATAACCACGTCGGTTCCTACTTATTTTCCATCGTTATAACTAAATACTAGGGCTGTTTTTGATAAAACCGTCGTTGTATTGAACTCTGGGAAGATATATAAACTTTTCGTCACCTGACCTAATGTTCTATGTTCTCTCTCACCGATAAAATATCTCAGTTTCCCTCTCATTTCCCAAAAGCAACTTCGTAAGCATCATCGTCTGAATCTCGTCATCGTCTTCGTCTTCGCCTCCAAATCACCATTTTCTTACGTCGGAAGGAAACTTTCTTTGCACGCCAAATGTTTTTTCTCAATCTCTTCCCTTTTTTTACATTTCATTTGAAAGAACGAGTCTGGAAACAAGATTCTGTCAAATTGAGGAAATCTTTCACTGGTTTGATTAAATTCATTAGTCCATCACTCTCACGACGTCAAAAGATGATAGTTCTATCTTGTTTGCGACGATAGAATCGACACACCACGACGGTCGTTAAATCTGACCTAATGCAAACTGCACGACGGTGGTTAATAACTATCATGGTGTGACAATTAATATGTCGGAAACAAGATAAAACCGTCGTCTCATGGGAGAAAGAACTGTCATTTTTCCTGTATCACATCTCAGTAAGACGACGATTGTATTTTGTGTTTGACATTGTAATGTTTAAACCATGTCGGTTCTTAGGCTGAATAACCGACGTGGTTTATACACATTTACGTCATGAACAAGATAAAACCGTCGTCTTATTTCCATACATGGTCTGAGAAACTGTTTAATAGGACGTCGCTGTTTTCGTGTTACCGTCGTGGTGTTGTATTTACGACTACGGTGTTGTTTTACAACCGTCGTCCTAAATTAAATATCACGGCTGTATTTTTTCGGACGTCGTTTCTTTATTATTACGTCGTTCTTTTTAAATAACCGAAGTTGTTTTTCTTGCAGATTAATTAAAAATGTTTTCGAAATCTCAAAACAAGGAAGCTCAAGTGTCAGAAGCCAAATCAGTTTCAAAGGATCAAAGGGATGAAGCCAAATCAGTTTCAAAGGTTGAAATGGATGAAGCCAAATCAGTTCAAAGCAAATCCTCGAAGAGGATGAGATTTTCTTCAACTTCCGATAAAGACCCCAGCACAGCCACATTTGTTGAGGAGCCAAAATCCACCCGTGGTATCAACACAATGAGCCGTGTTGTGAAGAGGAAAATTTAGAAGATTAAGCTTGTGGTTGAGTTCAATAAAAGGGGCAAACCACATGGCAAGGCTGCTATTGAGATGCAGTCTTACATTGGTGTTTTGGCACGCACCAAAGTCCCTCTTGTGGACAAGAAATGGACTCAATTGCCCAAGGATGTGAAAGAGCAGATTTGGGAAGCTGTTCAAATGGCCTATGTTATTGGGGATGGGTGCAAGAAGATGGTCTTGTCGTCTGCCGCCAAAAAATGGAAGGGTTTCAAGTATAATGTAACTAGGCAGTATATCCTACCATTCGCACATGACAAGGAGAAGTTAAAAGAACCCCCCTGAGGTTTATAAGTTCATAGAGAAATCACAATGGGATGCCTTTGTAGCTTCAAGGTTATCCCCAGATTTTGAGGCTGTGCATTCTGGGCAGAAACAGAGGAGGGAGAAATTGGAGTACAACCATAGGTTGTCTCGAAAAGGGTATGTAGGTTTGGAGGATGAATTAGAAGAAAACATGCCCGGTGAAGAAATCGATCGAGCTCTTCTATGGAAGAAGGAAAGAGAAGATAAAACAGGAAACATCCCTGATCCAAAGGTTGCAGAGAAGGCAAAATTAATCTTCAGTTTCACTAACTCTGTTCTAAATTTGAAAAACAGAGTGTTTTATTTTTGTATAGACGTCGCACGGTTAAATAACTGACATTATAAAATAAACACCACGACGGTTTTTATTCACCGCCGTTTCAAACTGAATAGCACGTCGGTTTTTTAATAAATCAGACGTCTAGATAGAATTAATACGACGGCTTAAATTCCAGAGACAGTCGTTTTGTTTTAAGTTTACTCACGCACACACTCTCCCTCTCTCTGTCTATTTCACTGAAATTTGTGGTGCACAATTTCTGGAAAATAATGCATATTTCAATCTAGTTTTTTCACTTCTTCATTAAAATTTACGACGGTTTTATCTCATCTAGACGTTAGAATTTTTATACAACGAAGGTACTTTTATGCCGCCGTATGAAATTAAGTCCTACGTCTGTTTGTTCAATAGTCCGTCGTCTTACTTTAAATACTACGACGGTCTTTGATTTATGTTTTAATCTGTTTGATTTTGAATATACGACGGGTTTTTTCTCCGGACGTTGTAAATTATAAACAACGACGGTATTTAACTACTGATGTGTTAAATTAATACTACGTCAGTTATTTAATAAAACTGTCATTGTAAATGATATATTACGTCGGTTTATTTAACTGTTTTACACTGCTCAGTTTCTAACAATCTCTCTTTCTCTCTTTAAGAATGATTTGCAAAAGCAAGTCTTTGAAGGCACTCTGACTGTCTCCGGGAGCAATGATATCTTGACTCTTGCTTTGGGAACCCCCGAGCATGGTGGGAGAGTCAGAGGAGTTGATGCTGGTGTTTCCCCAACTCAATTCTTCAATTTGCCTAGACAGCAGAGAGTAAAATTTGTTGACAAATTGAAGGAAAGTCTGATGGAGGCAGTCAGAGAAGAGACCTTGAGGATTGAGGCGAGGTCAAGGGAAAGTATAATGGAAGCAGTCAGAGCAGATAGGGAGGCTATGTTGGCACATTTCCATCAACTAGTTCCTAATTTTGATCCCAGCATGCACTACAAGGAAAAATCCATTTGGCGACCAAATATATTTGGTCGCCTAATGTTTGTTTTTGGTCGCTAATTAATAGTGCCGATGAAACTTTCGTCACAATCAAGTCGTCGTAGAAGGCACGTCGCAGATAGTTGAAACAATGACCAAAAACTATTTTGGTCTCTGATTCTTATAGGCAACCAATAATTCTGGTCGCCCATTCCTCACAATTTCGTCATTGATCCTTTTCCTCATTGGCGCGCAAAGTTTTATAAATGGCGCGAAAGTCCAAGGGATTGGCGACCAAATAAACATTTGGTCGCAGTTTACCTTTGGCGTCCTGCAGTTTTGGTCTAAAAAAGTGTAAACTTTGGTCGCTAAAGGCATGTATGAACCTTGATTTATTGGCGACCAAATAAAAAGTTGGTCTTGCTTTATA
This sequence comes from Prunus avium, assembly GCF_002207925.1. The sequence continues at coordinate 148,292 of NW_018922264.1, read as the reverse complement.
TTTAATGTCAATATTTTTGGTCGAGGAAAATCTGTCTACTTCCAAATTTTTGTCTCAAATACTGAATTATTTGGTTGCCAAGGATGTTGATTCTGAGGTTTTTATTTTTATTTTTTAAACTGAAAAATATATTTTATTGAATATTAATAATATTCTTTTTTTTTCTTTTTCTACAATTAAATTAATATAGTTTTGATAAAACTTTTATTAAATATCCCAAATAAAATTACCATAGGACTTCCCCAACTAAAAATTCTACAAAGTACACAACATATATCACCATAAAAACATACCATACTCCATGCAACATTTTCTTTTTAAAAGGGAAAGGGATTCATATCAAAATATAGTGACATAGCATAATTCAGAAAATCACCAGCCACATAACCTGAGTTCAAAGTCATCATGTCTACTAAGACATGAAATATAAATAAAAGTTACATCTTACACATGTACCTCCACTTTCCTTCATAAACACACAAAAGTACTTCATCTTTAAGTCTTGGGAGCAGGTGCCACAAGCAACAGAAACATAGGCATCCACATATACCAAAGTCTACATAAAATTTCAGCTGTCTATATACTACCTAATATGTGGATGAACAATATGTGATCATAATCATACTTATAGTCAGAAGTATGGTGAATTTGGCCAAAGTCACAAATCATATTCTTGATCACATGTCTTGGATTTGAAACAAAAACGACATACAAAAAAGGAAGTATAGTTGTGTTAGTAAAAGTCAGACTTTAAAAAAACAATAAGTTGAACATGTAGCTTACTAAAAGTAAAATTTATCATGTACCCCCTTATTCTCAGCAACTTCGTTGACCCATACGCCTTTACCCGCTAATCACATTTTTTCTTATAGTGATGCTCAAAACCCCAATTACTCCAATTACTTTACCCCCTCATGATCAAAGCCCAAAAAATCCAATGTCTGATAAGGCAAGCTGCTCTGGGGCCACTGGTATCAGACCCCTAGCTTTGGGATTAGAAGATCCAAAGCCTGATGCTGATACTACTGGAAAACAGCAAGAGGACACGGTAAAATCTCTGATATTTTCTTTTTCTGCCTTTTAAATTGTAAATAGACGTCGCTCGTTTAAATATCTGACGTTAACATTTGAAACAACGACGGTATATATTTACCGACGTTGGAAAACAATAATACGTCTGTTTCTTCCAAGAACTGTCGTTTTGAGTTAAATACCAGACGTTTTTACTTGTTTTGCAATTTATTGGGCATTGAAAATAATGACTGTCTTTTTTGCCATCGTCTAATTATTTTATAAACCGTTGTCTTTCTTTAGTGTTGCGACGTTATAAAGTTTACACAATGATGGTTCTGTATTTACCTACGTCTATAACCTTTCCTCCGTCAGTATGTACTAGAAGCCGTCGTTTATATTATATACCACGTCTGTTTTTGGGGTTTAGTTAGAGTTGTTTATTTTAGTTCACACACAAACTAACTTATATTTCTTTATTTATTTCTTGTAACAGGACCTCTCAAAGCTAGACATGCCACCTCCTCTGTTAGCCTTATGCCAACTTGTCCAGACCAAGTTGTTGCCTACTAACGAGGCTTTGACAATTCACATGCCCAAGGAAGTGTTTGGCTTTGAGCATGATACCTTCCTCTTCGCTGAAGATATTTTGTAGTTTGATTCCATGGTTGATATTGGAACCACAGTGATATCAGTATACATGAGGTCATTCTAGAAATCCCATTTTGTTTTACATTTCCCTTTCTTTTAAATTAAAATCTCATTTAATTGAATTTCATATATTTAGGTACCTATTTGACTATTTAAAAATGGCAAATATGGTAAACCTTATTGGCCTCGTGGACCCTGGGCTAGTCAGCTCTCAATCTGGATCTCTATCAGACCGAACAAAACAACTGTTAAACCGCCTGAAAACAGCAGATGGGGATCAATTTTTCTTAGTCCCTTATAATCCAGGGTTAGTCCCCTTAACTATTTAAAGTATTTTTCTTTGTAGTACTATTTAACATATATGGATCACTATGTGTAGGGGTCATTGGGTGATGGTAATTGTGAGACCAGCAACAGAGATTGCCTATTACATGAATTCACTGCCAAAACGCTCCGTTGACGACGACATGAAAAGTATAGTGATTACGTAAGTTGATTTCTTCTGATCTAAGCTTTTTTTTCCTTTAATGCATTTGGGGTATACGACGGTTTTTATAATACTGACGTTATAATGAAAATACAACGACGGTAAGTTATTACCGACGTTTTAAATAATTTATTACGTCAGTATTGTCTTAAGAACGTTTTAATTTTTTCTGTTCAATTTTTTGTTATATGACATTTTTCCTCTTACCGATGTTATAATGTTACACAACGACGGTAGTTTTTTACCGCCATTTGAAACAAAATACCACGTCATTTGTTTTAAAACTCCGTCGTTTTGATTGATTTACCACGACGATTACTATTTGTATTTAAATTTTTCATTTTGTTATTAAAACTCTTTGTTTTCTTGTAACAGGTCAATGAAAATGTTTAACATTCATATAAATAAAAATTCATCACGTAAAACAGTCATTTGGAAAAATCTACACAGCACTCCTGAACAACCAACAAGTATAGAGTGTGGCTATTACGTGATGCGATTCATGAGAGATATAATTCATGATCCAGACCTAGATTTCGAGACGGTAAAAGGCAAAATTTTAGATATACTTTCTTTATTTTCCTACGTCAAATTTTTCTTTAAAACTGTTGTTTGTATCTTTATAACACGTCAGTTTTTTTGTTTATTTTGCAGTTTGAAAAGAAAAAAGATCGAGTTCAGTATACACAAGAACATATTGACGAAGTTAGGCATGAATGGGCAGAATTCGTTAACAGGCAAATGCAGAATGATAATTGATGTACGTAAATATTTATTAACAATGTTTAGGTTTATTTTAGTTTATTAAAAATGTACATAAATATTTTTGTTGTAATCAATCGAACAACCATAAAAGTTTTTTAAAAAAATTTGTTTAGTTCCCAAAAAATTCATGAAAACTTAATATAATTCATAAAAACTTAATTTAATTCCCCAAAACCAACGTCTGATTCTAATTTACACGTCTCATATGTGTATACAATGGTCGTCTTGCTATAACTGGAAATATAACATCGACGGCAATTCTTAAAAACGACATGTAGCAGTCATAAACACGACGGTTTATAATGAATTCATCTTGTACAGATAAATTTTGTACCGATATACTACGACGGTTAGTACAACCATATTGACGTCTTAATAATATACGAAGGCAGTTATTATAAAAAATTTGACGTCGTATAGATAAACAACGTCAGTGATCCAAAATAAGATGACGTGGTAATACAATAACCCACGTCGGTTATCCAAACAATTGACGTCGTTTTTTGTTCGTTTCGACGTCTAAAAAATATATGACGTCAGTTTGTGATGTTTAACGTCGTTGTAAAAGGATACAACGTCGGCTAGGTCATTTGACATTTAATTTTAAATGACTTTTATATTTTATTTTATTTCATATTTAGTTCAAAAATAATTCCGAAAATTAAATTGACAACTACCAAGCACTCATTGAAATATTGTCTCTCCCCGACAAATTCTATGCACTCATTGAGACAATATCTTGCCCGTTAAGGCCTGAAAAATGTAATTTTAGTTTTCAAAGTTCAAAGGATAACAAAATTGAAACAAATTTAGAGACAAAGCACGGTACTCCTTATACTTTACATAACATAAGCCTAAAGTTTATGTGATCCATTGGTGCCCATAAATTCAAAATGATGAGATCCATATTTTAGCCTACTATTATAGAAGGCATTGTTGTAAGGAGTCTGTACCAATTTTCGGTTCATTTTTCTCATACTTGTGTATTTTTTTAAAATTTTTGTAAAATTTAGGGTTTAGGGTTTATTGAAACGACGCCGGTTTGTGGTCAACTACACGCGTTTGAATCCCAGGAAACCAAACCCAGACTAATTTTATCATATTTACGACGTCGGTTGTTAAGTGGTGACGTATGTTCTGTTTACAACGGCAATTTTGTATAGAAACCGCCGTCTTAAATGAGTATTAAACGTCCGTATGTAAGTATTGACCGTCGTCGTTTAAAAACGCGGTACTTTAAAAATTTTGGGGCGCGATCTAAAATTTTTAGAATTTCCCTTTAACCCTAAAATAGTTCGTTCTCTCTCTTCAACATAAATTTGTCTTAAAATTTTCGCTCAAGCTCTCAACTCTCTCAGCTCTCTCTCAAGCATTGGTTATCTTATCCATGTAAGTGCAAACCCTAATCTCTTTATTTAATGATATTGCACGGCTTCTTAAATCCATAAGTGTTTTCGTTCGTAGCTATATTTGGGTTATTTTATGTTTTAGTGTTTGCATTCTTCTAATAATTACTCTCTGTTTGGGTTCTTTTATGTTTTTTTGGCCATGGGTTCTTGGAAAAGGATTGGGGATGGTAGATTTAAGCTATTTTTTTTTTAAACCACGACAACGGTTGATGGATCTAACTATCGTCTAAATGTTTATTATATGTCTAAAGACGACTGTTTCTCCATTAACAGTCGTCTTTAGGCTGGTCTTTCCACTTTAATATATATATGTATATATGATTTTATAGTGTGTGAGATGGATAAGTCATGGATGCATGCGGATAGAAGATCAAAGGCATATGAGTTAGGGGTGGAAAGATTTTTGAATTTTGCTGTAGAAAATCTTGGAAATACAGCTCATATTCATTGTCCATGTGTTAAATGTGGGAATATTCGATTGTTTGGGGTTGGAATTATAAGGGAACACTTATACTTTAATGGAATTGACCAAAGCTATACGATTTGGACATGGCACGGAGAACCTTGGCAATGGACTACCAATGCTAGTAGAAATGTGGAAGAAGATGAGCAAAGTAGGTTCAGTTTTGTTTCTGAAGAATTAGGGATGGATGATAATGATTTTGCCAATATTGGATTTGATCCTTATGAGTTTGCCAATGTGATTGGGGATGGCGATGAACTCTTGTACCTTGGTTGCAGTAAGTACACGAAGTTGTCGGCTTTGGTGAAGTTATATAATTTGAAAGCAAAACATGAGATGAGTGATGTTTGTTTTACAGAATTATTGATACTTCAAGGAGAATTGCTTCCAAAAGGAAATACACTACCTTCCTCTATGTACGAGGCAAAAAAGACTTTGTCTGCTTTAGGGATGAGTTATGAGAAAATCCATGTATGTCCCAATGACTGCATTTTGTATAGGAAGGAGTATGAGGATTCAACTAATTGTCCTACTTGTGGTATCTCAAGGTGGAAGGAAACCAAAAATAGGTTCTTGAAAGAGGGTGTGGCAGTGAAGGTGGTGTGGTATTTTTCTCCAATTCAAAGGTTTAAAAGGATGTTTCAATCACATAAGACAGCTAAGAGTTTGACTTGGCATGCTGCAAGAAAATCAGTTGACGGTCGTATGTCTCATCCAGCGGATTCCCCGTCTTGGAAACTTGTTGATGATAAATGGCCCGACTTTGGTAATGAGCCAAGAAACTTGACATTGGCTCTCTCATCTGATGGATTCAATCCCCACAGTTCTTTAAGTAGAAGATACAGTTGTTGGCCAATTATCTTAGTTACATATAATCTCCCACCATGGCTATGCATGAATCGGAAGTTCATGATGTTGACCTAGTTGATTTTCGGTCCTAAACAGCCCGGAAATGATATAGACGTCTACTTAGAGCCTTTGATTGATGATTTAAAATCTCTGTGTGATGGGATTAGAGGAGTGTATGATGCCCACATAGGAGAATACTTTACACTCAGAGGTGTATTACTGTGGACAATTAATGATTTTCTTGCCTATGGAAACTTATCTGGTTGTGTCGTTAGAGGATATAAAGCTTGTCCAATATGCTGCGATGATACACCTAGTCACAGGTTGAAAAATGGCCACAAAATTTGTTACAT
>NW_018922264.1:126162-136304 GCF_002207925.1 Prunus avium | reverse complement strand
CCCTGGATGAGTAATCGAGGCTGAAATTACGCATAGTGGAGTCTGATTAGCGCAAGTGGGTGTCCAATCGACATTTGGGATCGTGAAGTATGGTGGTGAGACTCCAGAAATCCCGGTGAATCTCGGCCGCCGCTCTCAATCGTGGGTTCTGAACCTCTGGCCGTGGAGACGCATTTATGGCCTGGATAGCTGGTGAACCAACATCTCAAGCTGTCAGAATTCTTGTGAGAATGTCCACGTCTAATCACTCTGATCTTCATCACCAAATCCTGACTTCAGTCACTTCCCACCTTTCCTCATGCATTAAATGCTACTTTGTGGCCAATGGGTTCGCTGCATTAAACAGGCACTACTTCATTAAATGAAGCCTGGGACCCTGCTGTCACGTGATGATTTGCCTTTAATGCCTTGGCCGCAATTTTGTTCGGCCTCGGCCTACGCTTGAGGCCGAGATGATCATGCCTTGGCATTTCTTCTTTTATTTTTAAGGAAGGCGAAATGCCCTGGCGAAACGCTGCGTTTCAGCCTCTGCGAACAAGTGCCAGGGCCGAGAGAAAGGGCTCCTTCGGCCAGCTCACGGCCGTGATTTATCAGGCACAAACAAGTACATCTTGTCAGAGAAGTTCGTCTATGTGGGTCAGTATATTTTAGATGGATGTATCCGTATGAAAGATATATGAAAGTGTTAAAGGGGTATGTTTAGAATCGTACTCGTCCCCAAGGTTGCATTGCTGAGCGGTATATAGCTGAAGAAGCTGTAGAGTTTTGTACCAAGCATTTATCTGATGTTAGTACAGTTGGAGTGCCTTCAAGCCAAAAGATGGGAGTTTCAAAGCCATTATCAGGTTGCACAGTGAGCTTAGTTGATATGGAATTGTTGAACCAGGCACATCTATATGTCTTGGAGAATATGGAGGAAGCACTACCTTATATCGAGTACGTATGAGTTTAATTTTTCATATGTAGCCATTTTAAATATTATTACTCCTTATATTTATCTTATATGCAAGGGACCGTAATGCGTGATTTTTTCATGTCAATTGTAGGGAACATATGATCCACATCAAGACCACTTATCCAAAATTTAGAAAGAGAACAAAGTGGCTACAAGATAAGCACAATAGTACTTTCATTCAATGGCTACGCTTTATAGTATATATGTTATTGAATGACATATTGAACTTTTAATTTTCTTTCTTTCTATATGTTAGATTGAATTAAGATATATGATTAATTTGAATATTCAAAGTGAACTTAATGGGGAAGACAATAATGGCGTATCAGAAAATTTGAGGTGGCTAGCAGCTGGTCCAAGCATGGCAGTGCCATCATATAGGAGCTATCTTATTAATGGTGTTAAATTTAACACCAAGGCACAAGATGATGCGCGAACTTTCCAAAATAGTGGAATTTATTTACTTGCACATACTATGCAAGTTGCTAGTGCCAAGGATAAAAACCCTATTATCTCCAATATGGGTTTTTATGGGGTTATTCAAGAAATTTGGGACCTTGACTACCAAAAGTTTAGAATCCCAGTCTTGAGGTGTGATTGGATAGATAACACTTCGGGCCTTGTAGTCGACGAACTTGGATATACCCTTGTAGATCTGAGTAAAATTGGACATAGGAATGACCAATTTGTTATGGCTTCTCAAGTTAAACAAGTATTTTATGTTGACGACCCAAGCATCGTGGTTGGTCGGTAGTGTTATCAATGCGTAATAGAGAATATAATGATGTTATTGGTGATGATGTGCTAGGTGATATTAGAATTGAGTGTGAGCCATTTACTAGAGGGATACCAAATGTTGACACATTTGATGACCTAGTGGGTGAGTTTGGGAGTGAGAATATTAGAGATGGGTGTGAAGATATATGGATTGATTGATTGTTGTAATGTATGACATTAGTGATGCAGTTAATTGTATGACATTAATTAATAGCTCTGTATATCATTTTAATTCCGATCACATTTTCATTGTGCAAGCTTTGGGCACGACACATCAAAAATTAAAAATAATGGGTTAAAGCTGAAAATACGACGGTCGAGTTAAAAAAATCGCAAAAAGAGACGTCTAAAATATAACCAACGTCGGGTTTTCACAAACAACGTGGAACGCCAACACAAAAATGAAATAAAAACTGCCATTTTTAAAAGAAAACACGTCGGTTAATTAAAATTAATTTAAACACGGTTAATAAATATTAACAACAACGACGGTAAAGAAAATAATTCACGACGTACAATAACGAATAACACGATGGAAGAGGGCTCAAACCGACGAATTTAAGAATACCATCGATTGATGATTACCGTCGTAAAAACAATGTTGCACGTCAGTTATAATAAAACAATTGACGTCTCAGAGAATACACACGTCAAAAAAGGTTATAAAAGGGACTTAAAGACTAGCAACGTCATGGAATAAACAAATCACCGACGTAGTAAGTTATATAACAACGTCGAAGAATTGGATTCTTGGGACATAGTAAAGTTCTAACCACGACCTTCATTTTACAATAACCGACATCAAATCCATAATTCAAGGCGTTTCCTTACTTCTTAACGACGGTTAGGCTAAAAGCAATGACGTCTTAGAGATTACACACGTCTAAGTGGCTCACAAAAGAGACTTTTAAAATGCCAACCTGTCTACCGCGCAGATCTCACGGCCTGCGTTTCCTGGCCGAGGGGATATGCGTTGACATGTGGCTTCCTGCTTTTGGGTGCGGTGCGTTTGTGCGCGGGCGTGCCAGCACGGTCTACTGTGCGTCGAGATGGTTGATGTGGATAGAATGGCTAAGTGGTGCGCCTGTTTGGACTCGTCTTCTAATCAAACGATTGTAGCCGAGTGAGGAACTAATCTCGGCTGTTAGGTTCACGGCCTGAGCTACAAGGCCATTTAGTGATGGTGTTGGTGGGTTTTGGGCGGTGCTCCGGTGCGCTGCTCAGGGAGCGACGATCGTATGATATATGGGGTGAATGAGCGAATAACAAGGATGATGCTCCGGCGCCTTGAAAATCAAGGGTCGTATGATATATTGATGAATGAATTTTCCTTACAGTCTAACACTACTCCTAGGAAAACAAGTAAAGATATTGAAAGTGCATTACAGAAAAATATAAGTTGCTCCGTGGGAGGCTTTGGTTTGGTGTTTGAACCCTTTGAATGTATTTTGAGCCCTGTATTTATAGGAGTTTCTTGGAGGAGTAATCGAGGCTGAAATCCTGCATAGTGGAGCCTGATTAGAGCAAGTGGGTAGTCCAATCGACATTTAGGATCGTGAAGTATGGTGTTGCGACCCCATAAATCCTGGTGAATCTCGACCGCCGCCCTGATCGTGGGTTCTGCGCTTCTGGGCGTGGAGACACATTTATTATTCTGATAGCTGGTGACCTAATCTCTCAAGCTGCAAGAATTCTTGTGAGAATGTCCACGTCTAATCACTCTGTTTCCTATCGCCAAACCCTGACTTCAGTCACTTCCCACCTTCCCTCATGCATTAAATGCTTATTCGTGGCCAGTGGGTTTGCTGCAATAAACAGAGGCATTACTTCATTAAATGAAGCATGGGACCCTGATATCACGTGATGATTTGATTCTGATATCTCTGGCCGTGATTTTGCTCGGCCTCGGCCTCGGCTTACAATCGAGGCCGAGATGATCATGCCTTGGCAACTTTTCTTTTGTTTTCAGGAAGGCAAAACACCTTGGCGAAACGCTGCGCTTTAGCTTCTCGAGGAAGTGCTTGGGCCGAGAAAAAGGGCTCCTTCGGCCAGTTCATGGCCGTGATTTATTAGGCACAAACACAACCACGTCAAGGCCTATAAAAACCGACGTTGTAAATAATTAACCACGTCCCAAAATGTGACTCCTAGGCCATAGTAAATGTATGAAACATGACAGATATTTTAATTAACCGACGTGCAATATTAAATCCACGTCGTTTATTTCTCTGTTCAAGCCGTCAAAATCATTTTCAACGTCTGTGGTGACCTAAAGGGTCGTGGTTATTTGTTTGTTACGTCAGTCCAAGTAAATATGTGCCATGTTAAAGTTTTCAAACGTCACTTTTTTTTATGTTAGTTTTTTTATTTGTTTTAGATGTTAGTTTTTTTATTTAGTGAACGTAGTATATGTTAACCACGACGGTTTCTACATTTTACACGCCGGTTTTCTTTCAATTAGAGACGTTGATAATCATTTTTACGTCCGTTTTGTAGTTGTTCTTGACATTTAACATTATTTAAACGTTTGTGTTTTTCTAAAACCGTCGTCTAATATAGTCGAAGTTGTCTTTTTAAGCTATTTATGTATGAATTAGACGTCGGTTTTATTTTTTTTGTGACGTGTAATATATTAACGACGTCGATTATTTTATGTATTAAAAGATGGCGGTCGATTTCACGTCGGTTTTAAAACATGCTAGACGATGGTGGATTCCCGTCGTCTATTTCAATTTCTGTAGTAGTGTACATTTTGATTGAACTGTTTCAAGAAAACAAAAAAGTGTTAATGACAAAACTAAAAATCTAAATCAAAAATATTAACCGCCGTGGTAAATCAGTGAAGACGACAGGTTTTTAAAAAAGCTGACGTAGTAAATAAAAACCGTCGTGGTGTAAAATACTAACGTCAGTAATGACGAAAAACATCGTATAACCAAAAGTTGTTTGAACATAAAAAATTAAAACCTCCTTAAATGAAAACACAAAGGACGTGGTATTTCAATTAAGACAACGGTTTATAGAAAATACTAACGTAGTAAATGATTTCAAACGTCGGTAAGAAATTAGCGTCGTTGTGTGTTCATTATAACGTCGATATTATAAAAAACCGTCGTATAATTCAAAATCCACAAATATAAAAATCTGTGATTATAATAAATGAACTTATGTATTCACTATATTTCTCATGTCCTCGTCAACAGAGCGGTTTGACAATGAATCCATGTACTAGACAGTCTCCTTAGCTAGTCTCACAATTATTAACACCCAATGACCCCTACACATAATGATCCATATAGGTTAAATACAACAAAGAAAAATATTACAAGGAAAATAGTTTAAAGAGTTAAGGGGACTAACCCTGTATTATAAGGCACCAAGTAAAATTGATCCCCATCTACGTTTTTCAAGCGCTCTGAGAGATGTTTTGAACGGTAAGATAACGTTTCAGATTGAGAGCTAACTTGTCCAAGGTCGATGAGGCCAACAAGGTTTACCATATTTGCCATTTTTAAATAGTCAAATAGGTATCTAAATATATGAAATTCAATTAAATGAGATTTTAATTTAAAGAAAAGGAAAAATAATAATAATAATTTAAAAAAAAAAAGGATTTCTAGAATTACCTCATGTATACTGCAATCACTGTGGATCTGATCTCAATCATGGAAGCAAACTGTAAAATATCTTCCCACAAGAGGAAGGTATCATAGTCAGTGCCAAACACTTCCTCTGGAATGTGAACTTTCACAGTCTCGTTAGTAGGCGCCAACTTGGTCTGAACAAATTGGCATAGGGCTAACAGAGGAGGTGGCATGTCTAGCTTTGAGAGATCCTGTTACAAGAAATAAATAAAGAAATATAAGTTAGTTTGTACATCAAGTAAAATAAACGACTCCAACAAACCAACAAAATCGACGTAGTATATATTATAAACGACGTTTTCTATAGCATATTGACGGAGTAAAAGTTATAGACGACGGTAAAGACATAACCATCATTGTGTAAATGTTCTAATGTCGCAAACAAAAGAAAGGTCGTCTAATTAAAATTTTCTAACATTGCTGAACAATAGAAAGGGGCCGTCTAATGAAATAGACAACGGTTTATAATAGAAAAACCGATGTAGTAAAATACTTAGACGACGGTTAAAAGCAATGTCTATTTAAAATTTAAAAATCAGAAAAAAAATCAAATGTTAGAGATTTTACCGTTTTATCTTGACGCTTTTCAGCAGCATCAGCATCATTTGTGGGATTGTCATCCTTCAAAAGAAGGGGTCTCACATTAGAGCAGCTTGTTTTGTCAGACATTGGATTTTTTGGGCTTTACTCTTGAGGAATTGGAGGAATTGGAGGAATTGGAGTAATTGGAGTTTTATCGAGCAAGTTGGGATCAAAGTTGGGAATTAGTTGACTGAATTGTTTCAACAAAATTTCCCTCTCTGCTCTGACTACCTCCAAAACCGTTTCCTTTGCCCTAGCCTCTATCCTTTTGGTTTCTTCTCTCACTGCCTCCATAACACTTTCCTTCAATTTGTTAGCAAATTTTACTCTCTGCTGTCTCAGAAAATTGAAGAATTGAGTTGGGGAAATCCCAGCTCCAACACCTCTGACTCTCCCACCATGCTCAGGGGTTCCCAAAGCCAAGGTCAAAATATCGTTGATCCCAGAGACAGTTAGAGTGCTCTTGGAGACTTGTTTTATTAAATCATCCTAAAAGAGAGAGAGAGAGAGAGAGAGAGAGAGAGAGAGAGAGAGAGAGAGAGAGAGTGTTAGTGAGTAAATAAGTTAAGACGACGGTTTATTTCAAAAACTGACGTAGTAATAAATTTAACACATCGGTAAAAAAACACCGTCGTTGTGTATGCATTATAACATCGGTGCATGAAAAAACCGTCGTAGATTTCACATCCAGAGCAAAAAAATCTTAACCAAAATATTCATGCTTTCCTTAAATAGTGTACAAACCAATTGCAGAGAAATAGAAAGAGAGAGAGACAGAGAGACAGAGAGACAGAGAGAGAGAGTGTGTGTGTGTGTGAATATGAAGAAAGTTTAAAACTTTAATTTAAAACGTCTAACACAAATATATAAATTGTCATGGTAATTCAATACAGACGTCGGTTTTAGAAAAATACCGACGTCATATAGTTTTGTAAACAGCGATAAATAGAAACCGTCGTGGTATTTCATGTCTCACGATGGTTACTAAAACGAACGACGTCTGAATGAATATGAATAAAGTTCAAAACTTTAATTTAAAACGTTAACTCAGAAACATAAACCGTCGTGGTAATATAATACAGACGTCGGTTGTAATTTTTTTTTGACGTTATAGCTTTTTTTAACGGCGGTAAATAATTACCATCGTGGTGTTTCATGTCTAACAACGGTTACTGAAACGAACGACATCTAAATGAAAAATAAAACCTCTGTTTTACAAGTTTAGAACAAAGTCAGTGAGACTTATGGATTAGGGATTAGGGATGTTTCCCTGTTTATCATCTCTTGCCTTTTTCCATAGCAGAGAACTATCGATTTCTTCACCGGGCATGGTTTCTTCCAATTGGTCCTCCAAACCAACATACCCTTGTCGAGACAACCTATGGTTGTACTCACATTTCTCCCTTCTCTGTGACTGCTCAGAATGCACAGCCTCAAAATCTGGGGATAACCTTGAAGCTACAAAGGCATCCCATTGCAATTTCTCTATGAAATTAAAAGGCTAAGAGGGTTCTTTTAACTTCTCATTCTCATTTGCGAATGGAAGGATAAACTGCCTCGTTAAGGTAGACTTGAAATCCTTCCATTTTTTGGCGGTAGACGACAACACCATCTTCTTGGCCCCTTCCCCCACAAGAGGAACTCTGGTGCGTGCCAAAACACCAATGTAACTCTGTATCTCAATAGCAGCCTTGCCATGTGGTTTGCCACTTTTATTGTACTCAACCACAGGCTCAATCTTCTGGATTTTTCTCTTCACAACACGGCTCATTGTGTTGATACCACGAGTCAATTTTGTCTCCTCATCAAATGTCGAAGAACTTGGGTCTTTCTCAGAGGTTGAAGTAAATCTCATCTTCTTTGCGGGATTGCTTTGAACATATTTGCCTTCACTCATTTGTGCCTTTGAAACTACAAGGTCCTTGGTTTGACCTTTTGATACTTGAGCCTCCTTACTTTGAGATTTCGAAACCATTTTTGGAGAGAAATAAAAACTGCAAGCAAAACAACGATGGTCAAGTAAAAATAATGATGTAATATCAGAGTTCAGACGTCGACAAAAAGGTGATGTTATTTATTTTTCATTCAAACATTTAAAGAACATATTGGGAGAACATAAGATTTTTGGTGCACATCATCAGTATATGATATATATTGTATGTATCCCCAACTCCAATAAGCTCATTGCATCCGCATCTCCAAGATTGGATCCCCACTATCTACTAGAATGTCTGGCTACTATCAAATGACATCCACCATGCTAAATATCCCAAAAGCTATTAAACCATGCCACCTTAGCCAACATCAAGCGTACACGCCAATGCCAAGCATCCAAGCCAAATACCAAACATACAAACCAAATACCAAACATACAAGCCAAAACCAAGCATCCAAGCCAAATACCAAGCATCCAAGCATACAAGCCAAAGCCAAACGTACAAGTCAATACCAAGCATACAAGCCAAAATCAAGTGTACACGCCAATGTCAAGCATCCAAGCCAAATACCAAGCATACATGCCAACATCAAGCATACATGCCAATACCATATATACACGTCAACACTGAGCGTGCGAGCCAATATCAAGCATACAAAACTAACATCAGACACACAAGTCAATGCAACTCTTGCAAACCACAATCATGCAAAATCAAGCCTCTCTATTCACTCAAGCAAATAAATCACGCAAGCTAACTTATTTTGAGCTAATCCACCAAGCATTTTCTTCTATGTCATGCCACAAAATAAGTCAACTCTTGGTAACTCTAGTGAGTGACCTCCAAAATTACAGTGTCTAGGAAAGTTCTTCAAGGCAACACCCTTGGTTCATAAGAAGGATTGGGTTTTAAGTGGGACCATCGCGACCTCTCCAACCTTCCCAGAAAAAACCTGGCTGTAATTTCAGAGACACTTAACTAGTCATCAGAAAAAACCTGGCTGGACCATCGCGACCACTGCCATTTATTTTGGGTTGGAAATTGATTATTCAGACCATTTCAATACACATTTATGGCCCCAATAATCAATGGGGCTAATGTTGAGGCCCAAAAAATCCAAGGGTAGGCCCAAATATATTTCTAGCCCAATACGACACCTAACTTGGGAAGAAACCTAACTTGGGTACGCAAGAGTTCATCATATGCGCTTGCACACGTTCCACACCAAGCAAATGAGAAACACGCCATGCTACAAGCTTAAGTGGGCCCAAACCACGCGAATGCCTGGGGCTTGTTGAGCGGGTTGTGGTATGGATGGTTATGAGCATTCACGAGGCCCATTGATGGGCCAAGAAGTGGAAGTTTTGGGCTGCTTGGGAGCCCCAAAACTCAAGCCCATTTCTTGAGCCCAAATATGTGGGTAAGCATGAAAGAGAGAAAAGGGTAGCCCATTACCCTAGAAAATTGGCCCATCACCTTAGTAAAAAATAGTCCATTGGCCCATCCCCTTAGTGAATGAGCCCATTACCTTAAAGAATAGCCCAAGTGACCTATAAAATATCTGAAAGTCTCCAGCACATGGCTGGAGACAAAACCACGACAAAAGCCAAAGGCCACTCACATCTGCAGGCTGCTGGGAATCTCCAACACATGGCCAAAGACAAATCCCAACACAAGCCATCCAAAAAATCAAAGGATACTTGAGCAAAACACCCTTTAGACCAACGTCATTACCCACTCATTTCTCATATAATCTCTTGCCATGAAATAAGGGAGGAAAGAAGGAGAGATGGTAGCCAAAGATAGGAGGTTGCCACAAGGACAACTGCGGGAAGACTCTAGAGCTCCCAAAAATCTTGTCTCTGTGTATTTGGATTGAGAGAGATTTCATAAAAAGAGGTTGAATCGAAGGAAGAGAAGAGAAATGGAGGAGAAGACTTGGCAAAATTGGAGAGAACCAACTAGGGTTTTCTTGGGAAGAAGGAGCTTCCAGCATCTATAAAAGGGAGGCACCTTCTACCCAGCAAAACAACTCAATTGAAGGCAAGCACCCCCATCCAGAGAGAGCAAGCATCACCTCTCATCCCTGGAACCCTTCAATTTTGAGCCCTATTCCTCATCTCTTCCCATCTTCTCTTCTGGCAAGCCACTCCAGAGTTTGACGAAGCTTTCGTCAAGTTGCTGGAAATTTGCTAAAACCACATGTTCTTCCATCTTCTTCCTCTCTTTCCCATAAACACATCCAAA
>NW_018922264.1:96608-114321 GCF_002207925.1 Prunus avium | reverse complement strand
CCGGCGGTGGTGGTTGGCTGGATGTGGACATGTGGCATAGTATGCTTGCCTTAGAAGGAATGGCATTGTGTGTAATTTTGATATTTTTTTAATGATATTTTTGTAAAATTGGGTACTCATTTTGGTCTTTGGCCTTATGCTAATTAGATGAAATTGTATTTCTTTCTACTAAATTAGTAAACTATATTATGGTTTTAAACTAAAGCTCCCTATTTTAAATTACTTAATTTTAATGTGAAATAATTTTTTTTAATGAAAAAAACAATCACCTTAATTTATTTTAAAAAAATCTTGAGAGAAATCACAAATATGATAATAGTTATATAACTATTTTGTTATTTCCAACTAATCATAGATTACTACATAAAAAAGTTTTCAATTGATCAGGATAGAAAAATAGTACCATCTCGTTTCACACAAGTGTTTCTTATGTATTGGTAGAACACGTACCAAAAGAAAAAGTAAAACAGAGGTGAGGACAACTGTGGTCGTGTAAGAAAATTCCCCATTTTAAAAGATGTACCTCTCTTTCTGTTTCACTTTGTATCTGTAACTCTCTCCTCCGTATCCCTAAATCCCTATCCTCCTGTGACCTGTCTGTCTACGCCGCAGATATCTACACGACGACGCAGAGCACCTGACGGCCTAAACAAAACAACCAACCAACCGACAAAGAATCCTTTCTTTCTTTGTTTCAATCGATGATGGGTGATGGCTTTATCATTAACCACAGCACGAACAGTTCCAACAAATTAGAGAGCCCAAAGAAAACAAAGAAGAAGAAGAAGCGTGGTGGTACCAAGAAGAAGATGACCACCGAGCAGACTTTGGCTTTCAAGTCTGTGAGTGAATGGGTTTTCTTGGAACAAGCTTCTTCATTGCCATCCACTGCAGTTTCTTGTGTTGTCGATGATTTTGGGGTACAGAAGAGCCTTGGAAGAGGTGGAGACAAGGTAGTGTTTGAATTGCATTCACATTCAAAATGCAGTGATGGGTTTCTTTCGCCTTCCAAGTTGGTGGAGAGGGCTCATGGAAATGGGGTGAGTTATGCTTGTATTGATTTTGGCTTTTTGGATGGTTAATGGGTTCTGGCTTTTTATTTTATATAAATATATGAATATATATATTTTTTTGTGTAGTAATTTTTTTTTATGGCTCAACATTCTAACTGGGTTTGAATGAAAAGCTCATGTGGGTGCCGGTTCTTGAGTTCCTGCAGTTCTATTTTCTATGGTGTAATTTCTTTGTTGATATTTAGATGATTTATTTTCTTCCTAAACCACTTTCTTAAAACTCTGCCCCTGTGTTAACCCAACGAGCACGCTGAAAGAACAAAATGGTGACGAGGGGTGTCTACACCTTTTGAGCATTTTAATTTTCTCATAAGTTCTGGTTTGGTCTAGGAGAGAGATTTGGTATAGGTCAAGATGCAACATCTTTGACCCATTCAGAGTGTTGTGTCTCTCTTGAAAGAGATTAGCAGATTGAGGATCCACAGTACAACAAAGGACACTTCTTACTGTGAGATTTAATTAGACTCGGGATTATATCGCCATCTCAAGCTGACCCAAAGATTATGGCTTCAAAATAAGAATGTATGATATAACGTTAAGTTCTTGCAATGTATGATATAACGTTAAGTTCTTGCAAACCTTTGAATGAAGATGATTTTTTAGATAAGTCAATTTTCATTTGTCAGATTCGTAGATTGGAAAATTCATGGCTGTTGGCCCAGCCATTAAAAGCTAATTATTATTGATTGACGAATTCATTCTGGTAGCTTTTATAAGGGCTATCATAGGTATAGATGGTAATTATTTGAAGGCAAGGAGGCTCTGCCTTTAGATGATAAATTTTCTGAAGAATGGGTTCGAGGACTGCTTCCATTGGTTTGCATGCGTGTTTGGGAGGGAAGAGGGCAAGAGGCCAAGTAAAAACTGTCTAAGTTAAATTGAGGATATTTTAGTTGTAAATGTTCGTGAACCACCAAGAGACTCCATTATGTATGTAGGATATAATATGATATTGGTAAACTTTAAACATTCATGCGTCTTGGCAGGGTAAATTATAAATCCGTACTTGTTTAGTCAATTGTTTATGCTTTTAGTGAGCAGATACATGCAAATGAAAGATGATGGAAAGTACATTGTATCTAGTTAATCATCAGGTATTTTGAGAATTTAGACTGTTCTGGATGTGCCTATACCATTGTTATTGATGGGTTAACCATCTAGTTGCTATATTCGTAGGACAGAATAATTTGTTTTCACCTTACTCACTGAAAGAAGGGTGTTTATTTGGAATTTAAGAAGAAAAAGGGGATGCAAAAACAGAAAACAGAATGAGCTTTGTGGAGCACTGTAGTAGTAAATATGACCTGGTTTCGCATTGGGTTGAGGTCAGCTACTACTATTTCCAGCATGAGGGGAGTGTTGATAATATTGCTGTTTACAGCATGTTAGATTGGCATGTCTCTGTCATTGTCTCAGTTCCAGTCTTGCTCAGATCTCGTTAAGTTTTTGCTATAGCTGTTAAGTTTGTCTTTTATTCTACTTGCAGCAAGCTGGGAGTTGTTGATATCTACTCTCCAGCTTCAGGGGGAGCCTCATTGATGAAGGCGATAAAAAGCCTTATGTTAGAATGATTTAGCTAATTTAGTTTGCTGATTTGGTTAGCTAATGCAGGGCTACTGATTGACCTAATTTAGTTTATTTGGTTGGGCTTTTTTGGATGGTTTCAAGGGATTATTCTAGGTAATTTTTGACTTTTTATGTAGGGTGTTATGTAAGGCTATGTATATTACTCAATTAAATCCATGAAACATTTGGTACTCTTCAGCCTTTTCTTAATTTTCTCCTCAACAGCTTTTCTTGTGGGTGTAACCGATGTTTGTGATAGCCTCACAGTTTTGTATTAGAAGTTATTTGTCCAGAAAAACTAATGTGCTTATATTTTGAATACTTAAAATTCATACTGTGATGTAGTGAGGTTTAATTAGTATATGTGGTCATAACAGGTGAAAGTTCTTGCTCTGACAGATCATGACACGATGTCTGGCATACCAGAGGCCCTGGAAGCAGCTCGGAGATTTCGCATAAAGATAATTCCAGGTGTTGAAATCAGCACAAAATTCTACCCAAGGTAATTTTCGAAAGCTATGCTTTCTGGAAGCCCTTAAATTGTGGACACTTTTTTTTAAGGTTGATTACTCGTGTTCCCCCTAATACTCCGTATTGTCTTATATTACTCATAGCACTTATTTGGAGATTTATGATCAGAGAATGCCTTTGTGTTTTCTTTCCTTCTAAACCCGAAGAATCATGTCATGTAATACCTTTTTTTGTATAAAATATGCACGAACTTCACAAAGAAATCAGTTGCCAGAGTGTTGAAAATAATCAGCCTTTGGGGAAGCTCTATTTGAACCCAAATTTTTCTTCAGTTTACCCTGCTTAATAACTACACCACCCAACTTCTATTAAATAAATCAAAAAATTGTAAGTACACCCAACCCACACCCCAAAACAAGCCCCACTATCACCCAAACTGACTTACCTATCTAATTTGGAAGTAAAGCCATTTGACGAACCACACCCACACCTACCCACTTAATTTTGGACATGAAAAAGCTGCACTGTACCTATGTCCCCTACGCCACTGAAAACAGCAAGAAACTTTCTTCACTAATGTTTGGTTTTGCTAACATTTCAGAAATGCAACTGATTTTGGACTGAAATATCTGGGTATAAGTGTGCTGTTCAATGCTGGTTTGGTGTTTTATTTGAGAATTTGAATTTGATTTATTTTGCACTGTCTGCGATTTGGTGTGTCAAATCTCCATGAGTAGATTCAGTAGCACGCCATCAAAATGCACATGGGAGGGTTTTGTGGGGGAAGACCAAGCGGACTGAAAAAAAATATTTTTGTTTTCTGGCACCACATTTCTGAACCTTAAAACAGGATGTTCGGGACCACACTGCCGAATGTTACGTTATGCCAGTCCTGGTGTCCCGACAAAGCCTTTATTCCAGTTATATGAAAGATGAAAAATTTGTAGTTAAACTTGGAAAAGTCATATTTTAAGACCCACAAACCACGATTGGGTGTCCATAGCCACTGACAGTAACTGTTTTGTTTACACCAATGTATGATGGAGTTAGCATAGGGAATGAATAAAGTAGTCTTTATGGTTTTTGGTGGGAGGAGATGAGTGCTGGATGTGCTCAGTTTTTCTGTAAAGATAGCATTTTCAAGTCTTTTTTTTTCTTTCAAACCAGCCAAGTTATTTAATTGTCATTTTACTCTAGCGTAAATGTGTAAGTTTATTTTTCTTTAAAAGGGTGAGTTTACTTATGAAATTATTCGTTATATTATTGGCAACCTCAAATTTAATAGCAAATAATCAGCATATTTAACGACACAAGAGGAAATATCCCCTTTCCTTAGTTTTCAACACCTCTGATGCTTTGCACAATGGTTTTAGAGGAGAGTCTGAACCAGAGGAACCAGTACACATCCTTGCATATTACAGCAGCTGTGGGCCAACAAGTTTTGAAGATCTGGAAAAGTTCTTGTCTAATATAAGGGATGGTCGTTATCTTCGTGCAAAAACTATGGTCTCCAAACTGAACATGCTCAAGTTGCCTGTTAAATGGGAGCATGTCTCAAGGATTGCAGGCAAGGGAGTCGCTCCTGGGAGACTGCATGTGGCCCGTGCGCTGGTTGAAGCAGGTTATGTGGAAAACCTGAAACAAGCTTTTTCCCGCTATCTTTTTGATGGTGGACCTGCATACTCAACGTAATATTTTGAGCTTACTGTTTTATCTTTTCTGAATACTGTTGATGCATAGATATGACAAAGAAACCATTGTTAAGAATTATTTATGTTGTATGGGTTCAGGGGAAGCGAACCTCTGGCAGAAGAAGCAATACAAATGATTTGTGATACAGGAGGTGTGGCTGTGCTAGCTCATCCTTGGTCATTGAAAAATCCGGTGACCATCGTAAGAAGGTTGAAAGAAGCTGGTCTTCACGGGATTGAAGTTTACAGAAGTGATGGAAAACTGGCTGGTATGCAATCTGAGATGCAACGTTTTGCTGCTTTATGTATAATTTGTAGTTTACACTGTGAAATCAATGATACAGAATGCATTTGACTTGTACATCTTCGTCTTTAAAATTATAATTGATGTCTGTGTTTTTCTGGAATACATTTACTACTCATGGATCTCTCTCCAAGAATATAAATTGATTGAGGGGGTTGATTACAACTTGGTTTTATTTCATGTACAATGTTACGAGAAATATCTTGGAAGAAAAGGAAATTCTCTTATAAGATAGATATATGAGAATGTCGTATCTTTCCAGACTTAAAATGCTCCCAACTCACCATTTTATATATACATCCGGGCCATAGGATCTAGGTGTCAGTTTATTGTTTGTCGTCAAAAAGTGTGCATGTCAGATACCATTCAATGAGTTTCTATTGCACAATGGTTTCAGTAAGACTCGATCTTTTCCATTTTGTAATGCAATATACTTGGTGAGTTTCTGGATGGAACAGTTCTCAACTGTCAAGCATGAACACGTAGATCATGTGCCTGTTGGGTTCACTATATAAATGTGATAATTGACTTTCTTGTGGTATGAGTACTAGCAATACTGGTTTTCTTCTGGTATTTACCTTGGAAAAAAAAGTGAAGTTAGTTTTTTTCTTATGTCCTTTTTTTATTTGAGTTTTTTTCTCATTCAGTACTCATATCTCTATCTGCTGATTTTTTCAACAGTGTACAGTGATCTAGCTGACACTTATGATCTTCTGAAGCTTGGAGGGTCAGATTATCATGGGAGAGGTGGGCATGGTGAGTCTGAGCTGGGTAGTGTGAACCTTCCAGTGCTGGTTTTGCGTGACTTTCTTAAAGTAGCTCGACCAATTTGGTGTCGTTCCATTAGGCACGTTTTAGAAAATTATGCCGAGGAGCCTTCAGATTTTAATCTAGCAAAGATTACAAGGTTTGGGAAGGGAGTTTCCCCCTTAAGCTGCGGCAAGGATTTGATTGATCACTGCTTGTCTTTGTGGTTGACAAATGAAGAGAGGCAAAATGCAGTTTTCGAGGCCGTCAGATTGAAGCTTTCCCATGTTTCAATTAATCAGGGAGGAATCCAGGTTCCTATAGAGAGTAAATAATCCCTATCTAATTCATATATTTTCCTGTACCAATCTTTCATGGAGGTGGTGATATCTAATTTATTCTTCTAACTATTTTTAATATTTTTAATCGCATTTTTGCATTTGCCGTGAGATATTAAAATCTTACGAGTGGAAGACTGAGCAGTTGTCAGAAATCCCAGAGAAGGATGACAATAGCTTGTCTTTGATTTTTCTACACCTGCTGTAAGATCAGATTTTTGATAGAATGTCCATTATCTTTAAAGGGGATTTTCTTTCTATCATTTAGCAACTGGGGCATAGATTTTAGTTTTTCATCCCGTTATCCATAAATGTTGGGCAAATGCGCTCTTTTGACTCTGGTTTACACCCACAGTTCTTAAATTATTATTATTTTTGTCTTCGAAGCAGTAAGATCAATTAGCTATCTGCTAACCATGGAAAAATGCATAAGCGAATACAATGTTTTAGATAGGAACACTAAAATATTTATGATGGTGATAATCAAATGGCTAATGTATTTTTCATTAATTCATGCATTTGCATGGATTGTGAGAAGACATTTTCGGCAACCACGGCAACCAATAAGGTGACACGTAGAAAAATAAATATTTCTTAGGTCAACTAATTACCCTGATTAAATTATATTTAATTAGGAAATTATCTTCGATTTAAGATAAGTTTATCTCCCTAAAACAAGGATTTGATTTTCAGCAAATCTCTTTGATTTATCCTATAACCTATTTTTGGGAAAGAATAATTTTAATTAAATAGGGATTATTCTTCAAACCATCGCCAAGCAACGAGGCTATAAATAGTTGGCATCACACCATATTTGAGGTAATTCTAGAAACCCTAGTAATTTCCTCTCTCTTTCTCCTCACTGCTTCGGCCACCACAACACATGGCTCCGCGTAGCCTGGCTCTCCCCAAGAGAGAAGACCTCCATCCTTTCCGTTATTTGTCATATCTTCCTAAGATCCAATTAATTGACTTAGGCATTTGAGAGCCTTTGGCCAACACCTCTAGGTGTAGTGTGGTCTGTTGACTCCAATCTATTTTATAGCGAGGAAGGAGGAGAAGAAGGAAGTTCAAAGGGTGAAGAATCTATCCGCGAATATTCTCTCATGTAAATATTTGCACAAACAAATATCTTTCAAGGATGGAACAAACAAAATGTGGACTGTTTGGATTATAAAACTACATTTTGAGTTGTATCTAGAATGGTAATTTACTGGATTAAGGTATGTATGGTTGAAGTTAGGTGTGGGCTTGTTTATGGGATCTTTCAAAGTCATGTAATAGAACTTAGGTATGTTGTATAGGGAAAATATGATAAATAAAAAAATGGGCTAAGGACAAAACACCCAATGCATGTTTGAGGTCATTCTTATGAACCCTCGTGTTTCAATTTCATCGATTTACACCCCATAGTTTTCAAATCTATCCAATTTATGCCTTCCGTTAACGTTTAGTCAGACGACAAGTCCACTGTGGACCTACCCACTAACCAACTCCTATATTGTTTTTATTATATGAAATGATAAAATAGCACAATTAAAAAAAAACTTAAAAAACCCAGATGCACAACCTTCCCACCCCATCTCGACGACGCACAATCGCACCCACCCTAGCCTAGAAGTGTCAAATGGACTGAGTCGGCCCGAGCACAGCTCGTTTAAGTAAGGCCCGACAAAGATGACTTGTATCTCTGGGCATGCAGAGATGAGGTAATTAGGCCCAATGGGTCGGGTCAACCCATGACCCATTGCAGACGGTGCCAGCTTGAAACCCAACAAGCCAACCCATTTTAAGCCCATTTATTAAATTATATTTATTTTAGAGAAAATTAATACATAATATTAACACATTTATATCTTAAACTCAAGTTTATTTATTTTCTCTAATAATATATACTAGGCTCTTGGCACACGCGTAATTGGTTTTTTTTTTTTTTTTTTAAAATAATTTATTTTATAATTAAAAAAGAAAGGGAGCTTTAGTTTTAAAACACAATATAGTTTACTAATTTGGAAGATAGAAATACAATTTCATCTAATTATCATAAGGCCAAAGACCAAAATGTAGTACCTAATTTTACAAAAATATCATTAAAAAAATATCAAAATTACACACAATGCCACTCCTTCTAAGGCAAGCATATTAGGCCACATGTCCACATCCAGCCAACCGCCATCGCCGACAGCCACCCGTCGCCGCCATTGCCGGACGCCGGCCACCCGCAACCAGTCACCCACTGCCGTCAGCGTCGGCCACCCGCAACCAGTCACCCACTGCCGTCGGCATCGGCCACCTTCCCACCGGTGAAGGAAAACTCCGGGTCTTGGGTGGAAAACGTAGAGAGATGATTGATGAACGTTTTGGTACCCAGATCTCGCTCAGTGATGGACGAAAACTGTCGTTCTAGTCGCTGAAAGTTCCGGCGTCGTGGCATAGTTTGGAGCTATCGGTTCCAGTCCAAAATCACGGCAAATCTGGGTTGTTGTCGTTGAATGATGGTTGGGCTTTGTAGAGGAGAGAGAGATGGACAATTTGGTACCAAGATCGTCGACTGGGGTGCTTGGACGGTGTTGTTCTTTGCCGGAGAAGACATGGTCGCACTGTGCACGAGGAAGAATAAAGAGAAAAGAGAATTGTCCCAGGGAGGAGAGAGAAAGGAGATAGAATTTGGTGCGTGCGCTTGCTGGGGTTTCGGGGTTTTAACCCAACTTCCAAAATTATCATTTTACCCAAAACGTTTTTAGACCAAAATTATCTCAATTTAACTCAGAATCGGACCCACTACTTGTCCACAAACTCGTGAGAGTGAGCTCTATGCAACCCATATTCCCAAATTTAATCCGAGCCAAAGGTGACCAAAATTCTTTTAACTACAAGGGTAAAATGTAACTTTTGCAAAATAAAATAATTAATTGGGCTGCGGTGTTACACAGTATGACTGGGAGTGAGTAGATGTCTAAAGTCATAGTGCCAATGATAATCGAGATTGACTCGTTGAAGGCAGTCAATGACTTGGCTTCTTTGTCGATATGGCTCTCGATGCCCATCCGTCGAATAGTAGAGAGTTGTGAATGTTGGTGGCACTTCCTTCATCAACATGAATCCTTTTGAGTACTGCATCAACGTAATCGATGTTGATGATAAGTGTGTCTTCTAGGATGATGAGTCTTTGGTTGAAGAGCGTGACTTGTGCTTGCCACCATTGCTGTGATTATTGTTCTTTTGACCTACTACCTTTTGAGAGGCTTCATTAGGTGCGTCCGATGCCCTAGAAACATTCTTCTCATCGTCCTAAGGGGCATAGCGTTCGGCCATCGCAAAGACTTGTTCTAGTTTTTACCATAATTCGTGGTCAACTCACCATATAGGGCATGCTGCTTGCTAAACCCAAGTGCAGGTGTCGTACAATAGTAAATCTCGGAAGTCGAGTATCATATCCACAAAGAGCGGTGTAAAAGTGCACAAAATTCGTAAGATAATTGTAACAAGAACAATACTATTAAATGGTTAGATCAAAATTCAATAATAATAAAGCACTAAGACGTTAGTGTTCTACCTTCAAAATAAATATGTAATCCTATTAGTTTGATTATCACTACGATTGTTCACAGTTGAAACCCAACTTAATTTCATTTAGAAAGAATTTCAAGCATTACTTGTACCAGTAGCAACATCCAATCAAATCAATCTACTAATTTTCCTCAAATATCTCAGAAGCATGGATGTTTTTACTAAACTAGAGGAAAATCATGATTGAACCTATGAATAAGATTAATAAGCACCCATCAATCAATCAAAGAGAAAAACTAGAATTAAATTGAACAAATCCATAAATAAGAATTTAGCAATGAAGCTCTATTCAAATCAAACTAACGAAACCATATAATATCTCGAAGGTTTTGCCCCTAGCCTTAGCTAGGGAGTTAGTTCTCCATAACAAAGAAAAATAACTCTAGAAAAATAAAGTGTTTTGAGCCAAAAGTAGAATCCCTGAGACAGAGCAAGTATCACTCTTTTATATCACTTAAACCCTAATTACTTAGGATTTCTTTTTCTTCTTCGACTTGGGCTTTCCTCCTTTCGTTTCTTTTTTTCTTTCTATTTTTTTCTTCAGTCTTTCACGCCACAATCCTTATTGCCTTTAACTCTTGCACTACATACTTTGCTTGCATGTGATAAGCACCCAAAAACTACAATCACATCAGACTTGGCTCAATCCACATATTTACCTACACAAAAATAAAATTCATCCGGTAAAAAATAATTAAAAATATTAACATAAACTTATTCGGCCAAAATGAATACAATATTAAGTAAATATGCTTCAAGTGTATATTTTAGGGCTCAGCGGGTAGGCCCTTCTTGAAAACTAAGGATACAATTCGGTCATTGCAACCAACAATGTTTAATTTTTCTGCCTTGAATCTCCTAATGAAGTCACGCAGTGAGTCATTAGTCTTTTTTCTTGATGTTGAAGAGGTAATCGGATTACTTCTTGATGGTTCGATAGGAGGAACATTCCTTTTATAGACAAGGGAAAGTTCTCCAAAGTTGTTGATCAACTACGGAACCAAGGTGTGTAACCAATTTTGAGTTTCCCCCTGTAAGGCCATGGCAAAGACCTTGCACATGAGCGGATCATCGTTCTTGTGCAATGCCATGACACTTCTACAATGCTTAAGATGTCTCTCGGGATTGGAATCCCTTTTGAATTAAGTGAAAGACATGGTGTTGAATCTTCTTGGATGAGGCGCCTACTTGATCTCGTCTGAAAAGTGTGAAGTATTCACTTGGGCTACCTCCTTGCCAAAAATTTCTTCTCAATCTCCTTCAACCTTCAGGTTTTTCAGCTTCTTGCTAACCAGCCATTCCAAGTCACGGGCATCTAGAGGTCGGGGTCTCTCTTGCATTGATGACGTTGGAGCCTAGATGTCGACTTAGTTGATTCAAGAGGTTGCTAATCACGGCAGACTTGATGGGGAGAGTTGGTTGACTAGACTTGGTTTGTAAGATCTGGCTCATCAGTGAGATCGATGAGGTGTTGTTGGTGTCATCCTCGACACTAACCATGTCGACGAAAGGGTTCCCTATGTCTTGAACAACGGCTCGATTCAACATCATTCGGGGATATGAAGATAAATCCCTGCACAGTGTGAATCTGTGCGAGTAATTGGTCCACCAATTTGGTTTGGTATTCCAATCTATTCATCAGATTTGCCACTTTATGTCCAAAGTCCTCTGCTGGTTTAGGATCACCGATGGCCCTTGCAAATTCACAAGTCGCTGCGATAACGAGTGAGTGCGTTTAGGTCACACGGGTGATATTTCCTCCTTCATTTGTTGTGCATTAGGAGCGGGTAGATCTGCTCTCGATGACTGATCCAACACTTGTTTGCTTGCAGTGCTCCTTGTTCCTACCACGGTGAACTCAAGAACACAAGAGTGTTCTGCGAAGTGGCTATGAGTGACTTGCAAAATAGTCGAATGTGATGGAAGAACACCTGTATGGTGCCTGCCAAGAGGCCTCTGATTCCTAACTCAGATGGGGTTTGGAGCATTTGAACGGAGTTTGCACCTGAGAATGAGTTTTGAATCCAAGTTGATCGAGTTTAGTTGAAGTTAAGTTACCATGTTTGACTAGCGGCAAGGCTTATATAGAGGCTGAAATATGCAAGTTGTTTTTAGTTGAAGATGACAAGTGGCAAGTTGGGAGCCATTGTATGCCGGTACTCCTCAAGTTGTGGAGAAGATCATGGGATTGTGGCAGTTAGCCCACAACAACACTATACTAGTTTATAGGATAGTGGTTGTGATCCATTCCTAGATTTCCTATGAACTCGCAGGCTTATGGGAGCGATGAGGGCGATGCTCAGTTGATGATGATTGGGCCCTGTTGAGCTGATGAATGACCGTTGCATGCCTTATGCCTTTGAGCGTACGCTTTGGGGACTTGACTAAGGCCCAACCTTTTGAGTCGTTGTGATCGGCCCAATACGGCTTGTTATGGCCGACTTGTTACTGTGGAGCCCATGGGCTTACATCATCAAGTGCCAGGCCTGGGCTTGTGTTAGATATATGCCCTAGAAGCCGATATAAAAGTGGAAAAACTTTAAGGATATAATATAATTAATACAATCAAAGGGGCATGAATGTTACTTTAAGATACATAATGTACACAAAGTAACAAGTCCATTGCTAAAGATATAATGGAAAGTAGTCTAAAGAAGTTAGATTCACGAGACCTTTCCGTCATAGGAATATCGCATCCTAAATTGTTCCTGGTCATAGGATCACCAATTGGACAATAGTGATCCACACTATATGTCTGCTCAATTGGGAGGATGACTAGTCTCAAGTCATTTGTGTGTAGACACTGAGACAAGTGTGTAGTTGCTCTATAGAGATGGAGTTCACTAAATGTGATCAACTCAAGAATTCCTGTATGGAATTTTTACTCATAAGTGTCAAACAAAGAATTCTAAGTTGTGATCATGAAAATTAGTCCTCAAACCTGAGACATTACAGTTGTCTTGTGTATGAGTTGTTTATTTTTTAGAACTCTATATAGTCGTATCAAAAGGATGTGACTTAAAGGAGTTCCTCAGGATACTTAGCATATGCACAGAGGCATGTGAATGTACAACAAGAAATCGCTACTCTTAGTAGGAAGATAGAGTACTCTAAAGATATGATTCGTTGAATCTTTGGCTAAAGTATAGGATGGGAATTGATACAAGAAAGTTTGCAATTGCATCCAAGTGAATCATATAACCTGGAGATGTCATGTTAGGGATTTGACATGAATTAACCATATCCCAACAACATGACATACAGTATTGTGTTAATGAATGACCAAATTGCATTGCAATCATAAACTGACTAGGTTCTCTAAATGAATTCTAATTAGCTTGGGTAGCCATGACATACTGTTAGGTGTTACTCATGGTTTGTGGAAGCCCAATAAGGACTAATTACAATTAGCCTTCGCCAAAAAGGAGAATTGTATAGAGGGATACAATTCACATTCAGTTTAGAGGAAATCATCCTTACCCACGGCTTGCTAATTAGGACATATAAGATCGCATATCGAAAAGGTATGGATCAAGAATTCAAAAGAGAATAAATGATTTTGTGGCTTGGTCAAAGTTAAAAGTCAAAGTCAAAGGTCAAACTGTTGACCCGAGACTTGTCATGGTCAACTAAGATTGACCGAGACCAACACTTGCTAGACAAGAAAGTGAGTGGCTTAATTTATTAAGTCATTGAACTAATTGAATTAATTAGATTAATTTAATTATCCAATTAAAATTATGGAACTTTAGTTAGGGTCCCATGTGACTTAGAAATTTATGGAAATGGACCTTATATGATTTAATGTTGTAGACCAAAGTAGTCCAAAAGCACGGAAATTTCGATGGAAATATCGGGATATTATCAATATCGATAAAAATTGAATAAAAACCACGGAAATTGTAAGAAAAACTTGGAAATTTTTATTGAAACTTTGGAGGATGTTTTTTTAGTCAATTATCTATTAGTTTATCACAAAAAATTGGAAGGAAATTCATTGCATGATGAGTTTAACTGATTTAAGTTGATTATATAGCGAGCTGACAAACACTGTGAGTATAGAAAATATGTAGTAATTAATGAAAGAAGATTAAACACACCATAATCATTTATATATAATAATTTACTACAATATTTTACACTTTATACATTGCATGGTAAGATACATGAGTGACTATGAGGTGCAAAAAATTTCAGTATCTTCCTCATCTCAATGTGTAGAGTAAGTGTATTGTGAGTAGTCATTAAATGATGAATCCCCAAAATAGTTTTCCATGTAATTGTTAACATGCCACCCATATGGATCCGAGATTGGTTGATGTTGTCCAGAAGCAAAATCATTTGAAGATCGGGTCTCGGATTCTTTCCATGAGCCACTCGATTCCATCCCAAAAGGAAAGGTCAAAGACTCACATTCTCATGTGAAAATCTAATTCTTGCAAAAACAGTTCAAAACAAAACAATATAAATACACATAAGTAATATGGTGGTTAAGGCGTTGGAGGAGTGAAATGACAAGGGTTTGAATCCCCTTTGCATGTGTGCTTTGTGTTTGTTTGTTTTTTTTTTTTTTTTTTCCATAACATCGATATTTTCGATATTATAGCGATATTTTGACAAAATATTGTTGAAGTGTAAGCCCGATATTATCATCGATATTATCGATATTTATATGATATGTGTATGGATACATTCCGAAATATCCGTGACCCGAAAAAACGATAATATCCTCGATATTTCATTGATGTTATCGATATTTTAGACTATGTTCATAACCATAGCACCATACCTCCTTAGAGTTTTCAAGTTAGTCATTTTGGAAGAGAGGAAACATCAAACCTCTCTCTCAAATTCCTTATTCTCCTATTCTCCTCCATCCTTGGTGAAGATTCTTTGGGGAGGCACAACTCTATTATGTCTATTTGGAGAGCAAAGTGGAGACTGAACATCTAAGGGACCAATCCATCTACTTGAACACCATCATTGGTTTCAAGATTCGCTCTATGGGTATGTCCTCTCCTCTCTTTGATATTAGATATTAGTGTCAATGATGCAATTTTCATAAACCTATAAAGATTGGAACTTAAGATGAGACTTGTATGAATCTCTAGTTATTCTCTTGCTTCTGCTTTTATTTTAGTTCCATATAAGATATGTCATGCTAGATGATTTGTTTTCTCATAGATACTAGGGATTTTAGAAATCCCTACACCAATAATTCCCTTCAACTTGGGCTTTGTTGGTCGGCATAGGTCGTGGTGATCTACTGGGGCATATGTGCCCTTTGAATTTCCCCCTCATTTTTTTAAGGGCATTCTAGTCATATTTGGTGTTGAGAGTCCACAGGGTGTGCTTTGGGTTGAGGTGATATTTTGTGCTTCCAAAGCTTGCACACAGTAGATAAACTTTGCATAACCAATAAAATAAGAAGGCCAATTGTTTTGCAACGCTGACTGCTTGCCAAGAATTCACGTCGACATCTTCTTTGTCAAGTATAAAGGTAGAAGGAGCAATAGTTGAGGTTGTTCTTAAGTTTAATTTTTTTTTTTGTCGAAAAGCATAGCAACTTTAAATGGGTATATAATTGTTGGGGTTTTTTTTTTCTTTTTTTATAATTCAAATGGATCCAACAACTCTCTTTCATTGTTGCAGTGTGGGGCCCGTTCTCTTTGACTTTCATGTGGGCTGCACAGCTGGTGAGTTGGGCGCCACAAAAATTACCAGTCCAGGCAATATTTGGATAGGTATTCCACCAAAAATTCTGCCTCAGACAAAATTCCACCTGCCCAAATACAAGGGTTGGAGATGGATTTTGGGCTCAAAGCTCAAATTTTAACATTCCACCTCTTGGATTGGAGATGGTCTTAGTTCTTTTCGCCGAGGCTCGGCGAAGAACTTCTCTCGGTCAAAGGATTTGGAAATGAGGGGCAATGTTTATGCTTGAAATTTTCTGCATGGAACCCACTAGAATTGATGGCGTGGCATTGGCCCATTAGAGCCACAAGTCATGGCTCAGGCTATAAACACCAAGCCTAGGGCTGAAATGAGAATGTTCAAGTTTTGAAACCCACGGCCGGCCTAGGTCTGAGAGAGAACTTCAACCCAAACATTTAGATAACCTGCTATTATGGGCCTAAAGCTCGGCTCATATATAAAGGTTAGGCCCAATATTTTTAGACTGGCCCAATGCCAGGCCCATTTGATGTGAAATCCAAAATGATCGTGGGCCATATGCTTGACCCAAATGTTAAGGCCAAGGCCCATGGCCTCGGCCGAACAAGGAGTGCGAGTCATTGTTAGAAGCACTTGTCCATTGTTTTGGGAAGGGTGCCAACACGAAGGGAATGTCGGGATATGTTCCCTAAAAAGTCGAGCTGGTCGGCAACTTAAAGCTTTTGAAGTCATGAATTGGCAAGGTAATCAAGGTCTACATGTGCATCTTAGGACTCGTGCCTGAGGGTGACTCTAAAAGTGACTTGGGGTGGCTGCTTCTTCTCCAAATCTCTTCCTATAAATATTAGACCCTCATCAACAGGTCAAGGGTTCAACACCAAAACCAAAAGCCTCTAACGAGCAAACCCTTTATCATTTATCATGTTATATCCTAGATTTTTATGTTTTTTTAGAGGTAGGAGTAACTTTCGTTAGTGAAATCCTAGAAATTCTTCTTGGCAAGTGGCAATCCCCATTTGTTCCATCCATTCAATATATCAGCAAGATCTTTGTTTTCAAAGATAACTCTTGACCACTATCCAATCCATCCAGATTCCTCCATATACCAGCATTTCTTGAGAAGTCTGAACAAAATTTGATAGTGTTCACCATTCCAATGGCCTTGTAGTTCAAGCCATGAAACTACGACCGAGAATTGTTCCTCTCTTGACTACAGTCACATGAAATATAAGTAAAGATTCAACATTTCATCCATCCACCACTCACCATCCACAATTTATTTGAACGACCATCCATGTTGCGGCACTTGCACATTACACACTTCTAAAGCAGGATGCCTATGTTACCCAAATCTGCTCGGCTCATTTGACACGTGATTGAAAAGATTTGGAGGTCAACAATGCGTATTTACAAGACAGTGCAACGAGAAAAATGAGATTGCACAGTAAAAAGTGCACCTCATTGCACAAGGTTTTTCACAATGGCTTGGGATTGATTGTGAGGAAACATACTCTCCCATAATGGATGCAATTATGTTTCATTACTTAATAATGTTGATGCTCTTTGTGGGAGAGGGTCAACTTAGATAGGAAAGTGTAGGATCTTCAGTAGGGAAAATGGCTAGGATCTTCGGTAGCTGGGTACCCTACAGAAGACAAAGTGGAAGAAGCAGTCATCAAGCTTCGGACACCGGTGTGGTGCTGGCCAAAGGCTCTCCGATGCTTAAGTCAGCTAAGAATGGTAATTTTGGCAGAGTAACTGTAAAGGTGAGAAATTAGTTACCCTTTTCGTCTTGGGTACTGTTCCCTATTTATAGGGAGGTGAAAATGGGAGGTTTGTACAAAGTTCTGATGTGGGACTTTGTGCAAGTTGCTGTGGTGGTGACACGTGTCCTTGGAGGCTAGGTTCGGCAGTCAGGAGCTTCGGTAGGTGATCGGTTCATAATTGTATATCATTTTGTACCCTTCTAGCTTATGATTTGGTTATGTTTTTGAGTTAAACTTGTGCTTTTAATCCTTTTTGTGTTTATCTTTCAGTTCATTGAGCTTTAGGTAATAATGAGGGCTTTGGATAGTAAATGATGCAATCCATGCATGTTAGGGCCTAATTTGGATGAATGGATGAAGAGCTTAAAGACAAACTCAATTTTGGCTACAGTCCCCTGCCAGCCCAGTTTCGTAGGTCATATTGCAAGCTTTGTTTCAGCAACCTACACAGCTCGGATGAGGCAGCATTCTTCATGAAAGTTGTTCCAATGGGTGTGTACTATAACATATCCAA
>NW_018922264.1:38211-64359 GCF_002207925.1 Prunus avium | reverse complement strand
GCTCGGATGAAGAAGATAAGTCCGAAATGAACTTCTAACTCAATATCCAGTTTTTGCACGTTTTGCACCATTTTGCTTCAAAAGCAATCTCTTGCTGCCTTCAACCTATAGAACACACAAACATAGGTAAGTGACTTGAAATAAAGAGAAACTAAACAAAATTACTAAGTAACGAAGGCATGCAAATGTGTGAAATTATGAACTTATCACCACCGCACACGGCTCTGGCCACTCGATTCTCCCCATAGAGAAAACTTCATACCCTTTTTTAGCTATTATTTATCAAGGATTCAATCAAACTAACTTAAACATAAGAGGGCATTTGGCCAACACCCTCGGGTGTGGTCTTTTACTACTGTTTGATTTTAGAGGAATCGAGGAAGAGAGAGAAGGAAGCTAAAAGGGTGAAGGATCTAGAAGCGAATATTCTCCTATGCAATATTTGCACAAACATTTGGTGCTTTCATTGAGAGCGCAAGTTATTCTCAACACGTGCTCTTAAATTAAAAGAATTTGTTTCCTCCTTTTTTCACTCAACCGAAGCCTTCCAAACAACCATGGTTGGAAGCAAAAGCATGAGAAGCAAAACCCCCACGGCAGCTCAATTCGCGAGAGAGCCATTCTCCGAGTTGCCTCTTACCATCAGCAGTTGAAGTCTTTCTACGACAAAAGGGCCAAGGTTAGGCAGTTTCAACCTAGCAACCTTATGCTTAAAAACACTTTCATTACTGCACAAAGACAAGGATTAAAGAAGATGAAACCCAATTGGAAAGACCCTTACTTGATCAGTCAGTCCGGGGGCATAAGAAGCTATACACTTGACACCATGGAAGTGAAGGAGATTCCAAGACAATGGAATGCCTGCCACCTCCAAAGATATTACCCATGAAGCTTCCTCCTACCAGCTCAGTTCCTGGCCAACGACTGAGCCCTGCCCATTTCTGAAAAAGAAAAGCAGCTACTGGAAATTCCAAGTTATTTATCTAGTTATTTTCATTTCAAATAAAGCGATTAATCGTATAAACATAAATGCAAATTCAATTTCTCATTCAACAATGTGTCAAAAAAAAAAAAAACAAAAAAGCAGATCGTCGCCCATAAGTAGCGTCCTAAGGGAGACTTAAGGCGACAACTATGAAACGTCCTAAGTGAGATGTAGGCCAAGCAGGCCATCGCCCATAAGCAGCGTCCTAAGGGAGATGCAAGGTGACAACTATAAGCTTCCTAAAGGAGAAGCAGTCCACAAAAAGCATCCTTAGGGAGACGCAGGACGTGCCGGGAGTTTCTTAAGAGATACCCAAGTTCCTTTCAGTTTCTTAAGGGAGGCATGATAGTCATTTATAAGCGTCCTAAGGGAGACACAGTCCACAAAAAGCATCTTTAGAAAGACGTAGGATGCGCCAGGAGTATCCTAAATGAGACCCATGTTCCTGTCAGTTTCCTAAGGGAGGCATGATAGTTAAAATATCCTAAAGAATGAACAGAAGAGCACCCTTCAAGCAAGCGGTGGGTAAACATTCAAACATCCTAAGGGAGATGCATAACCAAGACACTAGCCGGTTATCCAAGTAGTTCACAAGACACAATGCAAATTGAAGTTAAAGAAATAAGTAATGTGACTAACCGGTCAAGTTCAACAAAAAGAAGATGGTCAAACAAGACCAATTATTTCAAATAAGAAAGCAGATTACAAAAAACTTGAAAAGATAAAGGAGTCTTCATCTATTTCGAGATTCCAGCAGGAGACCCTTAGTCAGTGACCTCTTTGGCATCCATCTGATTAGCTGCGCGTTCAGCAACCACAATTGTCTACTCTGCGGCCTCTGTCGCCATTTCATTAGCCACACCTTCCTCGGCTTCACCCTCCTCAATTACAGCCTCGTCGGCCGCTTGCTCTTCAGCTCCCTTAATATCTACAGTAATGATCTGCTCACTTTGAACAAAGAGCAAGTCATGGCAAAACATCTCGATGTCTTCATCTCCAATGGCATAGTAAGGAGCAGTCCCACTTGTGCAGTCCAAGTAACTCAACTTTTACGCATCAATGACAGCCTCAAACTTGGATTGTTTAGCAACCTTGTGGTAGGCATCAAACTTGGCCAGAAGCTTATCATAACTGTGAGAGATGTAAGCATTCTTTTGCTGAAGACGAAAGTAGGCCTCTTTTTGACTATGCATGGTGGCAGCTAAAGAGTTGAGTTCACTCTCCTTCTTAGCAAAGGAACTCTTCAGCT
Source organism: Prunus avium (assembly GCF_002207925.1). Next base: position 62,125 of record NW_018922264.1, on the reverse strand, counting down.
CAAATATATTCTCCCTTAGTTCAGACATCCTCTTTTCATAACGGATTTGCTCGGTCGAGAGCTTGCCAGTCAAATCAACATTCTTCTTCTCCAACTCGATGAGCTGAGCAGAAGATAGGGCAACAATATATGAGTTCTGAATTGCCTTAACAGCAAAAACAAGTCCTTTTTGAAGCAAATGAACAACCACTTCTTTTTGCTTTTCCAATGAACGACTTGAGAATGTACCAAGGTCACAAACAGACGGGCTTGACAGGAAGTTTGTCTTGAGCAGATGACTTGTCAACCTTAGGATCAGCCGCCTCCATTTTCGAAGAACCCTTCACCCGAGCAGATGACACTCTGACCTTCTTAGCTGCATAATACTCGCCTCCAAAGTAGTCAATGACACCGAATCAATCCCATGCTTGACTGCTCATGACTCAATAGCTAGATCACAATGGTTAGGTAGATGAGAAGACCTCCTAGTTCGATCCGCATCCCATGACCGGTGTAGGCGACTTGAACTTTGGGGAGGAATATCAACATCTCTTTGCCTTTTGGTAGGTGCATTGGTTCGGGAGTAGACCTCTTTACAAGGCAGATCGTAGTTTTTGAGCTTATTAATCGGAGACTTGAGCGGAATGTCACAAACATTTAGCATGCCACCAACTTTCTTGCTATCTTCCCCAACGAGATGCTTGACCCTAGCAAATGATGAAGGAGCAATTCTTACTTGAGTCTTCTCAGTAGACAGAACCTCTTTCGAGGAAGACCTGGTCACGGCAGAAAGGAGCCTTGGCTTCTTTCTCAATGAAGACACCTGACAGGACCCGACCCAAATTCCACTTTGGAATCTAAGCCGAACCCTGTGCGTGTCCGACACCTGGTAGGTGCCGGGCACACTTGACCAAATTACCCTTCTAACTTAGTCTCAAAATTCTTTAGGGTTAAGTTTGACTTCTGCCGAAAATTCGGCAGAGTCTCCCCTGTAAAATGCTCGTTTCCCAAAAAATTTCACCTGTACAAACGCAATTCAAATATCCACCAACATTCAGCAAGCACAATGGTAGGACACACTCAACCCACAACAAATCTTTATGGCCTCAGGCTTATAGAAATCCTAGGGCAATTTCAGAGCAAACAAATTCAATTAATTACAAAAGTATAACAGTTATAAGAGAACATCCTACATAGTGGAAAAGGAGGAGTGATGAGTGAAGACCGCCTTGTGGTGGTGCTATGGTACACGACTACTGCCTGGGGGCGCAAAACATTAAAAGTGTCCGTGGACAAAAGAAAGTTTTGGAAAATATAATATCAACATACTAACCCCACTATTAAAACATTTAGAAATTCAATTGTATCCATGTTCTATATTCGTACAAAAATCAAGCAGGCATATCTATATACATATAACCAGTCATGCATTCAGTCAAATCATCAAAACCAATTGAAAGCATTGAAAAGTGATAATTCATTTCCACTTAGGTGTACCCATAATAAATCCGTCAATTCCATGATTTTCTATTTAATTCCCACATTATACCGTCAATTCCTTGTGTCATATAATGCGACACATCCTCGTAGGCCTCGGTAATACAAAGTCAACCAGAGCCGCATTCCTCGCAAGACTCAGGGGACACTTGGTCAACCTGAGCCACATTCTTCGCTCCTCACGGTCTGGATATCCCTAAGACTCATGGGGAAACTGCCAAACGTGCATTGACTCAACCGAAGGCAACTAGGAAGTCCGTGGACATCATTATATCCGAAGGCAACATTTTGGGTACCTATGGTGGTTTAAAAACCTTTCCTAGAAAATTATAATACTGTTCCTCACTTAATCCTTAAATCATGTTACCATTTCCTTTTCTACTTTCCAAGCCAATCACATTTAAACGTAAACAAAATTTAAATACAAAATTTAAATTCAAACTAAATGCTTGGAAAGCAAAAACTATAAATAATCCTTCATGATAAATGAATAAAACTTTTACTGCAAAAATTCATTTATAAAACAAAAGTCCACTCACTAAGCGTCCGAGCTAGCCTGACCCTTCGAGGGTCCTTCCTGCGGGTTCAATGAAGCCCGAGTATCTATTTAAGCACCTAGGCCCATTTTCAACAGTTCTGACAGGTGAAATGGTCCAAAAAGACTTGAGGTTAAATAAGCGATTAAATTTTCATATTGTTAATTCCGGTCCCCCGTGGGGTCCACGACCCTCAATTAATAATCCAAGAATTCCTATAGGTTTAACACAATTTACTAAACATGCCTTGCAAGTTTGGTCCATATCTAACCCGGATAACGCCTAAAATGCAATATCCGTTTGACAGTCAAACAGTAACCAAATTGAAATCCGAGCATACCGTTGTGATCGGGACTGCTTGGGTATCATTTTAGGACCAAAACCCAACCTTGACATCCCGCCGACATGCTGCAACCGCCAACAGGTGTCTAGAGTAATTTTCCGGCGATCGGAAAACTCCAAACCGCCTGTCAATATTCATACCAACAGATCAAGCACATCAAGGGGAGTAACTACCTTTGCTTGAAGATCAATTCAACCTTTAATGCCCTCGAACAAACGATTTCCTCTTTTGAAAAACCTAGAAAGTTTTTAGTTTGGATTCGTCAATTCTACTTGAAATTGGGTCGGGCCTTCGAGGGAAAATACAGAGGGAAGGTAGGGGAGTGTTTTGGGTGTGATTGCATGGGTTGTGGTGGACGGAGTTAGCTGGAAAAGCCGTTAGAAGCCACTGTTTTAAAACAGCCCAATTTGGGCTCAGGTTTGGCTCGAATTTCGGGTTTAATCTTGATGGTTTTGATTTGTAATTGTTAGGAGGCTTTGAAGAGGGAAGAGAGACAAATTTTGGTGGTGGTGGCGTTGAAAATGGCGGCCAGAGCAAGGAGTTTGCCGGCCAACAATGGCCAGCTGTTTTATCACAGGGAGAAGAAAAATCGGAAAGGAGGAGAGAGAGAAGAGGGGTGACGCGTGAGAGAGAAAGGAGAGGTCTAATTGGGCCCTAAAAAATCTGACTTCTTGAGATAATTACTGTTATGCCACTGAGCTTCTTTTAATCGTAACTTCTTCGTTACAACTCCAATTTGAGCTCACTATGTGTCTACGGATTCATCACGACGTGATCTACACAACGGTAATACTAAAATCCCTAGATTCCTTCCTGAATAAAAAAGTCAACTTTTAAACCATGAAAATATTTTCGGGGCAAAATTGTCTTTTACTTGAATAAATTAATAATTAAATATCAATTTAAGATATGGTTATTACAACCCCACCCTAGACCGAGAAGTTGTAGCTTTATCTTTCATAGACTTGACGTCAGCTTTCCTCTCTGCGAGGGGTTCGACAAGCAGATCATTAGAATCTAGACCATTTTGCTTCCATCTCTCAACGTCATGTGCAGGGGATAGACCACCAGCTTTCTCACGATACTCGCTCAATAGCCAACGCCACTCACGGAACCTCGTAAGGATGCTCAGAGCCTGGTGGACCTTAACCATGTCCGGCCCAAGATCCAGTCTCTTGCATATATCATTCTCTGCAAGCAGAAGATAGAAGCCAATTAGTCACACATCAAAAAATTCAAACAAAAAGAAAGCAGATCAGTAGCAATATGACATACCGTCACACTAAGTAATGGGAACAAGTGGACCATCGCCAACATCGCCTTCCCACTGTTCGCTGCCTCCAACACGTCAACATGCCATACTTGATCACCTTGACTAAGACTATCAAACAGCTTGGCTTTGCACACATGAACTTGAGCATACTTCTCTTAGCGCCTCACTTTAAAGAAGTAGAAGAACCATCGCACCATCGGCTCCAACTTGAAGAAACGGCTCATGTTCTCAAAGCACATGATTGCCCGATAGACTTCAGAGTACACTAACTTGGAAAAACTTTGACCACAAGAACGTGAAGCCCAATGAAAAGTAGAAGGGATGGAATGTGATAATCCTAGCATCTGGATCATTCGCATCCACACAAGGCGCATCGTTGGTCGAAGACTCTGCTAGCTTGACATGCATGCCATCAGGTATGCCAGAAACATAAGTGGCACGCCACTTCTAGAACTGATCTTCAAATGTAACACAATGCAGATTTGTCACGAATCTCTTCTTATGCCCTTTGGAACCACCCCATAGGTACAAGGGCACTTGTGAACTTGGTGATCGGCTACCTTCCTCAGAAGACATGACTGTTGAACAAATGCAAGAAAGAAAATAAAATTTTGCAAATAAGAAAATGACAAAATGGCCCAAGCCCCCCGAACTAGTGTGGCCCAAGCTAGTGTGGCCCAAGCCGTGAGGAGCAACGGTCAACAGGCATGCAACCCATTCCAGCCTTGGCCAGTCAACCTCCAGCCCAATTCACTCTAGCCGGGGCCTGCAAAAAAAAAAAATATAAAGGGAGGCCCAAGCCGCGAAATCGTTGCTTAAGCCACAAACCTGCAGCCCTAGTTACTAGTCCGTAGCCCAAGTCGGGAGTCCAACCCGAGCTACACCATAGCAGGCCTGCGCCGCATCAATCTAAACGGGTCTGGCCCGCGTCACTGTAAAAAGAAGGGAACAATGGTAGCTACTGCCGACAGCCACCACTTCTGATGGCGTCGCACCAACAACCTTCCCGACTCCTTGCAACGATAACAAGCTAGGCCCGAGTCAGCTGGTCCTCGCCGCAAGCAAAAAAACTTTTACAGTATTTGCCGCGCCACTGTTGCCGTCACGATGAAAACTAGCGGGCCCACCAGACCCGTCCTCACTGTGAAGAAAAGAAAAAAGAAATGCTTGACTTATCTTGGGATACACAGCAACTCCTCTCTTCGACAAGCAGTACGATTCTCCAAAATCTCTCTCAACCTAGAAAGTAGAGAAGACAAGTATGCAATTTGAAGAAGAGTGAAAAGAAGCCGTCTAGTTGTAAAAGTTGGGGGCCCAGGTTAAGGAGGAATCACAAGCCTATTCCCATTGGGAGCCCAACTCCAAGAAAAGTCAAAAGTCTACTCTAAGTGGGAGCCCAATTTGCAAAAGGAGTCCAACTCAAAGAAGAAAGTCCAGACGTAGTTAGAAAGCCCAGAGAGTATCTCCTCCATGCCTCATAAGGCATAATCACAAGGCACCACGTGGATAAGAAGAATATCTTCTAGGTCAATTAATTGAGCCCATTTATTTGGCAAATTAATTGATATTAAAAATAGGGATATTATCTTTATTTAAAAGATAATATCACCAATTTAGGCTATTATCCTATTTGGGAGATATCATTATCAATTAGGCCTAGTTTGGGATTGCTGCCGCTTTAAAAAAAAGCTGCTTCTGCTGTGCTTTAAAAAGAATCAGCTGTAAAGTAAAGCAGTTAAACGTTTGGCAAACTGTAATTTTAAAAGTGCTGTGAGTATGAAAAGCAGTGTCAGAGCGTTTGGTAAATTTTACCGTAAAAGTGCTGTAACTATTTATAATTACTAAAATGGACATGATGCTGAAAGTGCTTTTTACTAATCTGTTTGGTAAAAAATAAAACTGTAAAGTGCTTTTATACTTTTCTCCCTAAAAATTATATTAATCTTTGCTTAAAGAAAAGTAAAAATTCATTAAATTCCAACAAAGATATAGAAATCACCACGGTAGTAGGTTCATAAACCATCCTTTAAATTGAATAAGTAATAAATATTTTTTTGACAAATCCTTTGTCCTAATAAGGTTTGAATTGTAGCAATAAAAAAAAAACATTGAAACTAGGCTTAAATAAATGGAAATAAAGAAAATGTTTAAGAAGATGCATGCATTAAACTTGCAGCAATCTTGTTCCTTAATGTTTCTAGTTCTTGTGCTCCAGGCCATTGAGTAATATGATATTCTTCTTGTGCATCACCCTCCATCTCCATTGCATTTGGGTTGTCATTCACTTTGTCAAAATGAAAATCACGTTGGGCGTGCCTCCTTATATAGTTGTGAACATTCTCCATATCTTGAAATAAACCTGCAGTGTTATAGACATTCTCATCATCATAATCAACTGAAATCCACATATGCATTGATATAAATAAAAGTCATATGAATTTTCACTAAAAACAACCATCCAAATAGCAGTCACATATAACTAACCATCCAAATAACAAATTCAAATAGCAAACCCAAATCTGAAACCTAAAAAATAAATCCAAGTAGCAAAACAAAGTTCTAAGAAATATTAGTTTATTTTTCAGAAAGCTCATAGTTTAGCCATTGAAGCTTGATGCTAGGATCTTCCATAGTTGTGAACATTTCTCTTTTCTCTTGATTTAGAAATAACCGAGTTGCAAACAACCACAAATGGCTCCCAGGCCTTGCTCCAGGTAAAGACGAAACTGCTTTCATAACTTCAGCAATGCTGCTACCTTGGGACCCTTTCATCATCATTGAAGTACTCCTATTCTCCATTACATCAACCATTCGCTCAATTTGTTGTGACAATTTAACAGCACCTCCTACCTTCCCCACTTTAGTAGCAACTCTATGTCCGTTCGTCTCTTTCTTAACCTGTGTATCAAGTTGTTGATTTGTTCTCTTTTTCCCCTTCCCACAAGATTTTTCAGTAACTTGAATTGTTTCATCTGGTACGTATACGGGATCATCAGAATCATCACCACTGTCAAGTAGAATACCATCACATTCTGATGAATCATGAGTTGGAAGTACACCAGATGAAGGTGCCCAAGCATGGTCACCAGTAGCGGTGGTGTTCATGAACATTCTATCAAACTTCTCTTCCATATCAGGACTAATACCCTTTCTACATAATTTTGCATATTTGGGATTTATCTACAAATCAAAGAGAACAACATTAAAAACTATTACAGATGTTTCATTGAATTATAATAAACAAACAACATTAAAAAAATATTAATAACATACCTCAATTTTGTTATGCCACCATTCGTCAGAAGCATCAATAGTCCCAAGTTTGGAATTCCACCCAAGACCAGTTTCTTTTCCAATTAGTTCTTTCCATATTTTCCATTGTTCCTTAAGTGCATCCCACTTATTTTTCAATTGTGATTTATCATACTCGGCTCCTGTCTCTTTACTCAAGCCAATCCTCACATTTTCCCATCCTTCTTTCTTAAAGTGAGTACCAGGACGATTACCCGCCTCCACCTCCTTGATACACAAGTCACAAAATATACTTGTATTCTGATTATTCCATATAGCCGAAACTCGTGATCCACTAGCCACATTTTTATTCTTCACCATCTGTGCATGTCCTTATATAAATATGACGTATTGGGAGATGAACAGGTTATAGAAAATAATGTTTTTACTAAAAACATGCAATTATTAATAAGAAAGAGCAAAGCTTTATTTCTTTTATTTAATCAAGCTCTCTAGAAAATAAAAATAAGAAACATTAAGAATAATACATATATTAGTTATGGAATAAAATTCTATGAATTGATGCGTGCTGTAGCCACAAGGTTGAATGGAGGGTTCTATATCTCTTATGTATTCGCATTCAAATTTCCATGTTCATGAACAATTGCTAACCTTAATTTACAATTGCAATCTGTATGCTGAAGAAATATCTTTTAAGCGACTATTCTTTTATTACTAGCAAGGATAATATGGAAAAATACTGAGAAAAAGCTGAAGAAAGAGCTGGCTGTCTATAACGCGAAACTAGACCCAATAGAACAGAGAAAAATACTGATTGTAGACTTAAGTGGAGACAATGAACCCAAGTGGTTGACATAACAGAAGTCTCAACCAATCAAGGCTCGCCTCTTATCTATCTCCTATGGTTGTTCCATCTATCTCGCTCTCTTTATTTTTAGAAAATTCAGATGTATGAAATCATGCACACATGCACATGTACCCGCACTCATGACAAGCACACACACAAGAATCAGATGTACATAATAAGCAGCAAGCACATATATAAAGAATCTTCGGCTATGATTCTAAAATCTGATCCTAGTGTTTTACAGCAAAACTCAACCAGTAGAAGGAAAAAACAAAAACAAAAGCAAAAACGTTTGGGAGATTGAAGAGGTTGAAGAATCGACCTTGTGAAAGAGATTGAAGAGATTGAACGAATGGTTGTCTCCAAACTTGGGAGGCTACGTGAAGATGAATGTTGGTGTCTACAGATTTGAGAGAAATACGCGAGGATAGATTTCTAACCTAATAAGGGTATTTGTGGAATTGCAAAAATTTCATTAAAGGGAGCGTGCTGCTTCAATTGAAAGCAGCTTTAAAAAGCAACCCCTAGGTTGCTTTTAAAAGCTGCTGTCAAAAGACCATTGCTTTTAAAATAAGCAGGATATTTTATTTTTACCAAACACTTTAAACTGCTTAACTTTAAAGTTAAGCAGGTTTTTAGCAAAAAAAAGCAATCCCAAACGGGGCCTTAGTGATCTGATCCCAATCAAATCCCTAATTGATTCAATCTCTATAATTTGGGGAAAGAATATCTTCCTTCCCTAGATGCCTAGAGCCCTATAAATACATGGCTACATTCAACATACAAGGTAATTCAAAATTCCTTTCAAAACCCTAAACACCCGAACCCCACCCCCCCCTCTCTCTCTCTCTCCCTCTCCCCTAGCCGCTGGCTCCTCCCAAATTCATCTCTCCCACATGACTAAGTGCCACCACACACAACTCTGGCCACCCGATTCTCCCCATAGAGAAAACTTCATACCATTTTTAGCTATTATTTCTCAAGGATTCAATCAAACTAACTTAGGCATCGGCGGGCCTTTGGCCAACACCTCCGTTCACTCCTATTTGCTTTTAGAGGAATCGAGGAAGAGAGAGAAGGAAGTTAAAAGGGCGAAGGATCTAGAAGCGAATATTCTCCGTGAAATATTTGCACAAACATTTGGTGCTTTCATTGAGAGCGCGAGTTATACTCAACCCGTGCTCTTGAATCAAAGGAACTTGTTTCCTCCTTTTTTTGCTCAACCGAAGCCTTCCAAACAACCATGGTTGGAAGCAAATGAAACATTCGTGGGAGCTTTTATGCCGTCTTGCATAGGGGCAATGGGGCCCTAGATTGTGGAGGCTCATGAGTATTGTGGTCGGTGCTTTAGACCCATGTAATAAATGTGGGATTTGGGTAACTTGTTGGCAGCTTGTGGTCTCACTAATTTAAATTTTATAGGTTTCAAGTTTATGCGGTCAAATCGTTGGAGCGGGGACAGGAATGTGAAATTAAGGTTGGATAGAATGGTGGTGAATCATGAGATGTTGTTGGCATTCCTGAATATGCTTATCCATCATCTGAATTCAATCGTTTCATACCACCTTCCTTTGTTACTTTAATTTGGTTCTGATTCAAGAGGAAAGAGGAGTCTTTATGTTTGAAGAGATGCGGGCGACGGTGGAGGGGTGCCAAAATGTGATTGCTAAAGCTTGAGAGGGAGATGGGTGGTTGGTGATAAATTAGGCCCTGTTAGCTCTCTTTACAAAAGTGGTGGAATAGCTATAAGGTAGGTGATATCCCTAAAACACTTCGAGTCCTACAAAGCAAGTTGCATGATTTACAAGGGCGCGAACAACACCCAAATGCCAATGGGAGTTGACTAGAGAACTGGATACTTTACTGGAAATGGAGGAGATGCTTTAGCGGCAAAAGTCTCGTGTTACATAGCTAAAGTCTAGAGATAAAAATACAAGATTCATAAGTTTGCAAAATAGCAGGAGAGGCAGAATAGACTACTTGGTATTTTTTTTATGCTCAAAATCGATGGTGTACTTCTAAAGAGGAAGTTTGGTCAATTTTTTGTGATTATTTCAAAAAATTATACTCGACTAATGGTTCACTTGACATAGATGAGATATTGGAGATGGTCCAGCCAGTTATCACTACTAAGCAAAATGATTATTTAATCAAGGGGTAATTACATTTTTGGTCAATAAGGATAGGATCGAATTTAATTTTGGTCACCGAAATTTCAATTTTCTGATTTTAGTCATTGTATTTGCACCTGTTAGCAAATCATGTCAAATGTTTCAATTAATTATTTAAAAATTTAAAAATTTATTAGATTTAAAAAAAAAAACCAACAAGTCCTCCCCTCCTCTCTCTCTCTCTCTCTCTCTCTCCCTCTTTATCCCATTTATTTTTTGTGGATGACAATTTATTATTTTACAATGCCCAACTAAATGAGTGTAACCATCTACTGCATATTCTCAAGCTATATGAAAAAGCGTCAGGCCAAAAAATAAATTTTGAGAAGTCGGCTGCTTGCTTCAGTCCAAACATGGATCCAATAATGAAGCATTTAATATCTTCTTTGCTTGGGGTGCAGACTGTTGATTGTCATGAGCGATACTTTGGGCTTCCCATAATTGCACGTCGGAGTAGGAACCAAATGTTTCAGCATGTGGGTGATTTACTTTGGCAACGACTTAATGAGTGGAATGCTAAGTTATTATCATCAACGAGAAAGGAGATCCTTATTAAAGTTATGGTGCAGGCACTCCCAATGTACACACGATGGGGGTGTTTCAATTATCACGGTCTCTATGTAAGGAGTTATCGGCAATGGTGGCTAGATATTGGTGGAGGAAAGCTGGTAAGGTCCTAAGAGCTTGGGAGGTGTGGGTTTTAAAAGTTTTGAGGCCTTCAATAAAGCCCTGGTGGCAAAACAGGCTTGGCGAATTTTTGAAAACTTGTCCTCAGTGGTGCGAACAGGGATTGGCATGGCGGGTTGGAAATGTTCAGGCAATACAGGTGTTTCAGGATAAGTGGTTACCAAAACCAACAACCTTTAAGCCTTTGCTTAATAGAGGATTACCAGATGACGTACATGTATTTGATTTATTAACTCTATCAAGAGAATGGGATTTAGGGTTGATTGAGTAGAGTTTTTGTGAAGAAGTTAGGAATGCTATAGCCAGTATTCTGTTGGCCTCAGTGGTGCGAATAGGGATTGGCGATACTGATTTTATGTGAAAGATGGGAAATATTCAGTTTAGTCAAGCTATCAAGTTGCGTTGCACCAACGTGAACAATTGGTTGATGGGGAAAGTGGTGGGTCTGATCCATCTGCACAAATGGCTCTCTGGAAAAAATTATGGCAATTGGAAATCCCAAACAAGATTAAGTTGTTCCTTTGGAGAGCTAATAATTCTAATATTTTACCTATTGGTGTGTATTTGTTCCATCAAAAAGTCCTTGCTTCCTTTTTATGCACACGTTGTCGGAAGAGGGGTGAAGATGCGGTACATGCAATTTGGCGCTGTAAGGCAAGTCGAAAATTTTGGAGTCTTAGTTCCTTTGCAAGAAAGATAGAAGTGCAAGGTCGTTCTTTTGCTAATTAATTCCAAAAAGCTTGTCTGGTTTTGTCTACAGCGGAATTGGGTAGATTTGCATGTTGTTGCTAGCGTGTATGGCAGATGAGAAATGACAGTTTGCATGGGAATAAGATGGTCTAGCTCGAAAAGATGGAGGAGAGCACTATGGAGTTGTATGAGAGTTTTAAAGCATGTAATATTCCGATTAAACCACCATCAGTTAATCGTCAAGTTAGGTGGACCAAACCACCACATGCTTTTTTAATGTTGAATTGTGATGTTGCTATGAGCAAGGATAGGCGCGGCAGGGGTTGAGGGTGCTTCTTTGTGATGCCCATGGTGATTTTGTTTGGGGTTTTACTTGTGGCAGATCGGTGGGTTTGGGCATTTTGGAAACTGAGTTAACGGCACTACGGGAGGGCTTACTCTTTCTTTATGCAAAAGGTTTTCACAATCTTATTAGTAGGTTAGATTCGCTGGAAGCAGTTAGTTACTTAAATGGCACTGAGGTGTTATGGACTAATATTGGTAACCTTGTTCAAGATGTTCGGCTTTTGATGGAATGATTGGGTGTTGTAGAGGTGCACTATCAACCTAGACAAGGAAATCGGGCAGCTCATTCTTTGGCCCAGTTTTGTCTTAATGAGCATACTTGGTTCATATGGGAGGATCAGACACTAGGTTGGGTTTTGGATGTGATAGGGGGAGAGTAGGTTTTGTTTTTGTTATTGTGTGTTGTGGTAGTCTTTTTCTTTGACTGGATTTTCCTCCTTAGGGGTTTTTTTTTTTAAGGCAAGGTTTTAATGAGGCCACAAGATAGCACTGCCCCATTCCAGTTTTTCTGGGTGATTGTACTTGGTTTTTCCAGTAGCAATGAAGCTATTGGTATGGAAAGTACATCAATGTGTTAATATTTGACACATGTTATTGAATTTTGCAGGAAAGAACTGAATGGGTTGGTATTTCTGGTCTAGCAGACTCTCATACTCGAATGGGCTCTAACTTATTTTTGTTAGCCCACAATTGCTCATCTCGCAAAAACCATAAAGAACTGAAATAATTGTTTTGGAGGTTAAATAGAAGAAGCTGGTAGAGGTCAGTACAATATCTGCATGGCAGAACATGCTATCAATGACCTTAATTTAAGTCTTATCGCATGTGGGGGCTCTTACACTGAGTGAACCCAATGGTAATTTATGTGCACCACACTTCTATCAATTCTAAGTATTATCTAGGCTGATCTCTCTCTCTCTCGGTCTCTCCTCTATCCCCTCTTTTTTTTTTTTTTTTTGAGAAAGTTCTTTCTTGCATGCATTTTTTAGTTAGGTTCTCTTACCAATTTAAATTTCTATTGTTTACTATGGGAGCAAATTTCCCCACGAGAATATACGATTGGAAAGATTCCCCTTTCTTCTTCGCCGCCTCTTTCTCCCTGCAAAATAGAACAAATAAGAGGACCACACCCGAGGAGTGTTGGCCAAAGGCCCTCCGATGCCTAAATTAGTTCAATTGAATCGTATAGAAAACAATAGCTAATAGGGTATGGAGATATGTTTATGGTGTAAACCGGGCGGGCGGAGCCTTATGTAAAAGAGAGAGAGAGAGGAGGTGGCTAGGGTTTGTGAGGGGAAGATCTCTATAGAGTTTTAGTAGTAATTCTGACGTACCTCAATCCTTGTGCGTAGCCAAGTATTTATAGGGGGCCTCGACGAGGTTGGTGAGGTTGGTGTGTTAAGGGATTTGATTTAATCAAATCCCTAATTAAGGCAAGAATCAAATACACCCAATCTGAATCAAACAACCTCCCAATTAATTCAGGTAACTCCCCATTAATTGGGAATTGTGGTAGGAATCAAATCAATTCTCAACCTAATTAGGTAACATTCAATTTAATTGGGTAATCCCAAATTAAATTGAGTAACTCCCAATTATGTTGAATAATTCCCAATTAGGTCAAATAATCCCCAAATGGGAGGAATTATTTGACCTAGGGTTTTGATTTAATTCGGTTCCCACAAATGCCCCCTAGCTTTTGCATGGCACGTGGTGGCATGTAGGAGATGTGAATCAACTATTGGGCTGTCTAGTTGTAATTGGGTTTCCTTCTGTTACTTGGGCTCCTGAGTGGAGGAAGTTGGTGGTCTGCCCCCTACTCAGGATGTTGAGAGATGGGAGCAGAATGGTCCAGATTCTGATGATCTGCCAGTTGGGCAGGAGGAGTGTTCTGCTGAATCTCCCCCAAAGAGAAAGGTTGCTGCCAAGTCTTCAAGAGATGAAGCTACTCCTTCGCAGGCAGAGAATGTGTCTCCATTGAGGAAGAAGCCAAGGTTCCCTTCTGCTGAGAAGACTCATGTGGGGTCTGCTCCATCATCATCTACTAGGGCCAAACATCTCGTGGGTGCCTATAGCATGAAGGTTGGTGGTATGCATGATGTTGACATGCTTGAAAACCATGATCTACTTCGTGAGGCAGCTCATGCCTAACCTAGTTCTGCCTAGCGTCAAAGAGATGCAGACATTACCCCTCGAAGTTTGAGTCATCTGCATCTGTCAAAAGATGGAGATCGAAGAGGGAGGTCTACTCATGATCTAGCTGTTGAGTCACGGGCAATCAAGCGTGGAGTTGATTTAGTATCATTGACTCCTTTAGAGGTGAGGTTGGCGGAGGTTAAGAAGATGAGAGAGTCATCTGCCCGGGCGAAGGGTTCTTCTTCAGCGTTGGCGGTTGATCCCAAAGTGAACAAGTCTAGTCCTGCAGGGGATGCATGCATGTCTGATCTGCTCAAGACGAACTTCCTATCAAACCCGTCCTCCTGTGCTAAGTTGGTCGATCACATTCGTCAGGCCGGTGATCTTGGCACATTCTCGAGCCTTTCCTTGGAAAAACAAAAGGAAGCAATATTTCATCTGCTTCTAAAAGGAGTAGTTCTTGTTGCTGAAACTATCCGAAACTCGTTTGTTGTTGCCCCTAACTTGGTTAGTCGAAAAGATGCCTACTTCCGTCTTGAGCACAAGAATGTTGATGTCTCCTTTAGTTATGACAAGCTTCTGGCTAGATTTGGCGCATATCATAAGTCTGCTGAAATGTCCAAGTTCGAAGCGACAATGAATGCGTACAAGTTAGGCTACTTAGACTGTTCAAATGGAAATGATCCCTTCTATGCCATTAGAGATGGAGACATCGAGATGCTCTGTTCTGACTTGCTCCATGTGCAAAGTGAGCAGGTTAATGCTGTTAACATGGAAGGAGCTGAACAACATGCGGCCGAAGAGGCGATAGCTGAAGAGGATGAAGCAGAGGAGGATGCAGCATATGAGGTAGTGGCAAATGTCGTGGATCAAGCAAGTGGAGCTACTGAGAATGTGGCTGATTAGGCGGACGCCGAAGAGGTTGTAGATCAAGGATCTCCTGTTGGCGTATCAGAGTAAATGAAGGCTCATTTATTTCTTTTCACCTTGTAGTCTGCTTTCTTGTTTAGAACAATTGGTCTTGCCTGACCATCTTCTTTTTGTTGAACTTGGCCGGTTGGTCAGCTTGCTATGGAAATTGTAGTTATTTTTTCAACTTCAATTTGCGTATCGACTTGTGAACTGCTTGAGTAACCAGCCAGTATCTTGATTGTGTGTCTCCCTTAGGAAATTTATAAGTGTCAGGGTCCCCCTTGAGGGACTCCGGGCACGTTCTGCATATCCCGTAGGATGTTTTCCCTTAGGAAATAGACAAGTGCCAGGGTCCCCCTTGAGGGACTCCGGGCATGTTCTACATATCTCATAGGATGTTTTCCCTTAGGAAGTTGACAAGTGCCAGGGTCCCCCTTGAGGGACTCCGGGCGTGTTTTGCGCATCCCGTAGGATGTTTTGGTCATTGCCCTGCGTCTCCCGAAGGACACTCTTATGGGCAACTGCGTGACTATCCTAGCCCCCTTAGGAAACGGATAGGAACCTGGATACCTCTCTCAGGAAGCATGGAGACCTCCCTTAGGAAATTCCTAGCGCACCCTGCGTCTCCCTGAGGACGCTTCTTTGCAGGCTGCGTCTCCCATAGGACGCTTCTGGTCGTCGCCCTGCATCTCCCTTAGGACGCTCCTTATGGGCAACTATGTGACTATCCTGCACCCCTTAGGAAACGGATAGGAACCGAGATACCTCCCTCAGAAAGCATGGAGATCTCCTTTTGGAAAATTCCTAGCGCACCCTACATCTCCCTTAGGATGCTTCTTTGCGGGTTGTGTCTCTCGAAGGACGCTTCTGGTCGTCGCCCTACGTCTCCCTTAAGACGCTCTTTATGGGCAACTATGTGACTATCCTGCCTCCCTTAGAAAACGGATAGGAACCTGGATACCTCCCTCAGAAAGCATGAAGACCTCCTTTTAGGAAATTCCTGGGCACCCTGCGTCTCCCTGAGGACGCTTCTTTGTGGGCTGCGTCTCTTAAAGGACGCTTCTGGTTGTCTCCCTACGTCTCTTGAAGGACGCTACTTATGGGCAATCGCCTTTTGTTGTGGCACATTCTTGAATTTGCAGTAGTTGCTTCTCTTCTTCAAAAATGTGCAGGGCTCAGTCATCTTCTTGTCGATGAATTGTGAGCCATTGTAGGTAACTGGTGATTGTGGGCAGCCAAATCGGCAGATGATGTTTCTCCAGATGAATCGTTCCACATTGGCTTCTTTAGTAGAGGATAGAACTTCGGCCTCGATCCATTTAGTAAAGTAATCAGTGGCGACGATCATTATTTCTTTATTGGCTGGTGCCGTTGGCATGGGGCCCACTAAGTCGATGGCCCATTGCATGAAAGGCCACGGATTGTTCTGCGGATGGTAGATTTCGGCAAGCAGGTTAGGAACCGGTTTGTACCGTTGGCATCGATCATATCATTTGACATACTCAATGGAGTCATAGCGCATGGTAGGCCAGAAATAGCCTATATTTAGAGCCTTCTGGGCGAGTGACCTGCCCCAGAGTGGTTGCCACACTTGCCATCGTGAAGTTTGCAGAGGACCTCAAGTGTTTGAGGGTATTTTATGCAGGTGAGATGAGGGTCGGAGTATGATCTGCGAATGAGCTTGTCGCCTTGCATGTAGTATCTCGCGGCTTTCTGCTGGACCTTCCTAGCTTCGGACTGATAAACACATAATTATTACAATTTTTATCCCTAATCTATATTTGTTAGTACTTTGTTTTAATGAATTTTGCACCAATTAGAATGTTCCTTTGCATTTTACGAATCCATTTGCACTTCATTGAAATAAAGGCTAATTCATTTGAATTCTCTAATTGGTAGCTCTTTTTTGTGCAGCAGCCCAAGGAGAGAAAAGAAATGAAGCCCAAACTCCAGTTCATTTTCGGCAGTCATCTTGCAAGGCCCAAAACATACACTTGCGCTACTCAGATGGGAATGCATTCTTCATGAAATTTGTTCCAATGGGTGTCTATTATGACATATACAAATTTGAACCTTATTGAATACATATTGAAACTTCATGCCTTCCTACACCAAGCCTGGTTCAGAAGAATTTATTTTTCCAGCAACACATGTGCAGCAGCAAAAAGAACTTTATTAGCCAACAACAAAGACTAGCAGCACATGGGTTGGCAGCAAATAAAGAGCCAGACCTCCATGCTAAAAGAAGAAACCAGCAAACCCATGTGAAGAGAGCATGGGTATTTGTGGTCAGCCAAAAGAAAAAGGAATAAAAAGATGGTGATGTAATGATATAACCCATGTTGGTACGTAATGGGTTAATGGCAGCTGCAAGAGGATCTCATTCCTCTATAAAAGGAGAGCAGATTTTAGTAGAATGATGTGCAGAATTTGTGTAAGAGTTTTGGCACCAAAATAGATAGTAGTTTAACAGCTGGGGAGCCCAGAGGCAAGGATCCAGGGGGTCGATGATGCAATTTTTCCTTCTCCTCTTTGTTCTTAATTCTTATCTTGTATTGTTATTTTATTTTATGTCTAGTTAAACTTTGTTAATGATGAAATACCATTATGAAATGAAGTTCTAGTTCTTAACTTTCAATTCCCAACTATTATATTCTTCAATGTTTATAATTTCACCATCACATGATTAATAGGTTAATTTTCTTTTCACCACTTCTATCATGTGTTGGGGTTCGCGAATCTCACGGCCTGGTGATCCGGGCCGAGTGGATCTGCGTCAACACGGGTTGTCCTTCTTTGGTATGGTGTGGTTGGATGCGGGCGTGCCAACGCGGTTTACCGTGCGTTTGAGGATGAGTTGATTGGACGGATAGATGAGTGATGCGCCTGTTTGAGTCCGACTTCCAATCAAACGATTGTGGCCGAGAGAGGAACTGATGGTGGTGGTTTTCAAGTGGTGCTTCGGCACATCGTTGGGTGGCAACGGTCGTATGATATATGAGATTAACTGTCTGCCGCGCAAATCTCACGGCCTGGAGTTTCGGGCCGAGGGGATATGCGTTGACATGCGGCTTCCTGCTTTTGGGTGCGGTGCAGTTGTGCGCGGGCGTGCTAGCACGGTCTACCGTGCGTCGAGATGTTGATGAGTGTAGGATGGATAAGTGGTGCGCCTGTTTGAACTTGTCTTCTAGTCAAACGATTGTAGCCGAGAGAGGAACTAGTCTCGGCTGTTAGGTTCACGGCCTGAACTACAAGGCCGTTGAGTGATGGTGTTGGTGGTGGGTTTTGGGCGGTGCTCCGGCGCGTCGCTCAGGGAGCGACGGTCGTATGATATATGGGGTGAGTGAACGAACAACAGGGATGGTGCTCCGGCGCCTTGAAAATCAAGGGTCGTATGATATATTGATGAATGAATTTTCCTTACAGTCTAACACTACTCCTAGGAAAGCAAGTAAAGATATTGAAAGTGCATTACAGGAAAAAATAAGTTGCTCCGTGGGAGGCTTTGGTTTGGTGTTTTAACCCTTTGAATGTAGCTCGACACTTTTGGCACGCCCGGTGGGATTCTTGTCAAAACTTTTGGTGGAAACTAGGGCACAGGCAAAGCTCAAAAACAAAGCAGTCGAAATGACTTTTGAGACTCCTGAGTCCACCTCGCCAATCACCATCACCGAGACCGAACATGCGGTCAGAGTCTCGGCCAGCGTCCCAGTAACGACGGATCGCACGGCCGAGTCCATACAAGAACAAGCAGTGGTAGAGGATCTGATGTCTAAGCAGGCCTACAGGATAGAGACATCCTTTATGGCTGCAATGGACAGATTTTCCTCGGAACTGCAGACGCTTTTCCAGGAGAGGACGCCGGCGACCTCGCCCGTAACACCTCCTAGAGCCGGACAGAGAGGCCAAGAGCGCGAAAGGATTGAGCCTTACGGCAAAACAGCAGCCTCGGCATCTCTGGCCGAACCCAAGAGTCAGGTTACGGTCAGCATTCGCTGCCACCGGCGAATAGCTGGGGGCAGTCCCAGCCCACATGGGCGAGCCCCAGACCAACCTACCCGGCAGAAACGGCGTATGGGCCACTCCACGCTTTGGCCGTGGGGCAGTCCCAGCCCACATGGGCGAATTCTGGGCCAACCTACTCGGCAGAGACAGTGCGCGGACCACTCCATGCTTTGGCCGTATCACTAGGGCACGGCAGCCTCGCACATCCTGCGATCCATCCACTCGGCCCAGTGCACACTGCGGCCATCCAGACTCATCCTCGCACATCCTACGATCCATCCACTCGGCCCAGTGCACACTGCGACCGCTGTATCATCACAACAGTACGGTCAGAGCAGTCCGACCGTCGCACCACCATCGCAGGCATCGTTGTTTCCGCTGGGTTCTCACCTCCACTATGGTTCGGCCAATCCAGCGGCAACGTATACGCACCTGGGCCAAACCCACGGCACTCATCTGGCGTCAGCCAGCTTGGTCGTTCTGGTCGAGCCCCTTGTTCAAATGGCCCAGCAGATAAGGCCACAGAACGATGTGCAACAGGCCCCGCGGCCGTATGCGGCCCAGCAGGAGGCACCACCTCAAGGGCTCCGCTTCGAAGACGTCCGGCGGATGATCAAAGACGTCCGGCGGATGATCGAAGACGTCCGGCGGATGATCGAAGACGGCCTAGCCCAGAGGCGGCCAGATGCGCCAAGATATACGAGGCCGTACCCGCCAGAAATCGACCGGACCCCTCTTCCCCGGAACTATCAATTGCCAGAATTCATGCTATTCTTCGGGGATGGGCAGACCTCCTCCATGGAGCACATAGGCCGTTTGACGGCCCAGTGTGGAGAGGCCGATTCGGACGCCCAGAAACTTTGTTTATTTGTCCATTCTTTGACCGGCGCGGCATTTTCATGGTTCATAAACCTTCCGCCAAACTCAGTAAGGGATTGGTCTGATATGGAAAGGATATTCCACGAACATTTCTATCAAACCAACCGAGAAATAACGGTCGCCGAGCTGGCAAGGATGAGCCAGGCATCAGACGAATCGCCTCGCGACTACCTACAACGATTCAAAATATGTAGGAACTGGTGCCGTACGAACCTACCAGAGAGGGAGTTTGTCAAGATGGCCGAAGAGGGTTTGGAATTCGAGTACCGGAAGAAATTCCAGGGAATCGAATTCTGAGACATGCATGACTTGACTAACAAGGTGGACAGATATGCGTCCTTGTTAAAAGAGGAGATGCAGAAGAAGACGGCCTTGAAAGGGACCTACTACAAGAATCCCATCGTCAGCTATGCTGAAGCAGACGGCTCCGTAGAGGCCGAGAGCGATGAGGTAGAGATGAGTTCGGCCGAAGTCAGCATAGACAAACCCTTCGTCTGCAAAGGGCTTGTCAAAACCGACAATAGCCGCACAAAAATCCCCGACGCCAAGTTCGCAACATGGGAAACAAGGGCCGATTTGACCTAACAAGGGCCGAGGCTATCTTCGATCTGCTACTGGTCGAGAAAAAGGTCAAATTGTCTTTCGACCATAAAATCCCGAAACCCGACGAGCTCAAAGGGAAGACGTTTTGCAAATACCACAGTTCTTGGTCCCACAACACCATCAACTGCGTTGTCCTGCGAGATGTCATCTAGATGTTGATAGACGAAAAGAAGCTCCAATTTCCAGAGAAGGCGGCCATGCAGGTTGACTCCAAGCCGTTCCCTCCACCCGTCGTCAACATGGTCGACGCCCAACTCTCCACTGGGTATAGGGAAATTTGTTGGGCGGCGAAAGGAAAGGGGCCACTGGCCGAATTAGAGCCATTGTTGTGCAACCATTGCAAGCATGAGATCGGTCAGCCCAGGCTGCCGGAGAACAGGAGGAAGGCCCCCGAGCCATCCCAACCAGCCATGAAGAAGTTTAGCGGTCAGTACGACCGTCGGCTTGCCAGCAGGGGGGTTTTCGACCGACTGGGGGCACAAACCCACGGTACCTCGATGGGCCCCAAGAACGAGGTTGCCCCAAGGCCAGTAAAAACTTTCAAACCACCGGTCATGCGGGATGACCGCTGGTACCATGCACGGCCTGGGGGCAGGGCCGAGCCACTGACAAAAACCCAGCTCAGGAGAATGCAGAGACAAGTTCAGCATGCCAGAATGCAGGCAACCGAGGCCGAAGGTTCCAAGCGCCAAAAGAAAATGGCAGCTGCAGACAGGACACCATCCACTCCAATCGTCCCCTCGGCGGCAAAAGCGGCCAGTACCAAGCCTCCAAGAACATGGCGCCCTAGGCAGGACGAGAGTCCCCGTGGAACGGCGGCCATTTCGTCTCGGCCGAAGGCCGCGGCCCTGGAAAGAACAAATGAGGGTATCATCGACGTCTACCATGGAAGGGACCCCCTTTTTTCGGCCAACGGTCTGTCCTTTCTCATGGAGTTCCATAAAGATCACTCGGCCACGGACCTATACGGCATGACCCCTGAGAGTCGCGAAATCGTGGAGTTGGCCCTTAAGAACACAAATGCAGAAGGGCTCCTCATCACCAGCAGTTCTGACTCGGCCATTAAGGCCGTATACCAGGCAAACAGGGAAGCCAGAGCGAGAGGTCTGCCAAGCTACCAATCCGACCTTGGCGGATCAGAGGCTAAAGTCCCTTTCAGCAAGGACGATTTAGAATATCTCCGCCGGTACTTTACTGTGACTCCGGCGGACACTGTTTTTGGTTTGACGACAGAGGAAAAGGCCCGGGTAAGCCGCTTAGATGATTACTTAGCGGCCAGGGATGCGCTGGCAAAGGCTAAACGGGCCCTCAAGGAGGAGGTCGAGGCCTTGGGCCCCCTTGAGATCAAAGCATCCACAGCTGATACCCCGGGGACCGCAAGGCCTATGATCGAGGGTTTCGGTGATCCTCTCTTCGGACATGAGGCCGAAGACGATCCCACCTTAGGAATCTCCGATGAAGAATATGAGGGGATCATCGGAATGGTCGAGGAAAAAGTTCTCGCCAAAGACGGCTGCGTGGCCGAAGAGGAAGCTGGAAGGGGAAACCTGCAGGAGCCTAGGGAGGTCGACATTAACATGGTCCTGGTACTACCATCCGAGTTTTCGGCCCCAGGAGGGCAGACCAACGGCCTGGATGATGATGTGGCCGAGGAGCAGCTTGATCAGAGGCCAAAGACAAAGGAAGAGTTATTGGTCGTGGCATTTAACGAAGTAATACCTAGAGACGAGCCGAACAAATACCGACACCTTAAGCCATTATACATCTCGGCTCATATAGAGGGTGTGCCCGTATCCAAGGTTTTCGTTGACTGCGGGGCAACGGTCAACATCCTTCCTCATTCCTTGATGAGGAAGCTGGACAAGTCAAAAGAGGACATCATCCCCAACGACGTGGTCATGAGCAGCTTTGTCGGTGATAAGTCTAAAACCATCGGCGTATTGCCGTTAAAGATTACCGTGGCCGACCAGACAAGAGTCGCGGCCTTCTACGTAGTCGAGTCCAGCGTCGACTACAACATATTGCTCGGCCGTGATTGGATCCACCAATCTGGGTGTATACCGTCTTCCCTCTTCCAACTGTTATTCTTTTGGGACGGCTAGAAGGTGTCTATACACCCGGCCGACGAAAAACCTTTTGAGGCCAACGCCGTACAAGCTTGGATTTACGACGACGACGTTGGATGGGTTATCCTCACCGGCCACGATGTAAGCAGCCGACCAACCAGAACGACCGCCCAGAAGGTACTGGAGTTAGGCGCCGAGAATGTTCGACAGGATTCGGCGCGCGAAGTATTGATCGACCTCACCAGCCTTTAGATGACAGATAAGGCCACTAAAGAAGAAGGAGCAGCGGCCGTGACCGACCTGCTAGAAAGACTGCTGGAGCATTGGGCAGAGGAATCCTTACGGCCGAACTCACCAATCAACCTGATCGAATTCCTCCACGAATCAGAGGAGACGGACATATTAACTGTTGACGACCTGGAAACGGCGCCCGCCGAAATGGAGGATGACTACCCTGAAGTCCAGGACCCTTTGATAGAAATAAATGTAGGGTCAGAGGCCGAACCGCGGCCTCTTTTTGTAAGCCACCTGTTGGATCCTAAGTTAGCAACCGAGGTTATCGGCTTGCTCCATGAATATAAGGATTATTTTGCTTGGGATTATCATGAGATGCCTGGGTTGCCAAGAAGTTTGGTCGAGCACGAATTAAGAATCAAGGAGGGGTTCAAACCTTTCTAGCAGCCGCCAAGGCGTTTCTCGACCGAAGTCCAGCTTAGGGTCAAGGAGGAAATTGAACGGCTCCTTAAAGCTGGCTTCATCCGAACGGCCCGGTACGTTGAGTGGTTGGCCAACATTGTACCAGTTTTAAAGAGGACCGGGGCCTTGAGGGTTTACACCGATTACCGAAATCTGAACCTCGCAACCCCCAAGGATGAATACCCCATGCCTATGTCGGACCTCCTGGTAGACGGAGCCGCAAAGCACGAACTCCTGTCTTTCATTGACGGCCATGCAGGATACAACCAAATTTTCGTGGCCGAAGAGGATGTCCACAAAACGGCATTTAGGTGTCCAGGAGCAATCGGAACCTATGAGTGGGTAGTCATGCCGTTCGGCCTAAAGAATGCCGGCGCAACATACCAACGAGCTATGAACCTGATTTTCCACGACCTTATAGGCCGGACCGTGGAAGTCTACATTGACAACGTCGTTGTAAAATCCCTGTCCAAAGCCGACCACGTAGGACATCTCCGACAAGCTTTCGACCGAATGCGAGCACACGCCCTAAAAATGAACCCCAAGAAATGTGCATTCGGCGTCACCGCCGGGAATTTCCTCGGTTTCTTGGTTCACCAACGAGGGATCGAAATAGATAAAAATAAAGCTACGGCCATTATGGCGGCCCCTCCGCCGAGAACCAAGAAGGTGTTTGTGCCTAATAAATCACGACCATGAGCTGGCCGAAGGAGCCCCTTTTCTCGGCCCTGGCACTTGCTCGTAAAACTGAAACGCAGCGTTTCAACAGGGTGCTTTGCCTTCCTGAAGACAAAAGAAAAATGCTAAGGCATGATCATCTCGGCCTCGAGTGTAGGCCGAGGCCGAGGCCGAGCAAAATCACGCCCAAAGGCATTAAAGGCGAATCATCACGTGACAACAGGGTCCCAGGGTTCATTTAATGAAGTAGTGCCTCTGTTTATTGCAGCAAACCCACTGACCACGAATAAGCATTTAATGCACGAGGGAAGGTGGGAAG
>NW_018922264.1:10943-38129 GCF_002207925.1 Prunus avium | reverse complement strand
CATTCTCACAAGAATTCTGACAGCTTGAGATATTAGGTCACCAGCTATCAAGGCCATAAATGCGTCTCCACGGCCAGAAGCACAGAGTCCATGATCGGGGTGGCGGCCGAGATTCACCAGGATTTATGGGGTCACACCACCATACTTCACGATCCCAAATGTCGATTGGACTACCCACTTGCTCTAATCAGGCTCCACCATGCAGATTTTCAGCCTCGATTACTCCTCCAGGAACTCCTATAAATACAAGGCTCAAGCTACATTCAAAGGTTTCAAAGCCTCCCACGGAGCAACTTATTTTTTCCTGTAATGCACTTTCAATATCTTTACTTGCTTTCCTAGGAGTAGTGTTAGACTGTAAGGAAAATTCATTCATCAACCAATCCTCGTGGGATCGACCTCGCACTTACATATGCTATACTACCAAACGGCTCGTGCACTTGCGAGTATCACAAGTTGAGGATGCAACTGAATCCATTTTGGTGCAGCTGTATCTACGCAACATAGCTCAGGCTGTGAACCTAACAGCCGAGATTAGTTCCTCTCTCGGCTACAATCGTTTGATTAGAAGACAAGTTCAAACAGGCGAACCACTTATCCATCCTACACTCATCAACATCTCGATGCACGGTAGACCGTGCTAGCACGCCCGCGCACAACCGCACCGCACCCAAAAGCAGGAAGCCGCGTGTCAACGCATATCCCCTCGGCCCGAAACTCCAGGCCGTGAGATTTGTGCGGCAGACAGAAGGAGCTCCAATCCTTCCTCGACAAGGTCAACTTTTTACGGCGGTTTATATCCAACTTTTTACTTGAGTTAGTTATTTTCTTTCTTTCTTGTTTTATTTATTTCCTTTCTTTTTTCGTTTCTGTTTTGTGTAGGGAAAATGAATTGGATCATTCAATCACCAATCCTCGTGGGATCGACCTCGCACTTACATATGCTATACTACCAAACGGCTCGTGCACTTGCGAGTATCACAAGTTGAGGATGCAACTGAATCCATTTTGGTGCAGCTGTATCTACGCAACATAGCTCAGGCTGTGAACCTAACAGCCGAGATTAGTTCCTCTCTCGGCTACAATCGTTTGATTAGAAGACGAGTCCAAACAGGCGCACCACCTGACCATTCTATCCACATCAACCATCTCGATGCACGGTAGACCATGCTGGCACGCCCGCGCACAAACGCACCGCACCCAAAAGCAGGAAGCCGCGTGTCAACTCATATCCCCTCGGCCCGGAAACCCAGGCCGTGAGATCTGCGCGGTAGACACTTTTGGCACGCCCGGTGGGATTCTTGTCAAAACTTATGGTGGAAACTAGGGCACAGGCAAAGCTCAAAAACAAAGCAGTCGAAATGACTTCTGAGACTCCTGAGTCCACCTCGCCAATCACTATGACCGAGACCGAGCATACGGTCGGGATCTCGGCTAGCGTTCCAGTAACGACGGATCGTACGGCCGAGTCCATGCAAGAACAGGCAGTGGTGGAGGATCTGATGTCCAGGCAGGCCCACAGGATAGAAACATCCTTTATGGCCGCAATGGACAGATTCTCCTCAGAGCTGCGAACGAGCTCTACTGTTGGTAAGCACTTGTCTTTTTATGCTCTTTCTTCGATATTTCTGCGCTATGCCTGACTTTGCTTTATATATTTTTTTTTAAGCTCCAGGCCGCAAGAGGGGCAGAGAGGCCACGGTAGGTGGGGCTGTGCAGGAGGAAAGCGCTGCAGCCTTGGAGGAAGTGCCAGAGCCGCCGAGGAAAAGGCTCCTCGTTGTTCTCTCAGAGGGCGAGGATGAGGAAGAAGTTCCCCCTGCGACCGTAAGCGAATCTCTGTCTTTCTTTCTATCTGCTTCATGTCGCACCCCTTTCTTACACTGATAATTTGATTTTCTTCTTAGGGCACGGTGGCAGACGCCGAAGTTGTCACTGCGGAGGTGCCAGACGCCGAGGGAGCCAAGGCAGAGGCGTTGGATGCCGAGGCAGCCGTCGCAGAGGCGACAGATGCTGAAGCGGCGGTCGCAGGGGCGACGGATGGTTAAGCGGCGGTAGCAGAGGCGACGGCTGGTGAGTCGGCCGTTGTAGAGCCACCGTTGGTGGCCTCGGCTAAGTCCCCATCGGTGATAACGATCGTGCCTTCATAGGCCACCACGGCTCCAGTCGAGCCGTCCCTGGTCGCCCCACGTCACCCTAGTGGCATCGTGTTCCGCTTGGTAAGCGCTTGTTTTCACTATAAGTTGGTTTCCTTTTAGATTTCGCTGCGAGTCTCCAACTAACGACTTTTGCCCTCAGCCCCCTAGACCGTCTCTGCCTTTGTCGACGGCCATCATCACGCCGTTGACCAAGGTCGAGCTTGCCGTTGTTGCGTCCACGCCATTAGCACCCTTGTCCCAAGAATCAACGGTCGTGACCGAACTTGCGGTAATTGAGACTACGGCTGCTGATTTGCCAATCCCACCGCCGATCGCTTTGGTCGGCCCAACTGTGCCGCAAGTGCTCCTTACTCAAGGTTCAGCGATCACGACCAAGCTGAGGTCTTTTAGCACCCCTGGCTTCCTTCTTTATTTGTTGTTTCAAACTTCTAACTTTTTTTTATTCTTTTCAGGAGCCTGCCTCTTTAGACGATCTCGCCAACCTATATGCCAGCCTCCATGAGGAAGGATGTAGTTCGGCCTCTATGAACAGCTTCGGGACTTTCTGCACATGGGGGTTAATCATATGGTTAATCAAAGAGAAAACAAAGAACTCGCGTAGGTTGAGGCCCAGATCGCTGAACTCCAGGCCCGACGCGAACTCATCCTCGAGCGCCGAGACCGTGCGGTTGCGGTCGGTACCGAGCTAAAATCCTCGGCCAAGCAGCTCCTCAAGACAATGGCAGAGAAGAAGAAGGCGCTGGCCGAGAGAAAGCTGATTAGGGCGAGGTGGCTGGCGGACATGGATAGTGGGGACATTGCCTGAAGAAGGATCACTTGCCTGATCTGGGGAATGTTCAGCGAGGGGATTTAGACGCCTGTTCATAGACTATTTTTATATTTCATGTATATTTTTAGTCGGCCATAACTGGCCATTCCTTGTAGAAACGAACTTCATTTTTTATTTCAAAAGAAGTAAATATATCTTTCTTTGAATTATCTGTGCATTCTCTTGTCTTAAACCAATTTATTGTTTATGCTCTATTCTCGGCCGCCTCCCATAGCGATGGAATGTACCCTTTTAAGTATTGGCCATTAATTGGCAAGTTGGGACGCTCCCCATCTCTATCTTTTAACTGAAACGCTTCCCGGCCAAGAATTCGTTCAATGATGAACGGCCCTTCCCAATTTGGCGAAAATTTGCCAAACCGTGGGTCTTTAGTCCCGATAGGAAGTACGGCACGCCATACCAGGTCTCCCTCGGTGAAAGTCTTTTGCTTGACCCTTTTGTTGTAAGCCCTCGCCGTGATTTGCTTTTGAGCTTGCATCAAATTGTAAGCGTCGAGCCTTGTTTGTTCCAGATCTTCCAACTCCTGAGTCAGGGCTTGTGCGTAGTCCTTCTCATCTTGCCTAGGCCTTTCGGTAACACGAAGAGACCGAACCTTTAACTCCATTGGAATGATAGCGTCATGGCCGTAGGTTAAGGCACAAGGGGATGTGCCAGTAGTCGAGCGTTTTGAGGTTCGGTAAGCCTAGAGGGTTTCAGGGAGCAAGTCGTGCCAAGCCCTAAGTTTTTCTTTAATCATTTTTTCAAGGATGCCCTTGATCACCTTATTGCTTGCCTCGGCCTACCGATTGGACTACGGGTAATAAGGCGTCGAATGGACCAATTTGATTCCCATTCTCTCGGCGTACTCCTGGGTTTCGGCGGAAGCGAAAACAGGTATACCGAATCTGTGGACAATGTTGTTTTCAAAGAATTTGACCACCTGTGCGCTAAAGATCGACCGATAGGACTCCGCCTTAACCCACTTTGTGAAATAGTCGGTTGCCACTATGATCCATGCGTGCTGGTTGGATGCAGCCGGAGGGCCTCGGCCGGTACCCTTTGTATGTGTTTGTGCCTAATAAATCACGGCCATGAGCTGGCCGAAGGAGCCCCCTTTCTCTGCCCTGGCACTTGCTCATAAAACTGAAACGCAGGGTTTCAACAAGGTGCTTTGCCTTCCTGAAGACAAAAGAAAAATGCCAAGGCATGATCATCTCGCCCTCGAGTGCAGGCCGAGGCCGAGGCCAAGCAAAATCGCGGTCAGAAATATTAAAGTCAGATCATCACGTGATAGCAGGGACCCTTGCTTCATTTAATGAAGTAGCGCCTGTTTAATGCAGCAAACCCACTGGCCACAAATAAGCATTTAATGCATGAGGGAAGGTGGGAAGTGACTGAAGTTAGGTTGTGGCGACAGAAGACAGAGTGATTAGACGTAGACATTCTCACAAGAATTCTTGCAGCTTGAGAGATTAGGTCACCAGCTATCGAAAATAAATGCGTCTCCACGGCCAGCTGCGCAGAAACCACGATTAGGGCGGCGGTCGAGATTCACCAGGATTTATGGGGTCACACCACCACGCTTCACGATCCCAAATGTCGATTGGACACCCACTTGCGCTAATCAGACTCCACTATGCGTAAATTCAGCCTCGATTACTCATCTAGGAACTCTTCCTATAAATACAAGGCTCGAGCCACATTCAACGGGTTCAAACACCAAACCAAAGCCTCCCACGGAGCAACTTATTTTTTCCTGTAATGCACTTTCAATATCTTTACTTGCTTTCCTAGGAGTAGTGTTAGACTGTAAGGAAAATTCATTCATCAATATATCATACGACCCTTGATTTTCAAGGCGCCGGAGCACCATATCTGTTGTTCGTTCCCTCACCCCATATATCATACGACCGTCGTTCCCTGAGCGACGCGCCGGAGCACCGCCCAAAACCCACCACCAACACCATCACTCAATGGCCTTATAGTTCAGGCCGTGAACCTAACAGCCGAGACTAGTTCCTCTCTTGGCTACAATCGTTTGATTAGAAGACGAGTTCAAACAGGCGCACCACTGATCCATCCTACACTCATCAACATCTCGACGCACGGTAGACCGTGCTGGCACGCCCGCGCACAAACCCACCGCACCCAAAAGCAGGAAACCGCGTGTCAACGCACATCCCCTCGGCTCGGAACTCCAGGCCGTGAGATTTGCGCGGCAGACAGTATGGGGCCGTAGATTTGACATTTAATGCATCCCCTTGCATATTCTATGCAATCTTTTAAAATTGTCGGCCAATAGTAGCCGTGCCTCCGAACTAGCCACCTCATCTTGATGCCGAACTGATGAGTGCCACAAGTCCCTTCATGAGATTCGGCCATAATCACCTAAACGTCTTCGGTACTGGGACATAGGAGTAATAGGCCGTCCGACCCCTTTCGATACAGCTCGTTTTGGTAAATCAAATAACACCGAGCCCGAAAGCGCGTGGTCCTCTTGTGGTTGCCGGAAGGGTCACGCAGATACTTGACTATAGGGTAGCGCCAGTCTGCTTCGGCCACGTTGACTTCGTTGGTGATTTCGGCCGAAGATACTTGTGTCGTCATCCCTCGTTCGGCCAAAGCTGGCAGTGTGCGCCTCTCGATTTTGATCACGCGGTTGTGGTCGCCATCCGAAATGTTTACACCTGACGCCACCTGGGCCATCTCGTTGGCCTCGTGGTTTTCGGCGCGCGGTACGTGGACGAAATAGATTCTAGAAAATTTGTCCGCTCGTGCATTGGTATTTTTCGCTCGTGCATTGGTACTCCCCGGTTAGTTGGTTGATCACCAGCTGAGAATCGCCATAAACCAAAACGCGAGTTGCCTTCATTTCCTTCAGAATTTCGAGGCCGATGATGAGTGCTTCATATTCGGCCTAATTGTTGGTGCATTTGAAATCAAGCTGGAATGCGAATTGCCACCTTTGCCCCTGAGGGGACTCGATTTTAAAATCTGGAACTCGAATTGCCACCTTTGTCCCTGAGGGGATTCGATCAGTACTTGAGCCGTCGAAGTACATGGTCCAGTAGTTCTTTTCCATGCGGGCCACGCCGATCTCGACTTCCAACTCCTCCTTCTGCCCTTGAGCCGGGTGGTGAGCCAGAAAATCGGCGAGAGCCTGACCCTTGACCGACTTCTGAGCCACATACTGGAAGGTGAACTCTGATAACACCATCGTCCACTTCCCAATGTGGCCGCGTATGATTGGTCTAGTCAGCATATATTTGATGAGATCGGTCTTGGAGATAATCTGAACGACCGAAGGAAGCATATAATGGCGTAATTTAGTAGCCGCGAAATAAAGTGCCAAGCACAGCTTTTCGACTGGTGAATAGTTTAGCTCGGCCGCGTTAAGGGTGCGGCTAAGATAGTGAATAGCTTGTTCACGCTCAAACTCGTTGTTCTGGGCCAGTAGACAGCCGATGGAGCCTTCGGAAGCCGAGATCTAGAGCCCATGACCACCCACTCATAGGATCCGATTGCGCTTGGACATCTGAACGCCGTCTTGTGGACATCTTCCTCGGCTATGAAGATTTGGTTGTAACCAGCATGGTCGTCCATGAAAGATAGGAGCTCGTGCTTCGCGGCTCCGTCCAACAGGAGGTCTGACATAGGCATGGGGTACTCGTCCTTGGGGGTCGCGAGGTTCAGATTTCTGTAATCGGTGCAAACCCTCAAAGCCCCGGTCTTTTTCAAACCCAGCACGATGTTAGCTAACCATTCGACGTACCGAGCCGTATGGATGAAACCGGCTTTAAGGAGTCGTTCAATTTCTTCCTTGACTTTTAACTATACGTTGGTCGAGAATTGCCTTGGCGACTATTGGAATGGTTTAAAACCTTCCTTGATTTTTAACTCATGCTCGACCAAACCTCTTAGTAAACCAGGCATCTCATGATAATCCCAAGCAAAACAATCTTTATATTCATGGAGTAGGTCGATAATCTCAGCCTTTAACTCCGGATTCAAAAGTTGGCTTATAAAAAGAGGCCGTGGTTCGGCCTCCGTTCCTACATTTATTTCTAATAAGGGGTCCTAAACCTCAGGGTAGTCATCCTCCATCTCGGCAAGCGCCGTTTCCAAGTCATCGATGGTCAAGATGTCCCCGTCATTTGATTCGTGGAGGAACTCGATCAGGTTGATTGGTGAGTTTGGCCGTAAGGATTCCTCCGCCCAATGCTCCAGCAGTCTTTCCAGCAAGTCGGTCACGGGCGCTGCTCCTTCTTCCTTGGTGGCTTTGTTCGTCATTTAAAGGCTAGTAAGGTCGATCAATACTTCGCGCCCCGAATCCTGTCGAACATTCTCGGCACCTAACTCCAGGACTTTCTGGGCCGTCGTCTTGGTTGGTCGGCCGCACGCATCGTGGCCAGTGAGGACGACCCATCCAACGTCGTCGTCATAAATCCGGGCTTGCACGACGTTTACTTCGAACGGCCTCTCGTCAGCTGGGTGTATGGACACTTTCGGGCCGACCCAAAAGAACAACAATTGGAAAAGAGAAGACGGTCTGGATCCAATCACGGCCAAGCAATATGTTGTAGTCTACACTAGACTCGACTACGTAGAAGGCCGCGACTCTCGTCTGATCGGCCACGGTAATCTTCAACGGTAATACCCCAATGGTTTTTGATTTATCACCGACAAAGCTGCTCATGACCACGTCGCTGGGGATGAGGTCTTCCTTCGATTTGTCTAACTTCTTCATTAGAGAATAGGGGAGAATATTGACCATGGCTCCACAGTCAACAAAGACTTTAGACATGGGTATCCCCTCCACATGAGCCGAGATGTATAATGGCTTTAGGTGCCGGTATTTGTTTGGCTCGTCTCTGGGTATTACCTCGTTAAAGGCTACGGCCAGTAACTCTTCCTTCGTCTTCGGCTTTTGATCAGACTGCTCTTCGAACACGTCATTGTCCAGGCCGCTGCTCTGTTCCCATGGGGCTGTGAACTCGGCAGGTAAAACCAACACCATGTTTATGTTTACTTCTTTCGGCCCGTGCAGGTTTCCTTTATCAGATTCCTCTTCAGCCGCGCAGTCGTTCGTGGTGAGGGTTCTTTCCTCAACCATCCCAAGAATCCCCTCGTATTCCTCATTGGAGATCCCTAACATGGGGTCGTCCTCGGTTTCGAACCAGGTGAAGGGACTGACGAGGCCATCAATCACAGGACACGCGGCCTCAGGGATGTTGCTCGTGGAAGTTTTGGCCGCAGAGAGGCCCGAAACCTTAGACTTTCCCTTGAGGGCTAGTCTAGCCTTAGTTAACGCGTCTCTAGCCATTAGGTACTCGTCCAATCGGTTGACCCTGACCTTTTCCTCGGTCGTCAGATCGAAGATGGAGTCGGCCGGGATTACGGTAAAGTACTGGCGGAGGTATTCCAGATTGCCTTTGCTAAAGGGAGCCTTGGCCTCCAATCCTCCTAAGTTAGGTTGGAAGCCCGACATTCTTTTCACCCTAGCCTCCCGGCTTGCTTGGTATACGGCCTTGATGGCCGAATCGGATTCTCTGGTAATGAGGAACCCCTCTGCCTTAGTATTCTTAAGGGCCAGCTCAACGATTTCTTGGTTTTCCGGGACCATGCCGTATAGGTCAGTGGCAGAGTGGTCTTTATGCAACTCTATGAGGAAGGACAGGCCGTTGGCCGAGAATGGGGGGTCCCTCCCGCGGTAAACATCGATGATACCCTTGTCCGACTCGTCCGCGGCCGCAGCTTTTGGCTCTTTGGGAGTGCTTGTCACTCCGAGGGGGTCTCTGTCTTGCCGAGGACGCCATCACTCCGGACACCTCAGTAGCAGGTTCCCTGGTCACAGAAGTGCCAGCTAAGAAAGACGGCCGTACGTCCGTAGCCGTCATCTTCTTCAGGCGTTTGGAGCCTTCGACCTGAGTTGACTGCATCCTGGCCTACTGAGCTTGCCTTTGCATCCTCCTTAGTTGGGTTTTTGTTAACTGCTCGGTCCTGCCACCTGGCCGCGCGTGGTACCAGCGATCATCCTGTACGGTCGGAGGTCTGAAGGTCTTGATGTGCCTTGGGGTGGCCTCGTCTCCTTGGCTATACGAGACTCTGGAAATTTGGGCCCCCAATCGATCGAATACGGCCCTGCTGACCGGTCGGTGATCGTACTGGTCGACGAACTTCCTTGTGGTCGATCCAGAGGGCTCTGCGGCCTTCCTCTTGTTCTCCTATGGCCTGGATCGTTCGATCTCATTCTTGTATCGATCTCAAAACACTAGCTTTGGTTTGGGCAATAACTCTTTTTCCTTGGTTGGCTTTGTTGTTGACGACGAGCTCCCTATCGTGGCCTTATCAGGCCGATGC
Organism: Prunus avium; assembly: GCF_002207925.1. The sequence continues at coordinate 28,805 of NW_018922264.1, read as the reverse complement.
ACTTCCCTATATTCGGCCAGAAACTGGGCATTCACCATGTTGATGACCGGTGGAGGAACGACTCGGCATCAACCTTCATGGCAGCCTTCTCTGAGAACTGGAGTTTCTTCTCGTCTATTAGTTTCTGCATAACGTCCCGTAGGACGATACAGTTGTTAGTGCTGTGTGACCAGGAGCTGTGGTTCTTGCAAAACGTCTTCCCTTTGAACTCCTCGGTCTTTGGAATTTTATGACCAAAGGATAGTTTAACCTTTTTGTCGGTTAATAATAGATCAAAGATGGCCTCGGCTTTTGTCAAATCGAAAGTGTAGGCCTTCGTTTCTCGGGCCGCAAACTTGGCGTCGGGAATCTTCGTTCGGCTGTTGTCGGCCTTGACAAGTTCCTTGCAGACGAACGGTTTGTCTATGCTGACTTCGGTCGAGCTTAATTCAATCTCGCCGTCCTCGGCCTCGACTGGGCCGGCTGCCTCGGCATAGCCGACGATGGGGTTCTTGTAATACGTCCCTTTTGAGGCCGTTTTCTTCTGCATTTCTTCTTTCGACAAGGATGCGTATTTTTCCACCTTGCTGATCAGGTCATGCATGTCCCGGAATTCGATCCCCTGGAACTTTTTCCGATACTCCCCTTCTTCAGCTATCTTGACGAATTCCCTCTCCGGAAGGTTAGTTTGGCACCAATTCCTGCATGTCTTGAACCGCTGCAGGTAATCGCGAGGCGACTCGTCTAACGCTTGGCTCATTCTTGCTAGTTCGACGACCGTTATCTCTCAGTTGGTCTGGTAGAAGTGTTCATGGAATATCCTCTCCATGTCAGCCCAGTCCCTCACCGAATTCGGTGGAAGATTTATAAACCATGAGAACGCCGCACCGGTCAGGGAGTGAACAAATAGTCAGAGCTTTTGGGCATCCGAGTCGGCCTCTCCACACTGGGCCGTAAAACAGCCTATGTGTTCGATAGATGAGGTCTGTCCGTCCCTGGAGAACAACATGAATTCTGGCAGTCGATAGTTCCGGGGAAGGGGAGTCCGGTCGATCTCCGGTGGGTACGGCTTAGTATACCTCTGTGCCTCCGGCCGTCTTTGAGCCAGGCCGTCCTCGATCATTCGTCGAACGTCCTCGACTCAAAGCCACTGAGGAGGTGGCTCTGGTTGGGCCGCAAACGGCTGCAGGACCTATTGTGCATCGTTCTGTGGCCTTATCTGTTGGGCCATTTGAACGATGGGCTCGACTGTGGTGACTGAGCTGAACTGCACTTGTTGTCGGTTTGGACCACTCTGGTAGTGGGAACCTAAGTACGTCTGTGTTGCCGTCGAGACGACCGAACTGCACTGAAGCTGGGAGCCCACCGGAAATATCGGTGCCTGTAACGGTTGCACAATGGCCAAACCATTCTGGCCGTATTGCTGTAATGATGTCGCGTTGCTTGGGTCGGGTTGCGTTTGGGCAGCCAAGGTATGGACATGGCCGAGTTGTTGGGCAATGGAGTGCGTGGGGCTACTCTGTCCTAACAACACAGCTGTCTGGTTGTGGTCGTGCGGCGTCTCTGCCAGGTAGGTCAGGCCGAGATTTGCCCACGTTTGTTGGGACTGCCCCCAACTATTCATCGACGGCTGAGAATGCTGACCATAGCTTGACGCCGGTATGCGGCCAACAACGCTGAGGCTGCTGCCTTCACCATAGGGCTCGGCCCTCTCGCGCTCCTGACTTCTCTGTCCAGCTCCGAGGGGAGTCGAGGGTTCGCAAATTCGATGAAATTCTATCCATCGCGGCCATAAAGGAGGTCTCTATCCTGTAGGTCTGCCTAGCCATCAACTCTTCCATCTGCGATTGCTTTTGCATGGCTTCGGCCGCAAGGGCCGTCGCTATCGGAACGCTAACCGAGACTCTAGAGTTAACTCTAGAGCTCCGAAGTCGTCTCGATTCTCTTGTTTTTGAGCTTTGCTTGTGACCTAGTTTCCACCATAAGGCTTCTGATATTACAAGGGTCCCACTGGGCGTGCCAAAAAGTGTTGGCGTTCGCGAATCTCACGGCCTGGTGATCCGGGCCGAGTGGATCTGCGTCAACACAGGTCGTCCTTCTTTGGTATGGTGTGGTTGGATGCGGGTGTGCCAACACGGTTTACCGTGCGTTTGAGGATGAGTTGATTGGACGGATAGATGAGTGATGCGCCTATTTGAGTCCGACTTCCAATCAAACGATTGTGGCCGAGAGAGGAACTGATCTCGGCCGTCAGGTTCGCGGCCTGAGCTACAAGGCCATTAATGGCGGTGCTGATGGTGGTTTTCAGGTGTTGCTCTGGCGCGTCGCTGGGTGGCAAAGGTCGTATGATATATGAGATGGACTTTCCTACAAACTGCCACTACTCCTAAGAAAGCAAGTAAAAGTATTGAGATGGCATTACAAGAAGTAAATGACAGGAAAATATAATCTGCTCCGTGGGAGACTTGTGTTTGGTGTTGAATCCTTCAAACGTAGTTGGAGCCTGGTATTTATAGGGAAGTTCTTGAGAAGACAAAGAGGCTGAAAATCTGCATGGTGAGGTTGACTAGAGCTAGTGGGTAGTCGAATCGACATTTGGGAATGTGAAGCATGGTGGTGTGACCCTTATAGACCCCGGCCGCCGCTCTGATGGTGGGCTCTGCGTCTCGGGCCTTGGAGGAGCATTTAATGCCCTGGTCTGATGGTTGGTGGCTTAGCCTTTATTTCCTTTTCTTTTTCAACTTTGAATTAACTTGGGTTGGGTTTGTTTTCCATCTTTTTCACGCACTCCCTATGGGTACGACCTCGCACTTACACACGCTCTGTCTACATGCAACTGCCACATGTCGTTAGGTAGGTTTGAATCGATGGGGGAGGTATCGTCGTCTTTTTCCTTGCTTTTCGTGACCAACTTCTCTTCTTCAGCTATCAGAGTAAACTCAACAACAAAATCTGCTAAAGCCTAAGCTTTTATAGCAGTCTTTGGCCGATAGAGGAAGTCGTATTGACTGAGTTCGATAGCCCATTTCATGAGTTGCGTCGAGGCTGTGAAGGATCGATCTCAAAGGAAATTATGTCATGACAATTATCTGGTGAGCTTGGTAGTAGGGTCGCAGCTTTCTCGCAGAAATTACAAGAGCCAAAATGAGCTTCTCCAATTTCGAGTAGCAAGTCTCTGCATCGAGGAGAGCTTCTGACGTGTAGAATATCGGATGTTGGGCCCCCAGTTCTTCTCGGATGAGAGCTGAGCTGACGGCCGAGTGGGACACTGCCAAGTACGCGAACAAGTCTTCACCAAGAACTGGCTTTGGGAGTAGGGGAGGTGAAGTGAGGTAAGTCTTTAGACTCTAGAAAGCTACTTCGCACTCCTCATCCCATTTGTCTCTTTGTCCTTTCTTCAAAGCTTTGAAGAATGGTCTGCACTTGTCGGTAGATCTTGAGAGGAATCGGTTGAGGGCCGCTGCTCTGCCCGTCAGATTTTGTATTTCCTTCACTGTTGAAGGTGACTTCATCTCAAGAATGGCTTTGATTTGGAGTGGGTGTGCCTCGGTACCTTGTTGCGTGACTAGGTATCCCAGGAATCGGACGGACGATACACCCAACGTGCATTTACTTAGATTCAACTTCTTGCGATACTAGCGGAGCAATCTAAATGCCTCGGTGAGGTTTTTGATGTGATTTGCACGTTTGGGGCCTTGACCAGCATGTCGTCCACGTAGACTTCCATAGTTTTGCCGGTGTTCTTCAGCCCAAAGGGAATTGGCCTTGTAGCAGTAGGTCGCTCTCTTGATGATGAAAGAAGTTTTCACCTTGTCATCCTCGTGCATCAGGATTTGGTTATAGCCAGAGTAGGCGTCCATGAAGCTGAGCAGCTGATTGCCAGAAGTGGAATTCACGAGTTGGTCGATTCTCGGCAATGGGAAGTTGTCTTTAGGGCATGCTTTGTTGAGATCGGTGTTTTTTGTGCTTGATAAATCACGGCCATAAGCTGGCCGAAGGAACCTCTTCTCTCGGCCCTGGCACTTGTTCGCAGAAGCTGAAACGCAGCATTTCGCCAGGGTATTTCGCCTTCCTAAAAATAAAAGAAGAAATGCTAAGGCATGATCATCTCGGCCTCAAGCGTAGGCCGAGGCCGAGGCCGAACGGGAAGTGACTGAAGTCAGGATTTGGTGATGAGGATCAGAGTGATTAGACGTGGACATTCTCACAAGGATTCTGACAGCTTGAGATGTTGGTTCACCAGCTATCCAGGCAATAAATGCGTCTCCACGGCCAGAGGTTCAAAACCCACGATTGAGCGCGGCGGCCGAGATTCACCGGGATTTCTGGGGTCACACCACCATACTTCACGATCCCAAATGTCGATTGGACACCCACTTGCGCTAATTAGACTCCACTATGTGTAATTTCAGCCTCAATTACTCATCCAGGGACTCTTCCTATAAATACAAGACTCGAGCTACATTCAAAAGGTTCAACACCAAAACAAAGCCTCCCACGGAGCAACTTATTTTTTCCTGTAATGCACTTTCAATATCTTTACTTGCTTTCCTAGGAGTAGTGGGAGATTGTAAGGAAAATCCATTCATCAATATATCATACGACCCTTGATTTTCAAGGCGCCGGAGCACCATCCTTGTTGTTCGTTCACTCACCCCATATATCACACGACCGTCGCTCCCTGAGCAGCGCGCCGGAGCACCGCCCAAAACCCACCACCAACACCATCACTCAACGGCCTTGTAGTTCAGGCCGTGAACCTAACAGCCGAGACCAGTTCCTCTCTCGGCTACAATCGTTTGACTAGGAAGACAGATCAAACAGGCGCACCACTTATCCATCCAACACTCATCAACACATCGACGCACGATAGACCGTGCTGGCACGCCCACGCACAACCGCACCGCACCCAAAAGCAGGAAAACCCGTGTTAACGCACATCCCCTCGGCCCGGAACTCCAGGCCATGAGATTTGCGCTGCAGACAGGTGTAATCGACACAGACTCTCCATTTTCCCTTTTCTTGTTTCGCCACCAGAGCAACATTTGTCAGCCACTCCAAGTAGGAGACCTCTTCGATGAAGCCGGCAGCTAGGAGTTTGTCAATCCCGGCTTCGATAATAGCGACCTGCTCGGGAGCGAAGTTGCGTCTTTTCTGTGCCACTGTCTTACTGGCAGGGTTGACGTGGATTCGATGGCAGATGATGTTCAGGTCGATGCTAGGCACGTCTGATGGCGACCACGCGAACATGTCTTTGTTGTTTTGGAGGAAGGTGGTCAACTCCACCTTCTCGTCTAAGCTTAAGCGCGAGTCCATGTTTGGCTAGTCAGGATCCAAGGGTATTAGCTCGACGTCCTCTTCGGGTTTCCATCCTTCTTCCGGAGAGACCTCTGGACAGATTTCCCTATCTTGGTCCTGACGCTTTGATTGCTATAAGGGAGCGAGATTCGGTTGTTCATCTTCCTTCAGATCTGCCTGACTTACAGGGAAGAATTGCGTTTGCTTGCTTTTCTTCAGCCCTTGGGCCAAGCATTTCCTCGCCATTGCTTGATCGCTGTTGATTTGACCGACACCGCCTCCAGGGATTAGGTAGCGGATTTTCTTATGTGTGGTAGAGGTGATGGCGTTGATCTTGCCGATCCATGGTCTACCCAGAATGCCGTTGTAGGGTGAGACCTCATTAATGACCATGAATGTTTGCGAGCTGATTACCGGTGGGGAGTAGACGTCGAGGTCTATAGTGCCCACGATAACTGTTGTTGCACCATTAAAGCCGTTCAGCTATCTGGCTGATTTGTTGATCTTTGCTTCCAAGCCCATTGTTGGATGACTGCCAACTACAGGATATTAGCTGCGCTGCCCTCATCTGCATGGATTCGGTCAGTACAATATGTGCATGGAGGTTAAATAGAAGAAGCTGGTAGAGGTCAGTACAATATCTGCATGGCAGAACATGCTATCAATGACCTTAATTTAAGTCTTATCACATGTGGGGGCTCTTACACTGAGTGAACCCAATGGTAATTTATGTGCACCACACTTCTATCAATTCTAAGTATTATCTAGGCTGATCTCTCTCTCTCTCTCGGTCTCTCCTCTATCCCCTCTTTTTTTTTTCTTTTTTTTTTTTTGATAAAGTTCTTTATTGCATGCATTTTTTAGTTAGGTTCTCTTACCAATTTAAATTTCTATTGTTTACTGTTGGAGCAAATTTCCCCACGAGAATATTCGATTCGAAAGATTCCCCTTTCTTCTTCCCCGCCTCTTTCTCCCTACAAAATAGAACAAATAAGAGGACCACACCCGGGGGGTGTTGGCCAAAGGCCCTCCGATGCCTAAATTAGTTCAATTGAATCGTATAGAAAACAATAGCTAATAGGGTACAGAGATATGTTTATGGTGTAAACCGGGCGGCCAGAGCCTTATGTAAAAGAGAGAGAGAGAGAGAGAGGAGGTGGCTAGGGTTTGTGAGGGGAAGATCTCTACAGAGTTTTAGTAGTAATTCTGACATACCTCAATCCTTGTGCATAGCCAAATATTTGTAGGGGGCCTCGACGAGGTTGGTGAGGTTGGTGTATTTAGGGATTTGATTAATTAAGGCAAGAATCAAATACACCCAATCTGAATCAAATAACCTCCCAATTAATTCAGGTAACTCCCAATTAATTGGGAATTGTGGTAGGAATCAAATCAATTCTCAACCTAATTAGGTAACATTTAATTTAATTGGGTAATCCCCAATTAAATTGAGTAACTCCCAATTAGGTTAAATAATTCCCAATTAGGTCAAATAATCCCCAAATGGGAGGAATTATTTGACCTAGGGTTCTGATTGAATTCGGTTCCCACATTTACCACTTTTGTTTCTTTTGCTGGAATGGCATTGCATTTTTCATTCAGTATGAACCAAGTTATAAGAACAACCATGGAGGACCTAATGAAATCCAAGACGAGAGTACATTCGATTCCGTCAGACCTCTGTAATAGGTAGTGTTTATCATTCCGATTTTTATTTTATTTATTTTTCTTTCTATTTTGATTTATAGGTTTCAATGTAGGGTAGTGAATTTGTTTTTTGCACGTTTTAGTTTTTTTCATTTGTAATTGGACTAAGCATTTGAAAAAATGTGAGTTATATGTATATTTATCATATTTGGTTCTTGCTTCTGGATATTGTAATTTTTGGATTTGCTTAGTTATTAGGTCTCAGTTTTTCCTCTCTCTATCTCCTTTTTTTAAGAATCAATTTTTGCTTTTAGTTTTTACTTGCTAAATATTAATTCTTGGTTACTATTTTTTGAATTTTGTGGAATCTGTTGTGACAATTAACTTGTTGATTTTCAGTATGTTATGTTTTGAATGTAATTTTCAAAGTACTTTTAGTATCATTTGTGTAGATAGTTAAGAAATTATTACATTTGTAAGTATGAATATTTGTATCCAATTGTTCTATTTAGTTGATGTTAAATTTCAATTTAATTTTTTATGTTATTTATTTTTAATTGTCCATGACGCTTTTTTATTTTTAAATTTTCTTCAAGTTACTTATATTGTTTTAGACAGCTAAAATCCGTCAACAAAGAGCTCTTTAGTGTTAACTAAGTGTATTTTTCTGGTAGTGTGCTGGTTCTGACGTTGGTAGCATGAAGTTTGAGGCTGTGAAAGGTTTTGAATATTCTCGATAATTTTCATTGAACAATCGTGTGATAATTATATACAATGCTTTGTTTGGTGTCTACACAAAGGATTTCCTATTCTAAGCAAGAATCAAGTCCTTGAGAGACAAGGAATATATACAGTAAATCTATGAAATAAATACAAATAAAACATGAAACTAAATCACGTCTCATTACAACCCCACAAGCTGACGGGGTGGGGGAGCACAGGTAGCTTGGACTAAAGGAAAGAAAACCGAGCAGGAGATTGACCCTTAGTGAAGATATCAGCAATCTAATCAACGGTAGAGCAATAACCAACAAGCAACTCATTGCGCACCACCTTTTCACGAACAAAATGATAATCAACCTCAACATGGCAAGTGCGAGAGTGAAACACCATATTAGAGGCAAGAGAGAGAGCACTAATATTGTCACACCAAAGCTTAGGGCAAGGAACTGGAAGATGAAGATCAAGAAACAAAGCCCGTAACCAAGACATAGTGGTGGCAGTGTAGGCAAGCTGACGATACTCCGACTTAGTACTAGAGCAGGGGACACCGAGTTGCTTTTTGGAGCTCCAAGAGATTAAGTTAGTACCCAAATAAATGCAATAGCCACCAGTGGTATCATAATAGGCACTGAGATGAAGGGTGTTGGGCGAATAGAGTAACCCATGTGTAAGTATGCCATTGAGATAACGAAGAATGCGCTTAACAACGAGCCAATGAATAGTAGTGGGTCGGTGCATAAACTAACAAACTTGATTAATAGCAAAGGCAATGTCCGGGCGAGTTAAGTACTGAAGAACACCAACAATATTACGGTACTCAATAGGATCAGAGAGAGGATCGCCATCAGAGAGGCTAAGACGACGGCCACCCACAGCCGAGGTAGGCATGGGTTTGGCTTTGTGCATGTTAACACGCTTGAGGAGATCCACAACATATTTGGTCTGAGTAAGAGATAGACTGGACGAAGTAAGAGCAAGTTCCATGCCCAAAAAATAATGAGCGGGCCCAAGATCCTTCATAGAAAATTGACGACCCAAATCAGAAATAAGTGTGGTGATGAGAGCGGGATTGGAGCCAGTGACAAGAATATCATCGACGTAAATCAACAAATAGATGCGAACAGAACCATGAATGTAGATGAAGAGGGAAGAATCAGACTTAGAGGCAATGAATCCCAACTGAGGAAAATGAGAAGAGAAACACTAAAATCAAGCACGAGGAGCCTGCTTGAGACCATAAATAGAGCGACATAAACAACAGACATGATCAAGATAGGCGGGATCCACAAACCCAACGGGCTGACGGATATAAAACTCTTCATCTAGGGAACCATGCAAAAGGGCATTTTGAACATCCAATTGACGAACGATCTAACCAAACTACACAGAGAGAACCAAGATAAGACGAATAGTAGAATGATATAACAACTGGACTAAAAGTTTCACCACAGTCTAAGCCCGACTATTGATGAAAACCATTGGCCACTAAGCGAGCCTTGTAACGCTGAATAGAGCCATCAGAATTCCTCTTGACACCAAAAACTCACTTGTTTGACAGCACATTCATAATGGTAGTACAAGGGACCAAATTCCAAGTCCCGGCACGAAGAAAGGCATTAAACACATCGGCATAGCAAGACGCCATTCCTGATGCTTATTAGCCTTTGAAAAAGAGGTAGGCTCAAAATTACCAGAAGATAAAACCAACGCATGATTAGCATATTTAGGGTTGGGTTTACGGATACCGATTTGAGCATGAGTAACCATCGAATAAGCAGGGGAATCACTTACCAGAGATGTATTAGAAATAGGAGGAGAAGATGTACCAGATGAAACAGGAGTAGGATGCAAGAAGAAAAGTTTGCGGTTGGGGTTCCTATTGCAGGTTTGAGAGAATGGAGAAGCTGAAGGCACAAGGGGACTAACCAGCGAGTGAGAAGGGCCTGAGGGATCAGTGGGCACAGCGGGAGAGGTGGGCGCAGGAGCAGATGCGGCATGGGAGATAGCAAAGATGGACGATATGGGGCTGGAAGTAAGAGTTTCTGTGGAGGCGGGAGGGTCAGCTGCTGGAGAAGGGGGACTAGGCATAGCCTGCGACGCTGGAAGGCATGGGCTGCATAAAGACAAACTTGGGCCAGAGAGGATGATAGGCAGGTTCAACGACAGAGAATGGTCTGGAGCAGGAGTAGCATGGGCCTTGTTAAACGGAAAAGAAAATTCATCAAATAACACGCGACGCAATAAAAAAAAACACGATTAGAAACAAGATCCAAGCATCGATAACCTTGATGGTTCAAACAATAACCAAGAAACACACATTTGGAAGACCGAAATTGTAATTTTTTATTATTATATGGCCGTAAATAAGAAAAACATGCTAACCCAAAAGTTTTTAAAAACGAATAATTTGGTTCTTTGTAAAACAATAATTCATAGGGTGATTTGTGCTAAAGCAACTTAGAAGGAAGACGGTTAATTAAATAAACAACGGTGTGCATGGCCTCGCCCCAATAGGAAGGAGGCATAGAGGCATGGGGTCAACAATGTGACAATGCTTACGTTCGTATATTGAGTATGATATGGACAAGAAAGAAGATGATGAATGCATGGCCTCGCCCCAATACCATTTTGCTTAGGATGATATGGACAAGAAAGAAGATGATGAATGCCATGATGAGATAAAAAAAATCCTTAAATTGATGACTAGTGTATTCCCTACCCCCATCGAATTGAAATGCCTTAATCGTAGTGGAAAACAGATTTTCAACCAAAGCCTTAAATTTGACGAAGTGAGAGAAAACTTCTAATTTCAATTTCATTAGAAAAATCCAATAATAACAAGAAAAATCATCAACAAATAAAACGTACTAATTAAAACCAGAAATTGTTTGTGCCTAATAAATCACGGCCATGAACTGACCGAAGGGGCCCCTTTTTCTCAGCCCTAACACTTGCTCGTGAAACTAAAACGTGACATTTCGCCAAGATGTTTGGCCTTCCTAAAAAGCAAAGGAAAAGTTGCGAAGGCATGATCATCTCGGCCTTGATTATAGGACGAGGCCGAAGTCGAACAAAATCACAGCCAAAGGTACTAACGTCGAATCATCAAGTGGCAGCAAGGTCCCACGCTTCATTTAATGAAGCAATGCCTCTGTTTATTGCAGCAAACCCACTGGCCACGAATAAGCATTTAATGCACGAGGGAAGGTGGGAAGTGATTGAAGTCAGGATTTGGTGATAGGAATCAGAGTGATTAGACGCAGACATTCTCACAAGAATTCTTGCAGCTTGAGAGATTAGGTCACCAACTATCAGAACAATAAATGCGTCTCCACGGCCAGAAGCGCAGAACCCACAACTGGGGCGGCGGCCGAGATTCACCAGGATTTATGGGGTCACACCACCATGCTTCACGATCCCAAATGTCGATTGGACTACCCACTTGCTCTAATCAGGCTCCACAATGTAGATTTTCAGCCTCGATTACTCCCCCAAGAACTCTTCCTATAAATACAAGGCTCAAGCTACATTCAAGGGGTTCAAACACCAAACAAAAGCCTCCCACGGAGCAAATTATATTTTCCTGTAATGCATTTTCAATATCTTTACTTGCTTTCCTAGGAGTAGCATTAGATTGTAAGGAAAATCCATTCATCAATATATCATACGACCCTTGATTTTCAAGGCGCCGGAGCACCATCTCTGTTTCCCATTCATTCACCCCATATATCATACGACTGTCGCTCATTGAGCAGCACGCCAGAGCACCGCCCAAAACCCACCATTTTCACCACCATTAAACGGCCTTGTAGCTCAGGCCGTGAACCTGACGGCCGAGATCAGTTCCTCTCTCGGCCACAATCGTTTGATTAGGAGTCGAACCCAAACAGGCGCACCACTTAACCATTTTTCATCCACATCACCATCTCGATGCACGGTAGACCGTGCTGGCACGCCCGCACACAACCGCACCGCATCCAAAAGCAGGAAGCCACGTGTTAACGCACATCCCCTCGGCCCGGAACCCCAGGCCGTGAGATTTGCGCAGCAAACAGAAATAGATTTATTTGAAGAACTCCATACATCAAAGTGAATAAGTTCCAGCGAAGAAGAAGAGACAAAAAAAGGACTAAAGGGTAATTTAACACTTTTACTCAACTAGGCCTGCGCAATTCTACTTAAAAAACAGAAAACCGGCAATTCCTGACCAATTTTTCCAGGCGATAAATCGCGTTGACTAGAAAGTCAACGGTGGTCCAATATTCAGAACTGAGCCGAAGAGTCTCGGACATAGAAGCGATATTCCATTTCCCTAAACAGTCGGTTACCGATCAAACTGATATATATATATATATATATTATTTATTAAGTATTGTTTTAATTACATTTGTCAGCATTTTATTGGGTGTAATGGAGAGTTCTATGGGTTTACAATAGAGCCGGCTGCACTGAATCACCCAAAAATTTAAGAAATTCCGTCGAAATCATCGATCTCATCTCATTTTCGCCATACCCATCGAACTCTCTCTCCTTCTCTCATTCTCTCCTCTTCTCCTATCCAGCGACATCTTCGCCTCCTTATCGATGAGTTCTTCACCTCCTCTCGTTCTCTTCTCTCCTCTCCTTCGATCCGGTAAGAAAGAATAGCTTCTCTTCTCTTTGTCTCTCTGTCTCTCTTTTTCTCTTTTTCTCTTCTCTTTTCTCTCTTCTCTCTCTTTCTCCTTTATCTCTACTCTCTTTAGGTTTCTATTGAATAGGGTTTGTTACTTTGTTTAGGATGAAATCAAATAAGGTTTTCTTTAGGGTTTGTTTAGGATGAATTGGGGCTTTCGATTAGGGGTTTCTGTTAATTGGGGGTTTCGATGATTAGGGTTTATGTTAGAGTTTTTAGGGTTTTTGTATTAAGGTTTTTTTAAATTACCATTTTGTTAATTGTGGACAGAGACCCGCTGCTGTTGCATGCTGCTGCTGCGGCTTTTTGAGTTGCTGTGAGCTGTTGTTGATTTTGTTTGGAAGCTTAATTTGAGGTATAAATAAAAATCACAATGGAAGCTCAATTTGAAATTGAATGCATCTGTTTTTGTTTGGATTTGAAAGCATTTGTTTCTATTTTTCTTTGTTGTTGTGTTTAGCATTAGTTAAACACATGTAGCTACTGGTTGGAATTGAATTTGAAAGCATATAATTTGTAGATGCTGGATGGTTAGGTTTTTATAAATATGTTGGTGTGTTTTTCTGTTTTTGTAGCTGCTGGTTGGTTAGGTTTTTATTGTGTTTTGTGTGTGTAGTCTGCTGGTTGGTTAGGTTGTGTGTGATTGTTTTTGGTTATGGTGTCTTTTGTTTTTAGGATATGATGGAGTCTAGCCAATCCAACACTAATGCCTCAGGAAGTTCACCTTCCAGTCAACCCCAATAGAACCCCAATCCCAAACAGAAACCGAAACCCAATCACAAGTAGATTCGGGTAATGTGGGAGGGAAGAGGAAATCCCCAAAATCTGTGGTGTGGCAACACTGCAAGAAAGTCCACAAGAAAGATGATAATGGGATGGAAAGAGTACTTGCAGTTTGCAACTATTGCAAATTAGAGATGCCGAGTGATTCTAGGAAAAATGGGACAACCGGTATAAGAAATAACCTAGAGAAGTTATGCAAGCTCTCTCCTCTTTTTGATAGTGGAGATAAGACTCAATCGATCTTGACAAATGCGACCATGGGCGGTCAAGCTCAATTGGTTCCCCACACCTTTAATCAACAAAGGTGTGAATCCAAATGTGTAAGGTATGTCATAAGGGATGAGATCCCTTTTAGGCATGTTGAGGGTGACGGGTTTAAGGACTTTGTGTATGAGTTAAACCTTAAGTTCAAGATCCCTAATAGACAAAAGATAGACGCTGGAGTATGGGATTTGTTCTTAGTTGAGAAATCCAAGATAATGAGTGTGATAGGTAATCACAGGGTAAGTATCACAACCGATACTTGGACTTCGATCCAAAACATCAACTACATGGTAGTCACAGCTCATTTCATGGATAGTGAGTGGAATTTGCATAAAAGGATCATCAATTTCACAAAGATCACTAGTCATAAGGGTGTTGACATAGGCAAGACTTTATGTGCATGCTTGAATGCTTGGAGAATTGAAAAATTGTTTAGCATTACAGTTGACAATGCTTCGGCAAATGATGGGACGGTTGTATATGTGGAAAATAGGATGAAAGATTTCAATAACCTTTTGCTTGATGGGAAGTATTTGCACTTGAGGTGTGCATGTCATATCCTTAACTTGATTGTTAAGGATGGGTTGAAGAAGCTTCTTATCTCAATTGAGAGGATAAGGAATTGTGTAAAATATATTCACTCATTCCCATCAAGGTTGGATTCTTTTAGGGACCATGCCTTGGAGATGAGGATGGATGTAGTTACAAGGTGGAATTCAACTTATAAAATGCTTGATTGTGCATTCAAGTACAAGATAGTGTTCAATAGGATGGCGGCGGAAAATGTAGCTTTTCAAGCTTACTTTGAGGAGGTAGAGAAGGATGGGATGAAGAGAGTGGGTCCTCCGAGTAATGAAGATTGAGAGAAGTCAATCTCATTTGTTCACTTTCTTAAGAAATTCCATGACACAACCTTGAAACAAAGTGCAACCAAAACGATTACATCCAATATAATTTTCCATGAATTGGTTAGTTTACAAGTTAAGATTAAACTCAAAATGAATGATCCTAGAGATCCGGTCTTGCAAAGGGTGGCTTCATCAATGAAGAAGAAGTTTGACAAGTATTGGGGGAGTTTTGAAAGTGTGAACAAGATGATTTTTGTAGCATTAGTGTTAGACCCAAGATTTAAACTTCAAATGCTTAAGATAAGCTTCCAAAATCTCAAGGCCAAAGAAAATAAGATAGATGAGGTTGTATGTGAAGTGAGAACATACTTGTTCAATTTGTATATTGAGTATAGAGGGGTGGATGGCTTAGTGAGCCAACTAATGAATGAAGGTGAAGATGAGAATGTTGGAAATGATCTTGAAGGCTATGATGATGTTCAAACCAAAATGTTTCATCAACTTGTGCAACAAAGGAAGGAGAAACAACTTGTGGAAATATCCAATGAAGTGGATAAATACTTGACTGACCCTTTTGAAAGCCCTTTTACCAAATGCTTCAAACTCTTGAATTGGTGGAAAGGCAATGAGGGTAGATATCCAATCCTTTCAAAGATTGTCAAGGATATCTTTGCAATCCCAAGCTCAACCGTTGCTAATGAGAATGCCTTTTGCCTAGGCAAAAGGATTGTGGATCATTTTAGAAGTTCATTGACACCTAAAATGGTAGAGGCATTAGTGTGTACTAGTGATTGGCTTAGGGCGGATGAATTTTGCTTCTACAAGGAACCAACGGATGAAGTGATTGCATTCTATAAAGAATTTGAAGTACTTGAAGCAAGTAAGACATAATCTACTATTTTGTTTAAATAAATTATGTTTCTATCTTCTTTTTTTTAACATTCATGTTTGTTTTTTTAACATAATTTATTATTTTGTTTTACTTTTTTTTTTACTAGATGTGGCCGGTACTCAAACTTCCACAACAACACTACCTCCTCGATTTGCTTCCACATCATCATTACCTATTCTTTGTTGTAATAATTTAAGTTTTCATTGCACATTTCATATTCGGGTTGTAATTTTAAATATTCTCATTGCACTTCATTTTATATTTGGGTTGTAATTTAATTTTAAATAAGTTTTCATTGGCCCTCATTTTCTATTTGGGTTGTAACTTTTTATTAAGTTTTACTTGTTATGTATCATAATTTAATGATATGATGATGCATGATAATAAAAATTTTTGAATGACAAAAGTTAGGTGGCCTAAAACTTATATAAACAAAGGCTTGAACCAAATGGCCTCAAAATGCTTCTAAAAATTGGGCAAAATCTTCAAAACAAGGCTTGAAAATTGGGAGTAACTCAAAAAAAAAAAAAAAAAAAAACAAAGGGCTTCACGGTAAGCCTACAACCAAACCGAACCGACCGAGGATGCAGTTCAATCGCAATTCAATAAACTACAACCTGCGGAACCGGTCACAGTTGTCATTTCGGCCATTCCGATAGGTGTTGATCGGTAGACGATTGCCATAGATCGGTGCGGTAACCGAATTGAAAACAGCACTATACCCAACGGACATGATTGACAAAAACAACTAGACCGAGACCAAGAAGATGGTAGTTTATTATTAGATAACAAAAATTGCAAACTAGACAATGCAGGATGACCAAGGCGAGAGTGCCACACGTAGCAGTCAACACAGACACCTAGTAAAGCAACACAATTAGGCAAAACTTGACAAGACTCATTAGGTGTAAACGAAAAGGGATATAGGCTATTGCTACTCTTACCAGAGAAAAGTGTCTTCCCCATCGCCAAATCTTGGATAAAATAACAATCAGGAAAAAAAGTGAAGAACAATCGTTGTCAATAGCAAATTTATGAATAGATAAGAGAGGAAGAAAGGCATCGGGACAGTGTAGAACATCATAAGATGAAAAGAAGAATTAAGGTGGGAGAAACAAGAGTGACCAATATTTCTAATAGGCAAACATGTTCCACCAAGTACACCTCCAACATTGTCAGAACCATGATACTCTCTAGCAAGGGATAAGTGGCTCAAGTCGTTGATAATATGAGTGTTCACACTGGTATTAGCAACCCGCTGTTGATGGCCACTATGCGAAGGATATTGAGTAGTCATGCCTTGAAGACGGGACAGAGGAGGAGGCACAAAAGACATCTTGGAGGGACAAACAGCTGCGATGTGGCCAAAACCATGACAATTGAAACATTGAAGAGGCCTATGGGCAGAAGGAAGCCCAAAAGAGGAAGTAGTAGAGCCAGAAGGAGGTGGGCCAAGAACACCCAGCCCAAAAGTGCTTCCAAAAGTTGTTGATGTGAGGCAGGACGAGAGGCGCCATAGGAAGCGCCAGGGGAACCACGACCAAAAGAGAAACTAGGTCGTGAGGGAGAAAATGAGCTGCGACAATCCAGACCACGACCAGCAAACCCACTGCAATCGCCAAAACCGCGGCCGCTACGACCACCATAGGAAGCTACCAAAGTTGTCGCATCAAAAGAGATGACTAAAGAAGAAGAGGATTGCAGGCGACATTCTATAGACAAGAGGAAAGCCTCAAGATCAAGCATACTAATGGGTTTCTTACGAGCTTGAGCAGAGGCAACAGTTTTTTCATAAAGAGGACTAACGTTGTTCATAACCACAACAAGGAGATCAAAGTCAGCAACTGAAGCACCTACCAGAGCCAAGTTATAGGCAATTGAGTTAATACGATCAAGGAAATCAATGATGGAAGAATCACCACGGGTTGTGCGAAGCAAGTCACTGCGAAGTTGAAGAAGACTATTTGATTCGGAGAAGCAAAACGATTTTCAAGAGCCGCCATAGTGTCACGGGCAGTCGTCTTGGAAGCTACAGTGGTGAGAACTTTATGGTGAAGAGAACCATTGATGAGAGAGAGAACAACTTGATCTTTCTGGACCCAATCATCATACTCTGGGTTGGGGATGAGAGACGGAGAAGCAGATTCATTGGCCTTAGCTTTGGGGTCGGGGATGGTTGGAGAAGGACACAGAGAAGTGCCATCAACAAAGTCGAGCAAGCAGCGGCTGCGAAGGACAGGAACAATTTGAGCAAGCCACGTCGGATAATTATCATGCTCGAGACGAATGGAGATAACATGATGAATGCTGGGAAAATTGATAGAAGAGGGAGAAGCCATGGGTGCCAAATAAAATAGGGAACAAGAAAATTGAGGATCAAGGACTATGAGTCTTAGGCTCTTGATACATGAAAGGTTTTGAATATTCTTGATAATTTTCATTAAACAATTGTGTGATAATTATATACAATGCTTTGCTTGGTGTCTACACAAAGGATTTCCTATTCTAGGCAAGAATCAAGTCCTTGAGAGACAAGAAATATATACGGTAAATCTATTAAATAAATACAAATAAAACAAGAAACTAAATCAAGTCTCATTAGTCTGATCGTACTAGATGTGTTGTACCAATGTCCCAGCTGCCCAAACATTGGTATGTTCTATCAAAATTGCTTTAGCTCAACAAGGATATTACTACCCATATGCCTCTCTCTCTCTCTCTCTCTCTCTCTCTCCCCCCCCCCCCTTCTCTCTCTC
>NW_018922263.1:12027-22462 GCF_002207925.1 Prunus avium | reverse complement strand
TTGAAAGGAAACTAAGAGAATTTGAGGGAGAGAAGGGAAGGGAGCTCTAGAGAAGTGTTTGAGAGCTCCCCCCCTTGGGGTTTANNNGCTTCTCTATTTATAGGGCTAAGAGGGAGGAACAACATGATGAAATTCAACACCACCATTCCTTCTTTAATACAACCCATAACTCCCACCTCATCTTGTCTATGTTAGTGTGGTTGGAATCAATTCCATCCCATACTTCTTTTGCTGCTCTTGAAGCTTTCTTCACATGGGTTTTCAAAGGTGTTCAATTGTGGCTGCCTTTTGCTTCCAACTCATGTGGTTTTCTTTTTATTGCTGAAAAGAAATGATTCTTCTGAACCAGACTTGGTGTAGGAAGGCCAGAGGTTTCAAAACGTGTCCAATGGGGCTCAAATTTGGATATGTTATACTAGACACCCATTGGAACATATTTTATGAAGAAAGTATTCACATCGGAGCAGTAGAAGTATGCGTTTTGGGCCTTGCAAGTTGGCTGCCGAACAGAGACTGGAATTGACTTCATTTCATTTCATTTCTTTCTTTTTGCTTCACATGCATGCACATGCTTCTCTTTAATAGCTCCAGCATGTACCAACTTGCTCCTTTAGACTTTCATAGCTGGAATGCCTCCCTACTTCACTCATTATGTTGGGTACAAAGTCAGTTATGGCTAAAAGCTGGCAGCTGCAAATCCTCCTGAGCAGGGTTCAGTGTTGGACGGGCTAAGGACTCCAGATATGTTCAATTGGGATGAAATTCGGATATGTTATAGTACACACCCATTGGAACAACTTTCATGAAGATCTTCACCTCATCCGAGCCCCAGAGCATGCTGATCCAAGGCCAAGAAGTTGACCTACGAAACTGGGCTGGCAAGGGTTTGTAGCCAAAATTAGTTTGTCTTTAAGCTCTTCTTCCATTCACCCAAATCAGGCCTTAACATGCATGGATTGCATCATTTCCTATCCAAAGCCATCATTGTTACCTAAAGCTCAATGAACTGAAAGATAAACACAAAAATGATTAAAAGCACAAGTTTAACTCAAAGACATAACCAAATCATAAGCTATAGAAGGGTACAAAATGATATACAATTATGAACCAATCACTGGGAGGACTCTGGCTTGACTTGGGCTTGGTTTGCTCGGATGAGCATACTGCATTTTTTGCTTTTCTTTTTCTTTTTCTTTGCTGGACATGGCTCTGCTTGTTTGTCTTGCAGGAACTCTCTTGTAAGAAAATCAGGAATACTGTTTTCACTACCTCTCAAATATTCTAACTCAAAATAAAAAAACACTCAAAATGGCCTGCCATTGTGCAAAAATTTGCTTACTAGCTATATTTTTAACATCTTTTTCTAAAACATGCTTTGCTGACTTGCAATCGACTCTAACTAAAAACTTTTGATTTAATAAATCATCTTCAAATTTGCTTATGCATAATACAATAGATAAAATCTCTTTTTTAATAGTACTATAATTAACTTGAGATTGGCTCCAAACTCCGGAATGAAAACGAACAATTTGCTCAGGGGACTCAGGGTTAACTCTTTGCTTTAGAATAGCACCATAACCTGTTTTAGAGGCATCTGTTTCAACAATTTTAAAGGCATTTATTGAAGGAATACCTAAGCATAGAAGTGACTTAACATGAGCCTTGACTTGTTTAACTATTTCTGTATGACTCGGAGTCTAGGCAGGAGGATTGCTCTGGAGACGATCAAACAGGGGCTTACATAACTTTCTTAGATTTTGATAGAAATCAGAGACATAATTCAAAGATCCTAAAAGAGTTGATGCCTATATTTAGGGTTTAGGTCCTAACTTTAAACCCTAAACCCTAAAGATCCTAACTTTAAGCTAACTACGCATATTAAGACAGTAGAACAAGTCTATGCCTTAGGAAAAGAACATGAAACATGTCAGTTACTTAATCTTGAGTCGATTAAGAAACATAGGAAAGAAGGTAATAATTTTCTGCATGTAGGTTTGGTTCTAGTCGCAGTTAAACCCTTAACTAAGTTAGGTCTTAATGCAGCAATTCTTTTAAGTTTAAGAGATGCTAGATTTAATGATTTCGAAGATGGAGTTTTAGGAATTATTGAGTCAAGCTTAAGTCATGGTCCAGCTCATTTTGATTGTTTTCCAGATTTCATAGTAAGCCTAAGTGATCCTCATATATTAAAAGTTTTAACTTTAAATATTAAAACGCATGGTTATAATATTTTACCAGGTAGTCAACCTCTAGCTTTAATTTATAGAATTTATTACAAAGTCACAGGTACAAATATGAATTTTCAAGCCCTTAGCAAAAGCCCAAAGAATCAAACGCTTTTAATTCAGAGTCATACGTCCAATGCTAATATCACAGTTCCCAAAATGATTAGATGGTTCGATATAAAGTTACCTCCAAATTGGTTTTTAACAACTGAATGCCCCCCCTAAGCCGGTTCAACGTAGTCTAAACGATTTAGATTACATTCAACCTTATTTAGATGGTACAGTTAAAATTGGTTTTGATAGGCCAGTTAAATCCACAGTCCAATTAGAACAATTACCGACGCCTAGTCAGTCTTTTAAGATTCCTGCTAGACATTCGTCAGCTGAGTCATCCTCAATTACAGAACGAGATTTATAAGCCGATAAAGCCCTAATTGATCTAAAAATTAATGAATTTAGAAAACAGTAGCAAGTAGTTCAACCAAAATACGGAAAGGCCCCTACTACCCCTCCTGAGCCAATTCAACCAGAATCACCAACTCGTACAGATTTTGAAGGTTCCACCTTTGATGTTTGTGATGCCCAGTTAAGAGTTCTTAGTAAGCCATTTAAAATTCATTGGTCTAAGTTAGATGCCCATTTCCAGGCCCCTGAAAATGCCGAAAGAAAAGCCAAGTATCATGATTCCTTCCCCAAAGCTCAGAGAAAAGAAATTTTCAATGAGTGGAAAGAATATCTAAAAGCAACCAGGTCTAAGTCACCTTATCTTGATTACGTAGAAAGCAAGTACATAAGTCAAAAGCTAGTTACTTTAACCCAGGAAAAGTGGGAAAAAGCCGACAATACCAAAGTCACCAGTAGTCACCCCCTAGTTGAAACAATAGTAATTAGTCACAAGAATGCCAAAGTTGTAGCCAGCCCTTACAAAGTTGCTGAGTCAAAAGATGATCAGGTTAAGAAAATCATAGAACAAAATAATTATGCCAACACAAGCCTAATAGTCATAGGTAAACAGTTAGACAAAATAGAAACAAAAGTTGATAAGTTAACTCCCAGTGAAGTCACCGTTAAGCCTAAGAAAGAAAAGCCTTTAGTTAAATTCCAAGAGTTAAAACCAGAGTCTTCCCTTAAAATCAGTCCAACAATGAAGAAAATAGAAGAAATGTTTAGGGAATTAACCCCAGTTAAGCCTAAACCAAATAAGGATAAAGAAAAAGGAAAAGAAGAAGAAACCTCAGTTAAAGTTTTACAATTTGAAGTTAATTCTGATAGTGAGTCAATTATGTCTTTAGATTCTGTTTCTAGTCAAGAGTCAGAAACTAGTAATATTTCTAAAATCGAGCAAGCCTTTAGTAACCTCCAAGTTAACCAAGATGCCCAGAGTCTTAAAGTTAGCCGTTTAACAGGTAAAGTTAACCCCACAAGCCTTACCAAAAATTGGTATCCTAAGCCTACGCCCCCAGATGTCCAATTTGAGGAAAGAACCCAGAGTCAGTTCTCAGTGTCTTTTGATAAGCTATACAAGTGGAATATCGATGGCTTGTCCGAACAGGAGATACTTAACAAGTTACAACATATGTCTATGGAAGCCAATAGTTATGCCACTAATCACCAGTTAAGACAGTCAGAAATAGTTTCCCTTTTAGAAACAGGTTTCACAGGAACACTACATTTCTGGTGGGATAAACATCTCACTGAAGATGCCAAGTTAAGAATAATCCATGCCTTTAAAACTAATGAAGAAGGTTACCCTATTTTAGATGAAAGAGTAGGAACAAGTATAGAAGATGGATTCAATGTCCTTTTATATACAATAATTGAGCATTTTATTGGTACGCCTAGTAGTACAACAGCTAGAATTCATGATCAGTTAAGTAATCTTAGATGCCCTAATCTAAGTGATTTTAGATGGTATAAAGATGTTTTCATTTCCAGAGTCATGTTAAGAGATGACAGTAATCAAGCCTTTTGGAAAAAAAAGTTTATTATTGGTCTCCCTAATTTATTCGCCCATAAGATTAGAATAGTCTTAAGCAATGAGTCAGGTCAAATTAATTACGATGAGTTAACCTATGGTAATATAATTAGTACAAATAACCAGGTTGGTATGAAAATGTGTGTAGATTTAATGATAGGAAAATCAATTCAAGCCGATAGTAAAAATGCCAAGTATGAGCTAGGTAATTTCTGCGAACAATATGGTCTAGCCCCGGTCCCGCCGTCTAGACAAGCCAAAGGAAGCCATGATAGACGCTTTAGTAAAAGACGCCATTATTCCCGTAAGAAAGATTCTTTCAGAAATAATGATGAGTTTTATAGCAAAAGAAAGTTTACCCCTAGGAAAAATAAATGGTCAAAAGGTTATTCAAAAGGTTACCGACAGAGTAAACAGAGTTGCTTTAAGAAAAATTCAGATAAAACAAAAGTTAAATGTTTTAAGTGCAAAAGATTCAGTCATTTCGCTAATAAGTGCAAAGTTAAAGACACAATTAAACAGTTAAAGTTAAAGTCTGAAGATGAAGCCAAATTAATTAAAGTTCTTGAGTTAGCCAACACTGAGTCAGATCCTATGCCCTCGAATAGTTCAATTAACTATAGTTCAGATAATTCCCAGTCTAGTTCACCAGAAGTTCAGTTAGGTTGTAAAGATAAGTGTTGCAAAGTCTTAAATAAATCAATTTGTGTTCTCACCAAGCAAGAAGAACAGGAAGAGTTATTAATTGAATTAATTAGTAAGGTTCAGGATCCCGAGTTGAAAGCTGAGTATCTTAGAAAGCTTAAAAAAGTCATAAGCCAAGAAGAACCCAGTATTAGCCAAGTCCCTAAGATAAGTCTTAATACTACGCTTGAAAGGTTTAATAAAAAGAAAGTAGTCACACTTCAAGATCTCCAGTTAGAAGTCAAAACAGTTAAGAAAGAAATTTTAGATTTAAAACAAATAAGCCAAAAGTTACAAACTGAGAATTACAAAATTAAAAAGGATTTAGTTAAGCTGTCAGATTCTATAGCAGAGTCTAGTAATCCCTTTGGAAAGTCTAGTTCTGAGTCAGAACCTGAGTCGTCTGATAAAGAAGATAAAGTAATTAAATTGATTAAACAGATTAATTTTAGAAAATGGTATTCCCGCGTTAATATTTTTTTTAATGAATTTGAGTTAAACACAGTTGCCCTTTTTGATTCAGGAGCTGATTTAAATTGTATTCAAGAAGGCCTAGTTCCAACCCAGTTTTACAAGAAGTCAAAAGAAGTCTTAGGAACAGCGTCCGATAAAGCCTTGAAGTTAAAGTATGAGTTACCCAAAGCCCATGTATGCCAAAATAAGATATGCTTTAAGACGTCTTTCGTTCTAATCCAGGATATCAGAGATGAAGTAATTTTAGGTTTACCCTTTATTTCGTTGCTTTACCCCTTTCAGGTAGAATATGATGGAGTCACCTCAAGCCAATTAGGAGAAAAGGTTAAATTCGAGTTTCTAACTAAGCCAGAATTACATAGTCTTAAGTTACTCCAGAAGTCAGCAGTTTCTAAGTCAGTTAAGTTAATTCAGAGTAAAACAAATCAAGTTAACTTTTTAAAAGAAGAAATTAAGTTTAAAAGGGTAGAACAACAGTTAGCCGACAAGTCGCTTCAGTTACAAATTAGTAAATTTGAAGAAAGATTAAAAAATGAAGTTTGTTCAGATTTACCTAATGCCTTTTGGCACCGAAAGCAACATGTAGTTACTTTACCTTATGTCAAGACATTTAGTGAAAAGAATATTCCAACCAAAGCCCGTCCAATTCAGATGAGTCAAGAATTAATGGAGTTGTGTAAAGCCGAAGTCACGGATCTAGTTAACAAAGGAATAGTTAGGAAAAGTAAGTCACCTTGGTCTTGTCCAGCTTTTTATGTTCAGAAAAATGTCGAGTTAGAAAGAGGAGCCTCACGCCTAGTTATCAATTATAAGCCCCTTAATTCTGTTTTAGAATGGATTAGATACCCAATTCCTAATAAAAGAGATTTAGTTAATAGACTCGAAAAGGCAGTAATTTTTAGTAAATTTGATATGAAGAGTGGTTTTTGGCAAATCCAAGTTAAAGAGTCAGATAGATACAAGACTGCATTCATAACCCCTTTTGGTCATTACGAGTGGAATGTTATGCCTTTTGGATTAAAAAAATGGCCCCAGTGAATTCCATAACATAATGAATGAAATTTTTAATGATTATAGTCATTTTTCCGTAGTTTATATAGATGATGTGCTTATCTTCTCTGAGTCAATAGCCAAAGTCGCGGATCTAGTTAACAAAGGAATAGTTAGGAAAAGTAAGTCACCTTGGTCTTGTCCAGCTTTTTATATTCAGAAAAATGCTGAGTTAGAAAGAGGAGCTGCACGCCTAATTATCAATTATAAGCCCCTTAATTCAGTTTATATATACCAGGAGGGGATCTAGAGACCAGAAGAAAGTGCAGTAATGAAGAAGAGATAATAAAATAACTTCAAATAATGAAATATTGAAAGTAATGCGTAAGTAAAGACTGATAAAAATAAATTAGCATTAACTGATAATTGAAAATAATGAAGTTGCAGACTTACTGAAAATCTTGAAAGATTTTATTGATAGGTAGTAGCACTCATAATTTTACAAGTGTTCTTCAGAATAGTATTTCTGAGAGCACTTTGAAACTGAAAAACTAAAATTGCAACTTGACTTTACAATGTGAAATTTTATATATATATATATATTCTAAACGGGAGGGTTTGGGTTGGGGATTAAAATACGATCTTCGTCCCTCTCCAAACATCATACTCAAAAAATTCCCGGTACCCGTTCTCATGTCCATTTGTTATCCTTCATACCTGATCCATTAAGATCGAATCCCAACGAAAATCCTTATCTGCGGGGAAAATTGATTATATATATATATATATTCTAAACGGGAGGGTTTGGGTTGGGGATTAAAATACGATCTTCGTCCCTCTCCAAACATCATACCCAAAAAATTTCCAGTACCCGTTCTCATGTCCGTTTTTTATCCTTCATACTTGACCCATTAAGATTGAATCCCCATGAAAATCCTTACCCACAGGAAAAATTAATTGACATCCCTAATCGTAGATCACAGGTTAAAATCCAAGTTTGCTTGTTTTTGACTTTGCACCACATTATTGTTGGTGGTACACAAGATGAAACTTGTACCATTAAACTCACATTCTTCCCCTACACCAGGCGACACTAGGCTCTGCTGCATGATTGGGCACGTCATTATAAGCTCCAAAAATGGCCCTCTCCACACCCAAACGAGTTTCACGAAATGGACCGCCAGAAAAAAAAAACAAAAAACAAAAAACAAAACAAAACTTTCATGCATATCGTTTTAAATGTCCATTTCCAACTAAGTACAATACAACAATAATAAGGCAGATGCAGGTTAGGTTAGGCCAGGTGAGTTGTCTAAGATATTGAATCACTCTTATATCCAAGTTCGAACTTCTCTCTCTCTAGCAATTATAAGTCTTGAAATTATGGCTTGATTAGTCAGTCATACGAAAATAGAGGATCCTGAACCTCTATATGTAGAGTTCATACATATACCTGCATTTCACTTAATCTAAACCATTGTAATAATATAACAGCTTAAAACGTTACATGTCAACCGGTAAAGATTAGTTTTTTTAAAAAAAAAATTAATGGGTTTTGACGATTACTAACTGCCGTTATCTCTCTGCCTCTCTCTCCCATCGTGATCAGCCCCTCCATCTCCTCCCTCTCTGTTTCTTCTTCTCTTCATCCATAATAATTCTTGCTTATCAACTAAGGTAATTAGATTTGTTCTAAATTTAACTTCTAAAGATGAATTAATAGGAGGCTATTCTTCTAGATTGACGAGATGAATGTCTTATGTATGACTGCGGGAAACATATGCCTTTGGATGAGAGCTGATCTCGTTGATACTACTATTCCAGAGTCCTACAGGGCTTGAACTACTCCTGAAGCTGCTCTTACGACTTCATGATGGGAGGGACAAACAGAGATAACGGCAGCTAAGCCAATGTTGAAAGCAATAAAATATTTAGAAAAATAAATAAATTAAACTCTACCATTTGACATGTCATATTTTAAGCTATTAGATTATTACAATGGTTTAAATTAAGTGCAATGCGGGTAAATGTACGAACTCTAAGGGGGGCGTATTCAATTAAGATTTTAAAAGAGTTTAAAAGAGTTTAAAAGTCTGGGTGTATTCAATTCAGATTTAAAAAGAGTTTGTAAAAATTTGGGTGTATTCAATTCAGATTTCAATTGATATTAAAAAAATACATCGAAATCTAGGTGTATTCAATTATGACTTTTTAAAAGTCAAACAAAATTTAGGTGTATTCAAAAAGTAATTTATTTTGAAGGAATTAATAAGTTGCCCGATTTCGTTAGAAATTAAAGTGGCAAGTATAAATACAAAAGGCTTTGACAAATCTTATGTGAACCCTAGAAACTTTGAACGTGCTCTACGCTCTCCAATCGTTGAACGTTCGTGCTTGTCAAGTGAAGGTAAAAAATTTCTTCTCTTTTTCTACGCTTTCTACACATCCTATATGCCGTTGCTTGTATCCAAGCAATTGTCGTTGCTTGTTTTTTTTTTTCTGCTATACATCATCATATATCCTGGTTGTACATCATCATACAAGTAATTGCCGTTGCTTGACAAAGTATATGATAATTATGCAAAAAGCAACGAAAAATATCATAATTCATGCAACAAGCCACGTTAGTAAATGCAACCCTATCATAAGACCATATAACCATGAACCAAAGATTCTGCTTTTGTTTTTGCTTCTTTCTTTTTTTTTTCCTTTTTTTTTTTCTTCTTTTTTTGCTTCTTTTTTTTTTTTTTCCTTTTTTTTTCTTCTTTTTTTGCTTCTTTCATTTTTATTTTTATTTTGCTATTTTTTTAGGGTTGCATTGGAGCTATTGATGGCACACATATACCAGCAATGGTGACACTAGTAAAAAAAAACCCTTGCGCGACCAAATTTTGCACGACGAAACACAATTCGTCTCTCAAAGTGACTTTGCGCGACGAAAATTAAAATTTGTCGCTAAAAGTCTTACGCGACTAAATTTTGCGCAACGAAAAACAAATCGTCGCACAAAGTCACTTTGTGCGACAAATCTTTGCGCGACGACAAAACATCATCCCTCAAAGTAACTTTGCGCGACGAAACAATAAAATTCGGTGCACAAGTCTTGTCGCGACGAAGTGTCGTTCGTCTCGCAAAGTCTTTACAAAAATAAAGAAAATAAAAAAATTATTTGTAAAAATCTTTGCATGACTTTGCGCGACGAATTTATAAACTTCGTCTCGCAAAGTCTTTACAAAAATAAAAACAAAAAAAATAAAAAAATTATTTTGTTAGAAAAATATAATATTTTAAATGTATTATATTTTAAATTGACGATCAAATTGGTTCATTGTATTCATATAGGGTCAAGGAGTGTAGCTATAAAAAATCATCAAAATCGAAATTGAAATAGCCGTTAAATCGTGATTTTTCGTTTATAACCGTCGAAAAGTTTTGTCCTATTACTTGATCTCTGAATGTTTTTTTTTTCCGATTTTTGGCGTATATGATCTCGATGTGTAAACAAACAACTTTGACGGTTGGATTGTTGAAATTAGTTTCGTAGAATGTGTATGCCATCAAAACAATATATTCACTAACAATTAAGAGTTTATTTATACTTTCATTAAATATAACATAAGATTTTGTGGTATCCACTAGTGTAAATATTTTAAATTGATCATCGAATGCAGTCATTGTATTCATATAGGGTCAAGGAGTGTAGCTGTAAAAAATCATCAAAATCAGAGTTGAAATTACCGTTAAATCTTGATTGTTTGTTTATAACCGTAAAAATGTTTTGTCCCATTACTTGATCTCTTAAAAAAAAAAATTCCCGATTTTTGGCGTATATGATCTCGATGTGTAAACAAACAAGTTTGATGGTTGGATCGTTGAAACTAGTTTCATAGAATACATATGCCATCAAAACAATATATTCACTAACAATTAAGAGTTTATTTATACTTTCATTAAATACAACATAAGATTTTGTGGTATCCACTAGTGTAAAT
The DNA here is from genome assembly GCF_002207925.1 of Prunus avium. The sequence continues at coordinate 12,122 of NW_018922263.1, read as the reverse complement.
ATTTTAAATTGAAGATCAAATTGAGTCATTGTATTCATATAGGTTCAAGGAGGGTAGCTGTAAAAAAATCATCAAAATCGGAGTTAAAATAACCA
>NW_018922262.1:479789-546517 GCF_002207925.1 Prunus avium | reverse complement strand
TATATATATATATATATATATATATATTATAGGTCACAATTAATAAAGTAGGTGCAGGTTTGTGAGCAAGTAGAATAGGCCACGTATTTGAAAATGTGTTTCACGAAGGATGATGTTTCCACATGAGGCCTTAAAATAGACTGCTTTAAGATATGCTTTATCTTTTTAATAATAATGCAGAAGAGAAGATGGACACATACAACTTACAGCATAAAATCCAATCAATCTGATGCTGATATTTGGTGGGTCCTCATCCAGCAAATTATTATTTTTTCTTTTTTAATATTGGCGGCCAGGATTAGGTGGTGCATATTCATTGTGCACACAACTTGTGTGTATCTGGTGGTTGTTCTAGGAAACATAAAAACTAAATTTTATATTGACCTTTTTCCGGATTATGTCTTTTTCTAGATGTCTATGTTGGCGGTGGAGGATAAGGTGGCTGTTTCTTTCTTGTTTCCCAAATCCAACCATTAAAAAACTTTTTTTTATTTTTTATTTTTTCAAAATCAAATAAGAAACAAATCCTTAAAAGAATCCCAATAAGAGAGGAAAATATTGCACCCTTATTATATTACTTTAACTAAACTTCAATAGCCAACGAGATCTAACCAATTGAAAACGACCTTAATTTGCAGATTAAAAATTGCAGATTCAAAAAAGAATAAATATAGAGCTTTTAAGTTTCGCGAACAACTACTAGACAGTGCGTCCCATAATGAGGATCCATATTATTAAAAAGAAAAATCCTCAGTGCGTTATCATTTTAATGATAATTTATTTTCAAATAAAGGGTTATGAGAAAAGATCATTTTCTTTTAATTGCCCAAATAATATTTTTAAATGCATCTTACAAAAGCATCTTTAAAAAATTAAAAAAAAAGTATTTTCCTGGTCCACAAAAATCTCTTGTGGCTCTGGCCAAACTCATAGAGCCGGCATCTTTTTCGTCACCATCATGTTTGAATCGAAGCCATACCAATGTCCAATGGAAATAGGACAAAGTAACTGCCCCTGAAAATGACGTATATGCCCCCGCACACAGGGAATAAGGAAAAAGGTTAGGTTTTAATTTATAAATGTTATTTACCAAATAAATGAAGAAGATTTGTATTTTGTCTGTAGATTACCCCCCCATTTATGAGCTTCCTAAATCTGTCTACATTGACCAGACAGCTCGGTGACGAACTCGGAGGCTACAAACAGGTAAAATTAGTGGAACCCTTTGTCCTCAAGCAAGTAGTAAATTTCGTTGCGCGTGTAACCCACGACTCTAATATGAAGCGTGGGGAGGAGTAGATGTCGGATAAAAACGATACCGCTGTCAGAAACCACACCCATGTGTTCATCAGAATCGATGGGCCCGGTGGCTTCAGAATCCTCCGCTTCCATTGAACACGCGTAAGAAACCGACACTTGTTGGAGTTCCATTGGGCAGCTGTTGGTCCAAGCGCGCGAGCGCTTCAAAGGGAGGATAAAAGCCAAGGGCAGGCTCCGGTTAATTAATTAAAAATCGCAGTTAAAGTAAAAAATTAAAACTAAAAATAATCCAAGTCCCTCGGCGAGATAGCAGATTATGTCGACAACTTGTTCAACCGGCCAAATGCTAATATTGAAATATTCCCACGCTCCTCACCTCATTTATAATTCTATACTACCATCCCCGAGACAGTAAATGGCGCGGGTGGGTAACACGCTGGAAGGAGCGTGGGGTTTCACCGCACGCAATCAAGAGTGCGTTTGCAGCCGTTAGATAATGATAATAATGATGGGTGTGCTCTCTCGACCTCGACAACCCACATGCCACGTAATACGGGAACTAACAGTGCTAAATTACTAAAATACCACCCACACCGCACACATACATGATACATGCACTACTCTCTCTCTTTCTTCTGGTGTCCCAGAGCCGCCCCTAACCTCAACCCCATCTCAGTCAAATCCCTCGTTGACTGTGTGCCCCCCCTCTCTCTCTTCTCTCTATTTAATTACACGCTCTCCCCTCTATATAAAAAACCACAGCCCCCCCTCCAACTCCTCCATTGCAATCTCATCACACCCTCCTTCCTCATTTCTCTTTTCTCTCACATATTTTCACTGCAACCAAACACTCTTTCCCACCCCAACACAGAAACACATAAAACAAAAACGCTGCCGTTTTTATCTTTTCTTTCTTCAGTTTTCACTGTAATATGGCGCCGAGAGAGAAGACGGCCACCGCCGTTAGAGCTAACGGCAACGGAAACGTGAAGGAGGTGCATTTTAGGGGAGTGAGGAAGAGGCCATGGGGCCGGTACGCCGCCGAGATCAGAGACCCCGGAAAGAAGAGCCGGGTCTGGCTCGGTACCTTCGACACGGCTGAGGAAGCTGCTCGAGCCTACGACGCCGCTGCCAGAGAGTTCCGCGGCGCCAAGGCCAAGACCAACTTCCCTCTCCCTTCTGAGAATATTAGCCTCAATATCACCAAAAATAATAACATAAATATAAATAATAATATAAATAAAAATGGTAGCGGGAGCAACAACCAGAGCCCGAGCCAGAGCAGCACCGTGGAGTCGTCCAGCCGTGAGCCGCCGGCTCTGATGGTCGATTCCTCGCCGTTGGATCTAAATCTCGCTCACGGTGTTAGCTCCGGTGGATTCGGTTCCGGCCCTATGCGGTTCCCCTTCCAGCAACAGCAGGTTCCGAGCGTCGGAGCCGTCATCGGAGTTCCGGCTTCTGCTGCGGCGGCGGCCAATCACGTGCTCTACTTCGACTCGGTGTTCCGAGCCGGGATGGTGAAGAGTCATCAGTTTCATCAACGGCTGAGATTCGATCATCATAATCTCCAGCAGCATGACTTCCACACCTACGGCGGCAGTAGGGTTTTCGCATGTGGGGCCCAGAGCGACTCGGACTCGTCCTCGGTCGTCGATCTGAACAACCACGATCCGCCTCGCGTAGGATTGCTCGATCTCAACCTCCCTCCACCTCCGGAGCTCGCTTGATTTTGTTTGTAGAGAAAAAAGCGCGATGGCCTGAGTTAATACTTATTAGGGATCTTTTAATTTCAGTTCCTATTTTTTTTTTTTAATTTCGAATTTTCTAAGATAGAAAACTAAAAAAATACGTTGAGAGCAACCAATGTAAGAAGCTCCATGTGAATACGTAGCTGATCGTCGTCATCATCCTTTTTTGCAGCAGCGAAATTGCAAGTTTCAATCTGTTGTTCTAAATTTTAGAGACCTTTCTTGTTATCAATTTTCAGTTGTAATCTCTCATTTCAGCAATAATTTTTCCGTCAACGGAACCATACTGATAATTTTTTCCGAATCTCCGGTATTATTTCTTGCTTATTTCATTTATTTATTTGTTTTTGCTATAAGCCTATGAGTTAACTATGATAAAATGGGCGATCCATGTAAAGTACGGACAAGAGTGCACGAATTTTGTGGTTTTGGTGTGGTTGACGATAGCTTGCCCCCATTCCTGGAGTGCTGGCTATAGCTGCCGCGTGGCTGGGTCCCTGTCCCACGCGTCGGCGGCCTTGAATTGACTGGGACGAGTGAGATGAGTAGGACGGCGAGTCGAGTTTCTTTTGCTTCGTTTGCTTTTGCTTCATTATTTCGGAAAACGAGTGTTTTTACATATAATTACAAATATTTTGTTACTTTCTGGCGGAATTTGGGGGATTAATTTAAAAGGAAAAACAAAAACAAAAACGAAATTATTAGGCGCGTATGATTGGTCAATGAGAATCGGCGCGCGTATCGGGTAAGAGAGCGGTGTTGTAGTTTTGAGACCGAAAGTTAATTCTGTGTTGACTGGGTAGGTCTCGAGATTCGAGTTAAGATTGCACGTGATATACGGCCGTCCGATCTCGCGTACCTATTAAATTTATTTTTTTTACAAAGTTATTTAATTAAAGAGATGAGTTGCTTAGCAATGCGAAAAATGTGGGAAGTAGCAGACAGAGGGGGGGCCCGCGTGGAGGCGGGCGCTGGGAGTGAAAGTGGGAAAGCGCGGCTGCCGCTTTTAGTGGAGCCCACACGTCCTTTTTCTCAAGAATATTGCCCCGTCTCTCCCTCCTCATCTAATTTAATTGTCTCTGTAGATTACCGAATTAGCTACTTGATTAAAAAATTATATATAATTAAAAGAAAAGGCAAAGCTAGGATATTGGGTTGGCTTTTTATATAAGGTATAGGTGGAATGCGCAAGGATTCAAAGTTGGAGGAGCATGCGTGAATATAAATTAACAGTTTCATGGCATTGGCATCAAATTTTCGTGAATTTAAATTTACGATTATTTATGTAGCAACGTGGATGGAAGGAGAGACAATAATTATAAATAAAAAAATAAAATAAAAACATAAGATAGAGTACGAAGCCGTGAGAGAAGGAGGGTGACGTGTCGGGAAGTGACAGACATTTACGCCGGCGGGTCGGCGTGTTTTTGTTCAAAGCTGTTTCTGCGCGGGACCCACCTGGTTTTGTCCCGCCAACAGAAAGAGAGAGAGAGACTGGGACGTCTCATGATGCGCCACGTATCGCGTCCTGGAGAAGAGAGAGCCAAAAAAAGAAGAAGCAAAGCGTCATGGCATTGAAGAAATGAATATAATAAAGGTGGTATATAGGTGTGGTGTGGGCGGCTGGTGTTGCCTTTTTCTGTATAGTGGACTTTGTTGCCTCCTGAGGTGACACCTTCTTCACCTCTCTCTCTCTCTTTCTCTCTACGTGGCGTATTTTAGCAGCGCATTTCAGCCGGAGATTTCTAGATCATTTGAATAAAGTGCGACGTCGTTCCACTAAGGATGAAATTGAATTTATAGGATAAGGATAAGCAGTAAGTGAGAAGAAGGGGAGCGTGCACGTGTGAGGTGTCTTGGTACGTGCGCTTCGGAACCAGCACTCGTACGTACGTGCTTACCAAGGTGTGAAAGCGTTGGCTTTCCCCATTTCCCACAAAAATGTGTGCAGTCCATGTATATTTTTTACCTTCTATTGTACAATGCTTGCCTTCTATTGTAAGCACTATCACACCACGTCATTGTCATTCCAGTTTTGCTTTTTCACTTTGCCGGATGTCTATTTATTTTTAAAAAATCAAAAGTTAAGGTCAATCGTTCACACGTATATGTAGGTACCAACCGTAATATGGAAACTAGCTATACCATCCCCGTTAGAAACTCATGATTCCGCCATTGTGTTTGTTTAAAGATAAAGTAAAATAAAATAAAAGTATGATAATGTTGTGAGATTGGAATGAAATCCCTACATTAATATTCTTTGAAGTATCAAAGTAATTGTGATGGTGATTTGGGATAGGTAGGGGTTATAAATATATTCTAAGATGAGGTTCTAAGACAATCAGTCAGTGAATGGACTCGTGACACTTAGCTGTTAAAATCCCATATGACCAATTATTGTCATTTTATTTATATTTATTATTTTTAAAAAGAAGAAAAGAAGAAAAGAAGAAAAGAAGAAAAGAAGAAAAGAAGAAAAGAAGAAAAGAATAAAATCCGTTGGAAGTGGAGACATGATTTGACCTCAACTAATGAATGAATAGTAGCTAAGGCAAAAGTTGATTGGTAGCAAGTTGCGTGAGAGGAGCGCATCGTCGGCTCGACTGTAGTCTGTATATGTTTAGCTTTGTGATGAAGTTACTCAGCAGCAGGTCTGCGTGTATTGTGCGCTTGCTTGGAGTATGTTGTTGTTGTTGTTGTTGTTTGGCGAGGGCAAATGCTTTAGGTATCATCTCATCTATCTCACTGTTCATCATATAAATCATAATTGGAATTGATAAATTTACGTTCGAAATGGAATCATTTAATCGTCTATATGTATTAATGAAATGAAATGAGTTCATCGTGAGTATCTTAATTGTATTGATTCTTTTGAACTGTGATGTAGATAAGATTACAAATAATGTCGATTATTAAGTTAACATGTGTATCAAAATTCATTAATCGCAAGAGAGTGTCAGCAGCTTGGTTCATACGTAATGTTATTGTCATGAATAGAGAGGCAACTCTACGAAGAAGAATATCAGATGACTTTGTATGAGAATGAGAGTAGCTTCTTTGTCTAGAAACCACTGAATAAAAAAAAGAGTGGTTTTGTCATCAAAATTCAAAGTTATATCACCTTTTGCCTTTTGGACTAGATGTGAACAAAGACAATAAAATACAGTAAATTTCCATAGGACCTACCCAACATGCCGTCTGTCTTGTTCAGTGATTTCAATGTGGTGCGGTGCGGGTAAGAACGGCATGTCATTCATAATACAACGACACGTCGCCTTATTGCATGTGTAACGACTAACGAACACACCCACGTGTTTGAAATTTGAAACAGGAAGAGGAATGGATGATGCACCGGGATTTGCCGGTTCCGGTAGCAGAGATTGGGTGGGATGGGAGACCAACAACAGACCTTGTTTTCCCGTATTCGGATTTATTGAGTAAAGAGGACTTCAAATTTGGAAATGGTAAATCGGTAAATGAATTTCGGTGAGAGAGCAGAGTGTCAGAGAGACACTGTTAGAGTTCTAGGTTAAGATCAAAACTCGAATGGGGAGAATTTTCCTCGTTGAATTAGATGGCAGAGCTTATAGATGCAGATTCTGTGACAGCCCTCTTGCCCTTGCCGATGATATCATCTCTCGGGTACTGTCTCTCTCACTCAATCAAGTTTTATTTTATTTTTTGCATTTATAAAGATTACGTCGATGCCATAAGCATAATTACAAGCAGCATATGCTTAATTTGTGATTGAATCAAGGAAAGATTGAAACTTTGTTCCCTTTTGTTACTGGGATTTTGAAATGGGTTAAGAATTGAAACTAGGGATGGGTTTATATTGATCTGAAGGGTTTTAGCAATTGGGTACTTTTTATTCAGTGCATAGTGGTCGGTAAAGGTTGATATGAGCGTGAGTGAAGCATTTTAGCATTTTACCCTTTTGTTTGCTGTTATGTTTAGGGGTGTGCTGGAAGGTTTTTCAGTTCGTGTATGGACTAGATTCTGTGTAGCATTGTTTTTCTGAGTTGGGAATTGGGATTTCATAGAACAGGGGTATTTCTTGGTGAGGAAGCTTTAGGAAGCTGAAAATAGACGGATGTACAAGGACTGGTTTGCTTGCGCACTTTAAATGGTTCTTGTTTGAAATACATGGCAGCATTCAACAAGATTGTAAGGGCTATAAAACGCTAGCTAGGTTCAATGGGATGGTTCCATTGGGAGGAGATAATCACTCAGTGCTTTGAATACGATTGGAAAATATATATATATACATACGTACATAAATTGCACAAATGCCCGGAAGTTTCATTCTTAGTTTGGATAAAAATCTATGAGGAGTGTTACCCCTGCTGAAGTGGTTGATAAAAAAATAAACTTTTGGCTACTGACGCTGCAGCCAAACTATTATAGTTTATTTCTATGCCATGTAGCTTATTCTCAATCTTTTAGAAGTTATTTTTATATGCACTACTCTTATATATATAATTTTGTTTATCCTTGCTATTTTATTTTATGCTCACCGAGAGCTAATCTAATATGCTTTAGTGCTCAACAATTTGACTCTAGTTTGTTTTAATTTGATTAGTCTTTCAACTGCCGTCAAGGAAGTGCATATCTGTTCAGCACTGTGTAAGTTCTTCCTTTGCCTTTGCTTTTAGTTGACTTTTTTAATATCATTTTCTGGCTGACATGCCGTAGTCGGTACTATTTATTATTATTGTTTCTTTTGGGGGCCAATAAACAAAGATCGTAGAGTGAATTAACCATATTGGGTCAGTTTTATGAATGGAACAGTCCCTTCTCTAAACTGTAAATTTATTGATCCTTAAAATTCATCAGCTGCCTGTCTCTCTTTCTAAATGGATGTTTTTCTTCAATGAAACCTGTGTTTTAATTGATAATCACCATGTCCTAAACTTTGTGGCCAGTACACTTTAAGGATGCCACTGTTGAACACAAACGAGCTATTTTCAACATGCTGGTCACAATGATATGAAATTTGATGCAATAGCATTTTTTCTTGTTCAAAGAAATAAGGATGCTATATTTCTTTGACAGACCATGAGAAAATGTGAATTGGTTTTTGTTTTGTCCTTTTTCTTCTCATCTGATCTGACCTATGAAAATTTTATCCAGGGTGAACATAACGCTTGGTCCCGAGGAAGAGAGGCTAATGAATTCTGGTTTGCATACTGTAGAAGATATTTTTTGCTGCTGCTGCGGACAGATTCTTGGATGGAAATATGTATGGTTTCTACATCTCTCTGGTTTAGTTGTTGGGATGGGTAGGTAGGAGCAGGACTAGAGTGTAACTAGTAAACAAAAGGAGAAAAACACAGACACACAAACATAAATGAACACATTTTCTCACCAACAGAAGAAAGTTTTTTGTTCTAAAAATGTTGTGGTCTCAAGGAGATAATGTCATCTTTAATGAATTAATATGCTAAACAAATTCATTATACATTATTAAACTTGTGTCGAGTGTAATGGCTTGTTGAATTATTATTCTTTTAAGATTTAAAGTTGGTCATCTCTAATCAAACCAAACAGCACCAAGGAGAGATGTAACCATCACTAAAAAATGCATATGCCAATGATAAAATGCGGTTCTATTGGACTTTGCACGGCCAGTTTTTTTTCTTTCTGGTAGAGCTTAATTGAATGAAGTGTCTCCTAAAAAATATTCAATTTTCTTGAGGGTATCCTACCTCTTGTAAAAGATGGGCATGCAGCTTTTGTGTGGAGAAGGCATATTTATGTGTGTAGTCCTTGATGCCAATTCACAAAATACTGATGTTGTATCTTATTAGGTAATTGCACATGACAAAAACCAAATATACAGGGAAGGAAAGTTTGTGCTCGAAAGGTACTCACTCGCTAGCTTTACTGTTGTTTGTATTTACTGTTTCAGATTGAACTAAAGCGCGTCTGTGTCTGTAAACAGATGGAGGATAGAAGAGGATGTTGCTGAGGAATTCAATTTAGAAGCTCATCCCGGTTCAAGTGACGCAGAAATTCCTTAGCAAGTTATCACTAATCATACAGTTAATAAGATCTGGATGCTATACTATACATGTTATCATATATACAATTTGAACAGCCATTTGTAACTATTATGAGTATGAGGAAGATGCATTTTTCTGTAAGCAAATTGTTATTTTTCTTCTTCTTTGAATTCAGATGTGAGCAGATAAATATGTCGAGTGATTATTGCAGACCTGAAAAGCTAGTAATGTTTGTGCAGGGTGATGGTGGGCTTTAGCCATCATTTGAAGTTGTGCGCCTTTGTCAAGGGTATCATTTTTCTGGGGCCCATTTTGGTTTCTCCTTTGGAGCCATCTCAGTGACTGTTTAGTTATAGGAGGTGTTCTGCCGTCCCAAATAATTAAAAATAAATTGCCCTAAGTTAAATATTAAGTGGGGTGCAGTGCGTGCATGGCATATTAAATTAACTATTTATTATTTTCATTATTTTGAAGTTCTTGGATGATTTAGTTTAGATTAATGTAAAAAGACTGTGAGCCAGAAAGAATTTGATTTGGTTTCGGTCCTTGTTGAGTGGTTGTTTGACTGAGTTGAGTAAGGGGCATACCATACATAGAGATAAAGTAGAGATGGAGCCCACAGAACAAATGGTGAAAGAAATAAACAAATATGTCAGAAGGAGGAAGGAGGAAGGAGGAGGAGGAGGAGGAGGAGGGTGGTGTATATATGATATGATATGTGAGATCATCTTTTTAACTCTTGTGTTGTTATTGATGGAACCGCACGGCCATGCATGCGCCTCTTCTCTCTCTTGTCTCTTCTCTAATCTCTACCCCCACGTGATGCACGAGAGAGATTGAGTCAAAGCCAGCCCAGCCACCACCCAACCGCCTTCCTCCTCCGTTTCTTTCTTCTTCTTTTTTTCTATTTTCATAATTCTCTATTCTATATTTTTAAATTTTATTTTCCTCCTGAGTTGTCACTCATCAATCCACTATTTATTGTTTTTACATACACACAAACAAATGTTAAGAGGAAAGTAGAAAACGACAGGCCAAAGACAAATCAACCATCTTTTTTTTTTTTACTTGGGCGACACGGACACCTCACCACCAGTGATGAAGACCATGATGATGGGATTTCATTTACTTTTTTTCTTTTTTCTTTTTTCTTCTTCACGTCCTTGATAACATCATCATTATCATCATGTATGTATGATGACCATCTGTATCCATGCTCATGTCATGTCCTCCATTTATCATATGGCAAACATGACTCCCCAAGAACGTAGTATATATAGGCCATGCCTCTGTATATATACATTACAAAGGAAAGTAGATGAAATACTACTTTCGCCAACCCAACATTAAAATATAAACACTAATATAAAGGGCTTATTAGCATATAAAAGACGAGTCTCCGGCTCATATCTTGACCTGGCTCGTCTGGTCAAGCAACAAGGAAAGGAGCAGAGCACCCGCGCCGTCAACGACAAAACACAATTCCATTATTTATTTATTTATTTACTGTTGGGTTTTATTTTAAAATTGTTGTCGTTTATTCTTTTGTTTCAGTTTGTGGGTGTGGTGTGGGGTGCGCTACGTAAACCAAAACAGCAGCGTTGGGGAGAGAGAGAGACGGCCGTGATGCCTCTGGTGCCGACAGATTCGCTTGGGCATGGGACCCACCAGCGTGCTTGAGGGTGACACGTAAATTAAGTGGGTCCCACAAAAAAGAAAGATTTTTCAAAACAAAAATCTCAAAGTATTTATGATTTTTTTTTTCTTCTTTTTATTCAAGAAAAACAAAGCAGAGTGGAGGAAGGGAAGGGGGCACAGAAAAGGAGGTGGGGACCCAAAGGGAGAAGAAGGGCAGTGGGAGGGTCAAATCGATCAGTCTTTGAATTGACGGCCGGAGGGTTAGGTTAAGTTTACATACAATAAGTCTGCAGCTTGTTAGCAGAGCAGAAGCAGCAAGCAAAAGCAGAAGCAGCAGCGCTGATGCAGGCTGATGGTGGTGACGTTGAAATTAGGTGAATCTCTGAGTATGTAAAGTCTAAAGTAAAGACTAAAGAGGTCGTCTCGTCTGCTGCTTACTGCACTGCACCACCTGCACGCACCTCTCTCTCTCTGTCTTTGCGTGTCATTGTCTTCTTTTTCCCTTATTTTTTTCGCTGTCTTATTCTTTGCGTTTATACACATATGGAAGACCTTTTATCCACTAATAATATTGATAACCTATGTATTTCTTATGGAATAAAATTTCATATTCTCTCGTAACATTTCTCACATCAACTCAAGTTGTGTCAGTTGATCACGCGTACATGAAATATTGCTAGGTTTTTAATGCGTTATGGATTCAAATTTCAATAGCAACGATTAGATTGCATTATACGCGTGATCAGATAATAATAACGTTCTCATCACGTATCTAAAATTCAAACTTGTACTGTGGATGAGGAATATATATCCACATCCACTCATTAATGCTGTAGGGTAGGACTAGTCTAGGACAATAGTAGTGTATGGAATGAAGTGGTAAATTCAAATTAAATGCAAATACCAAATAAAAGGCAAAAGAGTTTTCTTGTGCTACACATGAAAATGACATAACATTTTGAATGCGACCTGAGGAACACAACACACTATGGGCTGGTACCTACTAGCCTACATGATATGATATATGTATATATTTAGCGACCAAAGCCGCCGTCCTAAAACCCTATAAAAGCGACTTTGTTAAAAAAAAAAAAGAAGCAAAGTAAAATATTGACCAAGAGATCTTTCTCATCTACTTTCATCACTCAAATCAAATCCAACCTATCTCTTCTCATTTTCTTTGTGCCCATATTATTTATTGCATTATAAAATTCTAAAATTAAGAATGCGATTATAGAATTCGTACGAAAACCAATGGGTTAAAAATAGAGGCAGACAGACAATGGATTGGGTTGCCTTTTAACTAGATTGCAATCTTTTGTTTACTTTTATAATGAAAGCCAGCCGCTGCCTGCTACCCATTTATAACATGCATGTTTTAGATGCATCACAAAATACTCAAACCATTACTTGGATTACTACTAATTTATTGGAGAGATTCAATATAATTTCTTTTTTTTTCGATCCTTGTATCAACGCCATCAAAATCACTAGGTGGTGGGGGTGGCATGTTATAAATGTGTCTTTCCCGGCTGGTGAAGAATCATCTGAAGAAAAGAACAAACGAGCAAAGGTTGTCACTCACTAGGCTTGAAATTGATTGCATGGTAATTTTTTATTATCAATATTCTAATCAAGGTTTTGTATATAAATAAACAAACATGTAGTTTTCAAATATTGGTTGGCTTGAAAGAGAGAGGAAGGGGAGAAATGGACAGCAGATTCCCACAGGATGGAAAAAGAAAAAAAAAAAAAAAAAAGGGACCCAAAGCCGGCAGCAAGCAAGCAACAACATCAACACACATGAACAACGCGGCCATCTATTTTCCTTCCTAATTTGCTTCTCCACAAAAAGGAAAAGCTACGTCCCCCACCAAGAAAGCAACTTTTTGCTTATCCGAAAATCCAAAATTTTGTAAAATAGACCTACCACCTAAAATAATTCTATTAAAATCAAATTAACAGCTAATTATACGCTTGGTTATTGTTAGAAAAAAATAAAGAAACAGAGGTAAGGGTTTAATTCACGAGGTAAGAATCAGATGAATAATTAAACAATATTAAACTGGTTTAATTAAGATTAAGGACACTGCATATCTCCATGTCGGAGCAGACATGGACACTCTGAATTGACACGCGCCAAGGACTGAGAGTGGGTCAATTTCTTCAAAATTTATGGGGATGCTGAAATTATCTCGGAAAGAGATGATCATCAAAACACACAGCGCATCCGCACGCACGCTCACTTGCTTTGCTGAAACAGTTTGAGCTTCCTTCCCCACTATGCAATGAATGAAAAGCTTCAAACTTTATCGAAATGGAAAGATTCTCATTAAAAAAAAACACATAAATTTATATACAAAAAGCCTCTCTCTAATATTTTTACTTTCAATAATAACATTGTTTTCTTTTTCCCTCCCTCAAATTCTCAAACCTTCAAACGTCCGAAAACGGAAGTCAAGATTTTTTCTTTAGATAATGGCGAAATACTAAAAACAAAAAGAAAAATATGGAGTGATCATGACATGAGATGAGAGGAAAACCCAAAACGACGCCGTCAGATGAGTACTAGTTTGTTTTTTTCACAGCCACAAGGGTGGTGGCTCATTGAGGTCAATAGGCAGCCCACGTCGTACAAGCCCTAAATACGACGCCGTACTCGAACCCTCTGCAACCGTACCACCAGCGACGCCGCCAACATTTCCCACAACACCAACAGGAGGTTGAGGTTGTTCCTTCTTGCTCACCAACGACGTCGTATCGGGTGTTGCAACGCCGCAGCTCATGTCGTTCAAGACGCCTGTGTGGAGGAACTCGACCAAGCGGCCGGAGTGAGAGGCCCAGTGGGTGGCGGAGGGTATGTTGAGGTCGAGAGAGAGACCGCCGGGAACCGGAGCCGGGAAGTTGGTCTTGGCCTTGGAGCCGCGGAGTGATCTAGCTGCGCCGTCGTAGGCGAGAGCAGCTTCTTCGGGCGTGTCGAATGTACCCAACCAAACCCTGGTCTTCTTCCAAGGGTCTCGGATTTCGGCGGCGTATCGGCCCCACGGCCTCTTCCTCACGCCTCTGTAGTGGCCTTCGCGAGATGAAGAAGCAGTCGCCATGAAAAGACAGAGAGAGAGAGAGAGAACAAAAGAAAAGGTTTGAGTGAGTGAAAGAGAGAAAGAGAAAGGGAGAGAGAGAGACTGAAGAAATGGAGAGATGTATTGGGTGTGGAAAGTGAAAGGGTCCCACTCAGACACCCGTAATCGTCGGCTGGACGGCACGGCTCTCTCTAATTACTTATATATTGATCTGATTATGGGTTTTATTTACGTGTAAATTATTTCGCGCCGTTGGATTGTGATGAGGATCAGAGAGTTGGCCTCAGGTGTGATCGGACGGTCGTAGGGACGAAGGTGCACGTGGGGAGGGTGTGGTGGGGCCCAGTGGGGAAAAAGAAAAGAGCCGCCGCCTGAGTAGACGTGTGGGTTTGTGTGTGGGGTGGAGTGGTCTCTGCGCAAAGGGTGATGTAAGCCCTACCCATTTTGTACGGCGCTGTGGTCAGGCTCAGCGGCGCCTGCCACTTAATTCGTTTTTTATTTTATTTTTTCTATTTTTGAAATTTTAATTTAAGAAAATAAAATTAAGGAAGTGGGGGCAGGGGTGGCGTATCGGGTAGTGAATTGGATTGAAAGGAGATTGTTTGGTAGTGAGGACGGAGTCCACGTGGCGAACAGAGAGGCGGTGTCCGATTTGCAGGAGACAAGGGGCGAGTTAAGTTGAATTGGGTTGGATCGGGTTTGGGTTAGATGGGCTGCTGCCGCTGCTGCGTCTGAATGGCTTTAGCGTCAATGCCGTGTTTGACTGGGGTTTGGGTTTGGGTGTGGGTGTGACCACTGACCACTGACCACTGACCACTGACCACCATGATGGAAATAATCGTACGGTGATCCTCATCCTGCCGTAAGCAGACTCACGAGAGCCTGACAACTATCTTATTTTATTCAATTTTATCAAAACTGAATTTTGTCCTTGTGACACGTATATAGTGTTAGGGGATTGTGCTTTTTGACCAAGCTCTCAGTTTTCCAGCTTTGCAATTGCAATTTTACTGGAGTATCTTACCTTACCATTAGCAGTAACAAGCTGTTAATGTAATTTCCACTTTTAGACTCCCTTGGCATTTTACCTTTAGATTTGGACTCTGTGTAACTTTTTCTCATATTAAATGCTCTATTTCACTTTAGTATGGGAGCGCTATGTAGTACAAAATCATAATTTGGGTCTTTATGATTTGTACACATCGATCGTCAGAATCTGAATGGGGCATGTCTGAAATTTTCCCTCCAACTCATCATGCCCCCTTCTATGTTTTCTGAATCAAATTTCAAACAATTTCTTAAAATACTTCTCATACACACTAGTTTTAATTAGTATGTTTAAAGTTGTGGAAGGATGGGATGGGAACATTTTGATTTCTACATGTATCACTTCCTTTAGGTGTTACAAAACTTTGCCAAATTTGAAAAGAAGAGGAAAGAATTGGAGCAATGTACAGTTTTTTCTTCTTTTTTCTTTCTTTCTCTGTAGCATATACGGGCGCGCACCCAATGACAATGAGGGATGTGATCTTGTGTAAGTAAGGGGGCCAATGCAAGCAGTATTGCCAAGAGACCAAGTGCTTTGGATCAAACTTCCAACTATATTGGGCTTTGGGCAGACAGTTGTCTGATCATGAAAGCAAGATGGGCCCAGTCTCAGCTGCCGTTCGAGATTGGGCATGATGATTATGCTGCCGGCTCATCTGAATGTTTTGTGATAAATGGGTCCTTGCCTTTGCATATGGAGCTTCTCTTGCTGCACAAATAAAGGTAGATCATAGTTTGCTTTCATAATGTCTAACTTATGCTAATATGGCTGATTTTCAGTCTTTTTTATTATCAGCACCATTGTATGCAGTTGCATTCCATTTCATAAATCCTTACCAGCAAGTTGCTGCGTTCGGAGAATATTCTGCCGCCTTTTCCAACAGCATATTGAACAGATCACAAGAAGTAGGAACAACAACAACGCACCAAATGCAATTCCAATCTTTGCCGCAGCAGTAAGGTGTGGCCCGCATGTAGGCAGTCCAGGTATACCACAAAGACCATGATTGTCAGTGAAGCTGCATGCAAGCAAGATATGGAGTTCAGAATTCATATCGATACATTTCTATTTATGTTATCGTGCATAAAAGCCAACAATATGTACAGATTATTACTGACTAAATCGTACTTGAAGCTAGCTCTGTGTAAAAGCCTTCCTCCTAGAGCAGCTGGGACCCTTCCGGACAGAGAATTGCTATTCAGATTACTGCCCAATGACAACTTAGGTTAGAGTCTTCTTTCTATTACATTTGAATTCCATAGGTTTATAAGATGCGTGACGATATATCTTACAGTCTTTGTAATGATGTCAACTGTCCGAGGGATTCAGGAATTGATCCATTGAAGGAATTTAAGGAGAGGTCCCTGCCAAGGAAGGAGCATGTGTATTCTTCAATGATTACATTGATTCAAAAACAAAAAATAAAACTCGAGGAAACTTTCACGAAATGGAATTGAACATGCAAATCACAACAATAATCGAGTTCATTGGATATGCTGTCCAGAAAAAACAAAATAATAAAACATCATCAACACTTTATGAAAAGAGAAAATAAGCTGCACTTACAGTACTTCTAAGCTTGTTATTGTTCCAAGGGAGGATGGAATTGTTCCATGAATGTTATTTCCGCTCAAATTTCTGCAAATCCACAAGGTAAACAAACATGGGTTGAAACGGCTGTAAAACATTTGAAGTCTGGCATCAGGTATATATATATATATATATTGAATTAAGTTAACATGACAAATAGAAGCTACCACATCTTAGAAAGAAACTCACAGGCTCTGAAGATGATGTAATTTTGATATGCCATCTGGCAAAAATCCCTTCAGACCTTGATTGTCAAGACCCCTGTGCATGCAGAGGTAAACATTAATTGCCAAAAATGTTCATATTACAATGGAACACACAAATGCTGAGGGGCCTTCTTCAGACATCATAAGAGCAATTCTCAAGACTACGCTGGAAGGTAATCTGAAATGCAAATCACTCAACCATGCACAGAATAACAACTGGACTTTATGTAGTAGGAAATAAAGCTGGAACATAAAAGGTGCTAGAATTCAGATTCAGTGAAATGAATAAAACTCGGGGAAAAAGAAACAAGACCAACTATTGCGCCAAATTGAAGCAATTCAAGTGGCTCAGGCATATTAGGACTACATTTTGTGAAGACTAACCCTTGGTCAGGTATATTCACTTCCAAGACTAGAAGGTCTTCTAAAAAAATTGCTATTTGTATTCAACAGCCTCAAAAGAACTCCTCGACAGCAATAGCTCATCTCTATAGAATCAAAGAGTAACTGAGCTGGCAAGAGGCCATCAGAAATTCAGGACTCAAATTTGGGGTACAGATGAAGGCTAAATAATGAAGGAGCCAGATGATGTCAGTATACGGTGGAAAATGCGGACATGATGCCATAGTTGGGCGAATACTTTCCCTGTCAAATAAGCAAATAAGTATTTGATATTGCAACTAAAGCTTTCCTACTTTTTCTCGTCCACTTCCAAAAGAAAACTGATCATTCACACCAAAGAAAGAAAGATAAATTTGATGCTTGGTGGGTTAAGTCGCTTGTTTTGACACCTTCTGTTGTGTACTTCCAATTCAAAAGAAAACTTTAAACATTACAACTTCCTTATACATGAATCACAAAAAATTAACGAAATATCTCAACTGGTATACCAGCTGTCCATGTCCTATAGTTGTCTCAAGGCACACTATTCAAACTTACATTATTATTTTAATACCTTCATCACAGTGTTTTCTGAACAAAAACAGAAAACTAAGCTCTTTACATATTCAAGAGTGAAATTCTTGCAGTGAGAAAATGAAGAGGGTAGCAATTGAAGCACATGAGCAGTATAAAGAACATACAAATTGGAAAGACAAATTAGAAATAAGATTGAAAAGGAAAAGGAAAAGGAAATAATAAAAAATGAGGTGAAGGCTCAAGAAATTACAGTCCGTCAATGACCCATTTGCTGCTAGTTCTATCAAATTGGCAGTCTGCTCCACTCCACGGATGTTGTTGAGGAACACATGGATCACCATTCCAACCCAACCGAACAGGAAGCCCCAATGTTTTCTTTAATGTCTGTAACGCCTTAACTGTTTTATTTTATTTTTTGGTGGAAAGAGAAAAGGGTGATGAATTAGTAACGACAGTTTCCATAGTGTTTGACTAGCACTATAGACATTCGATAGCTTTTAGTGAAAAATAAGACGCAATAAAAACAATCTCCAATAGGTAACACAAGTTAAGAATGTTTTCAAAGCACTTGTATAAGTGAAGAAGATATTAAGTGATATGTGACAAGATCAAAGAGTACATTCATAAGACTGCAATTCTACATGTCTAACTATTGTTTAATGAAATGAGTATGTGTACACTACGTACATATTGCTAGGTGTTAGTGAGGGTTGCAAGAAACTTGGATATATAAAAACAAACAAAGAGGGGTGCATATGTACCTTCTTCTGGTACAGTTTTCAACTCGGCCATTATAACCTCAAAGATCTCAATGGCATTGATTATGGCATGATCACCTTCTTTAGGGTCCAAGGTTATTGTTAAAGTCCTCCCGCTTACAGCAACAGTTGTGTTAAGTACAAGAGCAGCATAACGGTCCTCACTCATTTTGATAACATCCACATCTGGAAATGCTGTGTCACCATTTATCAGGATATCAAATACCCTTTGCCCTACACCAGTGACTGTAGAATCAATCTCAGCAAAGTGTAACCAAATTGAGTAGTTTCTATTGGGATCCACATCCATTGTATATTCTAATTTGGGCTGACTAGCAGTACCAACAATTGCATTTTTATAAAGAGCTGCTGGATAAAAGTTTGGTGGATTTGAAGCCTGCTTAATGCTGGCTTCAGTAGATCGGGCTGTATCAGTACTCTGACCAAAGGTCTTTATGTAATTCCAAAATCTGTCCCCACCCCAATGATCCCCGCGATAATCTACGTCAAACTCTGGCTTCCCAGTACCACAGCTCAACCTTGTTACTGTTCTAAGGATTATTCCTTGACCCGATTGCTGGCTAAGTTGGTACGCTTTATCATCAACTTGGAGAATTTCAAGGGAAAGAATTGCTGGATCCCCATGACCAGTGCTATGGAAGCAGATAGACACAGAGCTATCTTTAAGAAACACTAGTGCTTCAGCAAATGTTTCATCATCGTGGCTACTCCAACCAGATTTTAATGAAGTAACCTGAGTGCCTTCAACAGAAATATCAAATAAAGGTTCGCTGTCGTAGTTCTGTTGTGCAAGCAATCCAAAGAAGATCCTTACTGAGTAGTGTCCCTGGGGAACTCTATTGATGATGTAACAATTTTCAGGGCCTTCAGACAGGGGAAAATACCGAAGTGACTGAAGTGGAGGACTGATAAAACTTGGGCGTGTTGCATTAAAAGGTATGCCTCCTGTATATGCAAAATCCTTAAACCACAGTGTATTGGTTGGCTTTGTATGCACATTCTGACGAGCTCCACAGCTTACGCGCATAGCAAATGGTGCTGTTCTCAGAAGCATAACACACAAGTTAAAACCAAAATTTTAACCGGAATAAGCACAGGAAGATAAAATAAAGAACTGAGTAATATTCTCTAATCTTATAAGCATGTGTTGTCTGCATGATGGTGTGTGAATAGTAATACCAACTTCACTAAACAACAACTACTAGAGAATTAATCTTCTCTTAAATTTGAGTATTCATTTTATAAGCACTGATGTGAAAGCAGCAACTTATACAAAAATGCTACTTCCATGAAAATCCTATTACTATTGTGTTTTTCTTTTTTATGTATAGTTTTCTAGATTCTGTAATTGTACTGTCACCACCTTTTTTTAAAAAAAAAATTAGACAAAAATAGAAAATTCATCTAAAATGTTGAGAGGCCACAGAGCATAATGCACCATCCGCCATTAATACGCCAATGCCCCTGCTTTCCCTATAACTCGGTAAAATTGGTTATCATCATACATACGAAACATAACCTACTTCAAACCTTGTTTTATGCCGTTCTGTGTTTGCAATTGGCACAACTGAAACGCAGATTCATTTCCTTTTCCAAAAGAATTCAAACTCATTAACGTTCTTTCAACATCAAATAAACAAATTTTTTTTTTCCCAGAAAGAGTAAAAAAGTACTACTTATTTCCATTTTTACTCTCTGATTCATTTCCATTCTTTGAATCATCAATGCCAAACAGAATCGAGCATAAGAACAAGATCTCCACCAAAGCAAACGCTAAAATTGACACCAAAAACCAAAAACCAAAAACGATGAATTAGCACCACTACGCTTTAAACTCACTGTTCTCTCTCTAAATTCAGTGGCTAAATTCACTCCAATGCCACTGAATTTGACTCCGAATTGTTAAGAACTCAAGAATCAAGATATACATAGAATCAAGAAACGGCAATGTAATCGAACTGAAGCGAATAAGTAAAAGATGCTAGTGGGCACTCACCAGGTTTAGCCGAAGCCAAAGAGAAGACTGAGCTGAGCAGGAGAAGAAGCCATGGCAGAAGAAGAAGACGAAGAACAAACCTAAGCATTGTTTTAGCTGTGAAACACGCTACGCGCATGTGCCGTTCGCCTTTTCTTTCTCCACTATACAAAATCTCACTCTCATATGTTCTGTATTTGCTTTCCAATTTTCACACAGCAGGGGAGAGAGAGAGAGAGAGAGAGAGAGAGAGAGAGTAAAATTGGATTGGACGTGTATGCAACTAGACACTAGTGCTGAATTACAGTTGGAGTTGGTATCTAATATCATTTTTTTCTTGATTTTGTTGACTCGTGAAAAGAGGAGATATTAATGTGCTGCCGAGATTTTAATGATCTCCTCTGCGTTGATGAAGGTTTCATTAATGGACGGTGCAGATGGATAGTTAGGTCTAGTCCACACAGATTCTTAACGGTTCGATGGTTGGGTTGGAGCCCACACCGCACGCCACACTCTCGTGTAGACGACAAAGCACGTGACAACGCTAACGTGGGCGAAGGGTGAGGAGAGTTCACGGGGTGGATTTTTTTTTAATTTTTTTTTTTTGTTGCCAAAGTGCAATTATCAAATTGACAATCCAGATTAGGATATATGCAAGTTTTATTCAATTTTGGTGACTTTTGCTTATATGGATGGGATTTATATTTTGGTAAACAAATTGATTCGAATTTCAACTTAGAGAAGATTGGGTTCTGGATGTGTAAGGTGGAATGGATCGGACGGTTGAGGTTGAGGTTGAGGTATGGTCCATCAGGACCCCGAGTTCTGAACTTTGACTCCTTTGCATGACTTGGTGCTCAATCTTCGGAGACGCTCCTGTGATTAAGGCAGTGGCCCAACTGATCACCAGAATTCTCTAAATAAACAAAGGTGAAGAGGACTAGACGAGTGCCACTCCATTTTCTTTTTTCTATTTCTTTTTCTTTATATATATAAATTACATAATGCTCTAAATAAAATATGAATGGCGGCATTATTAGTGCTGGTAGATTATAAAATTTTCATTAAAGCATTGACACTTTGTAGGTCATCCTTAAACTGATGAGATAGAGACGTCTTGTGTGTCTCCATTGATCATGGACCAGTTTAACATGCCCCTTTTGGAACCCATAAATTTCGTTGCTGCCCTCACTTCATTACATTTTGAAGTTCATTAACATGCCAGAATGAAATTTCATTTTCTGGGGACGTCTTGATATCATTTTGTAGTTAGGTAGGACCTTTGAGCATTCATATTTCTTCAATTGGGATAATTCTTCTTTTGTATACCATATTTACATATCTGTTGTTCGTGCAACACATTATACTTGCAAGTTATTGTGCTGCACGGATAGATCACATAACATAGGTATATATCCAACTCAATCTATTTTGAAATCCGAACCCCGTCCTTAATTATACGGAACATATTATGGACTGCAAAATAAATCACATTTATCGGAAAAGAAATACAGTGGCTGAATTGGGTCTTAGTACTATCCAGCCCCTCCTCCTACTATTAGTATTGGGTCTTGTTTAGGATATCATTTCGGGCAAGTGGAGTTAAGATTGTCCGACGTTGAAAGACCTGGTCCACAATAAATACTTTTTTTTTTTCAGGAACAATAAAGACCAAATTATAAGACAAAAAATAAAATAAAAAGAAATACCAAATTAAGCTCAAGAGAATCAGGAATATATATATATATATATATATATATTTTTAACATTTTGCTAAAATACATTGTATGTGCCAATCAATTATGTCTCTTTTGGTTAGATGGGTAGCTAATTGTTAATATGCTAAGTATTTAAGTATCCATATTTGCAAATTCGTAAAAATCGTTAATATTCTAAAAATGTATATATATTATGTGTATAGAAATCTTATATTCCCTTCCTTTTTTCGCATTGTGGGTTAACTTGTGTTGTTTTCGTTGGAGTTGACCTTTTTTTAGTCAACATTGTTTTTTTTTTTTTGGGTCATGATCTGATTTTATGGTTTTTTGCCCACCCTTATTTTCGGTCTATTTACAGTGGAAAAATAAAAGGTGATGACATTGTAATCTTGGAAAATAAGTTATTGGTGACATCTCACCATTACTTGAGAACTTTTGCGATTCATTAGCACAAATTTAAGTTAAGGTTAATTTTCATGGTCCGACTCGACAATCATTCGGAGTCATGCCAAAGTCCGAATGATTAATGTTTGACTCGGAGATCAATATGTGTGATTGTTTTTAATATAAAGTTTTAAACTATATTTAACATGTATATATATATATATATATTGAATTATATGTATCACGTTGCAGCGATCAGTATGTACCCGGGACTAATCACAGCACTACACGTATCCTCTTTGCCTGGAAAACGGACATCCAGTGAAGCAAGCTCAGTCTCAGCGTCCCCACAACAAAGCCCAAGGAAGGCGTACCGTACCAACCTAAGAAGCCGCACCCAGAATGCCTCACGATGACCAATCTCCGCCCCCAGGCGAAGTCTCCGACTCCGCCGATGTTGAAGAAGAAGAAGAAGACCCAGAAATAGAAGAAGACGAGGACCCAGAGATAGAAGAAGAAGAAGATGACGACGACGAAGAAGACCCTGAAATAGTAGAAGAAGAAGAAGAAGAAGAAGAAGGGGAAGAGAATATTGAAGAAGAAGAGGAGGAGAAGGAGGAAGAAGAAGAAGAAGAAGAGGTGGAGGAGGGAGAACAGGAAGAGATAATGGAAGAAGAAAGGGTTGAAGTGGATATGGATATTTCTGATTCACCGGTTCAAGCTCGTGATCATCATAACGGTTATTTACCTCTGTGATTAACCTACTTGTTTTCCAAACTCTTTTTGTTTCATCTTTGATTGTTGGGATTTCGATGCTGTTGCTCATATGCATACGTTTGCTCTGTTTCCACTTCAATTTTAGGTTTGCATTTAGATTCATACTGTTCATTGTGGCTTGATTGGAGCAATTCGTGCTAATGTAGTGCTTTCAGAGCAATTGGAAATTCTTTAGGTGAGATAAAGTAATGTAATTTGATTATGAATAATTGTTATAAACTTGGAACTCTGATATGCGGGCCACTGTTTTGAGGAGTTTGGAAGGAGACGCCAATACTTGTGAAAATTGTTTAAGGTTTCGTCTTGTGCATTTCACTTTGAGCCTTTCAGTTTCAACCGGTTATTTGGTTAAACCCTATCTCTCTAATCTAGAATGATGAGCATGGTCCAATCTCATTGAAACCATTGGCCAAATTTAGCTCACCTGCTCTTTCATCGAGATTAGCGAATTACGGTATAGGAAGATCTAATAGAATCTGGTTCGAGGAGCCTAGCCTTCTTTGCTATTAGTTTCAATATCTGCTGCTTTTGTGCCAACCCTCTAAGGGGGAAGGCAGGAACTTCCGGACAAATGCTTAAGACAATAAGAAAGGAAGAAGTAGCGATATGCCGCCTTATTTTATAAAGAAAGGCTAAGAGCCGACGGACTTGATTTACTTGATTGTTATGAATATCTATCAGCCTTCTTTCTCTCTGACCAAACTTTTCCTATAGAATATGATTTTTTGGCGGCAATACTTGATTTTATTTTTGTTTTGTGTAGATGTTAGACGAGATTATAAGCCCGAGGGACTTGATGGTATACACTCAAATGAATCACATGATGATGGAAAAGCTTATTTGCGTCATAGTGAGGTTATGGATGCTAAAGCCGCCAACTCATCTGGTGTCGCTGGGGTAGAGATGGCTGATGCCATCCTGATGAGGGATCACTTAGGTAAGGAGGTTAAGAGTGTTATGAATCCAGAGGATGAGATGAAACAAGGGGACATACATCTGAGGAATGATAGAAAACAAATGGATTCAAGGTGAGGTGATATGCCGGACCTATATACTTTTAAAATTTTATTTTTATAGAGCCAAAGCAAGTGCACTTTCGAAATTTACTTGTCACAGAGCCAAAGTGTTGGCTACTATCTGTTTTTCTGGTAGCTAAATATTAACTTTTTCCAACCAAACTTGTTCAAATCCCACTAACTGTCAAGTTTTTCAGATCAGCTGCTTCTGAGAAAGTGACCAGAATTATGTCTCCTGTTGCTGAGACTAGTGATCGAAACAAACGCCCAGCTATTATCTGTGACTTCTTTGCTAAAGGTTGGTGCATTAGAGGTACTTCATGTAAGTTTGTCCATATAAAAGACAATCTGAATAGTACTCATCCACAAGGAGATGTTGCTGCTGCAAATTGTACTAGAGAAATCCAGCCTGATGAAGGTATAATGTGTCTTCTTGGGTTTGAATGTCAAGAAAGTACTCTCCTGTGATGTTCTTATTAACAACCTTCTACTGTGACAGGTCTAAGAGACATAACTGAGAGATCAAGGTCACCTGGTTTTCCTGACCCTCTGGCTTCTTCACATCTCTCTTCTGAAAAGATCCAATTTTCGGAACACACAGGAATTCAGAGACGGCACCAGTCTCTTGAAAACCATAAGTTTCCAGCAGTTCCAGGAGAGGAATCAAATATGGGTGAGTATGCACAGAAATTGCATTCATCCAAAGATGATCAAGTCTTTCTCTCCTCGTTTAAGGATGTAGGAAGGGATGGTCATGCACGTAATTGGCCCGTTGATGGTTATAACAACTCACCAATTCATAAAGATAATTCTAGATTCATGAGTGGTTTGCATCCTGAGCCTGGATTTTTTTCTAATGGATCTACTGCGTCATCAGGCAAGTACTCTAGAGGGAATCCCACTTCTCAGTCGAGCTGTATGGAGGAACCAGCTGGAATTTGGAGCCAGCGTATGCACAGTGATCATAATTCCCCACTTGCGAGCCTTTCCTTGAATTCAAACTCAAGTAATCTTTTAACTAATGGCTCATTTCCAGCTAGCCGTATTTCATCTTGGACCGGATTTTCATTGCCTTCTAGTTATTCCTGTTTAGATGCAAGTCCTTATGGTACTCAAAAGCTTTTAGACCGAAATAGAGATTACCGTTATTCTACTAGATCATCTCCCTTACTGAAAAGCTCCTCTCCCTTCTCTAGTTCTGAATTGAAGAAGTTGCCTTCTACCAGTGTGTCATTGCGCTCTGATAAACTTCAAACAAAAATTTCTTCAAATGATTGGGAGCCATCTGTACCCTTCCGGCCATCTTTTATTCTTCCTCCTGCATTTCTATCATCTTCAGGGAGCCAGTATGACCCTCTTCATGACAGCATTGAGTTACCCAAGTTAGCAAACATCTCTTTTGAGGCTTCTTTCTATTCTGAAGAGGCTGTCATTGGGAACAAGTTGCATCATCAAATACGTGGTGAATCTGTTAGTGGGACTATGCGTCCAGCTTGTGATGGTGATACAAACTCTATGTCTTCACATAATACATGTCATGAAAAGGTATTAGATAATAGCTGCTATACACGTGAACATAATTCGCCTGTAACTGAAGCAGAGACAGTGGGGGCTTCTGTTGTCTGCCAAAATGGAACCATGACTATAGAAGAAAATCTCTTGGGGCCCTCTCATCTCAAAGGTAATACAAAACCACATAAAACCAGTTCATATGGTGATTCTAGACCTCAGAGTGACAGTTCTAGACACAAAAAAGACATAACAGTAGATAGATTTAGAGAAAACAATGAAGTGGATGGTGAACATGTGACAGATGGGGATGTACAGCAAGAATCAAAAGCTCTGAGGCATTTCCGTGCGGCTCTTGTAGAGTTAGTAAAAGAATTGTTAAAACCAAAATGGCGTGAAGGTTGTCTCAGCAAAGATGCACATAACAAGATAGTTAAGAAAGCAGTAGAGAAGGTTCTCAGTGCTTTTCAGCCCCATCAAATCCCACCTACCGTAGAAACAGTTGTGCAATACCTGTCTTCATGCCGTCCAAAAATCTCAAAGCTTGTTGAGGTTAGCTTTTTATTTTGTCATTTTAGTGATAATGTGAGGACGCAGATATTGGGTTTTGAATGTGAAATTGTTCCTGGAATCTGACTGCTACTTCTTTCACTTGCAGGGATATGTTGAGAAATATGGCAAATCTTGAGATGTTAGGCCAAGTGATTGTTCTTTTGCAGAATTTCCTACACAGTTTACTAATTGGAGGTCATGGACAGTTTGTTCGATAACCCTTTTCTTTTACATAATTAGAACAGAGTTTTTGTAGAGTTGTTAATTTTCTTATAAGATGTATTGCTTCAAAAATTATCTGTTACTCTCAGTTCATCTATTTGGAGATAATAGGTGTCATGACTAGAATTTGTCTTAGTCTGTATATAGGAAAAAAAAAGGTCATAATTCGTTTCATTTTTATGCAAGGAAGATTGCATTAAGGCTTGAATTAACCCAGATTGAGGGTCTTTCCAAATTTTAGCAAGTTCCCAAATGCTGGGTTTTAGTCTATCTACGGTCAGTCTTTAATTCTTTCACTGCTTGAATTCTTAGGTGCTGTGGAGTGACAGGGTAAAATGAATCCTTTTGGTTTGGGAACTAAGGATACCCATATGGGACCCATGAAGTTGAAATTACAGTTTCCATATCAGTCTTCCCCGAGTTAGGATGGATATGATATGTAATTGATCACTTCTGCAGTATCTTGGGTATAATTTGCATATACCTTATTTTACTGGCTACAAAGAATTTGGCATAGTGCGGCAGATTTTCATTAAGATAATGAAAAATAAAAATAAGCATAGTGTAGATATCAAAAGATGTTTATTTTGAATTTCTGAAGTTGAAGTTGACTTTTAATATTGCTAGCATTGGAATTTGAAGTTGTACTGTTCATCCTCTTTTCTGGTCATCATGATCTGTAATTGTAGCTTTCAGATTCTTCTATGGATAATATGTTTCATTGTTGAGGTACATCCTAATTTTTCTATGACATGTCGTTAATTCTTGTGCTGTGAATTTTATTTTGGTGTTTCATCTAAAATGTTCAGAAGTTTCATTAATTGTTTGACAACAGAGGATTGGATTTTGATTGCAATATTATAGGTTTTACAGGTGTCTAGCTTATAAGCTGATGGCATTTCAGTAATTCAAGTCAAAACTGAAGTAGCTATGATTTAGTACATAAGGATTTCTATGTTAAAACTATGGAAATTCTAGTACTTATTCTTGGGCACTGAGTTATTCACTTTCCTCCTTTCATTTTCCATATCTAAAAATATAGAACCTCCGTAAGAAATTGAGGCTCCTGCACATATTATGTACATGAAACTAGTTTATCAATGTGGAAATGATAGAAACGGATGAATTAAACAAGTTAGAATTTCTGTAACTAAAGTGCCTATGAGGCTATGAGGATAGCTCGCTAGTAAAATTTAACTGGTAAACTTTCAAGTGTGAATGTCCACACTTTGCACCTGAAAACCCCTCAAAGTCCTCAACCCTGAAATCTACTTACGCATGGGATTGCTGTTGAGGTACAATAGTTGCTATTAAATCAGGGCAATTTGCGAAAACTGTAAATCAATCATGTTGTAATTCTTTTCCATTTTCCCATCTCCAGAACAAGTTAGATTTGACTTGATGTATGGTTTCTCAACCCAAATCAAAGTATTTTTTATGGCATCAAAGGCCTAATAAGTTTCAACAAATAGCCCTGATATGGTCAAGATTCAGAATTGAGTGAAAGAGGGAGGGGGGAAATAGAGGCTTGAAAGGCAGCTCTGTGTGATGAATGACTGTAGGACATTAGAAATCGATATACAAATCCCACAGTTCATGTAAGATATCAGATAATTTAGAACATTTTCTATTAATTTCAGGTGGTTCTGGTAGGGTGTAATTATACTCTCTATAAAATGAGTTGGGTCATATGAGGAAGCGTTTATGAGATTGTAAAGAAGTTGGGGCTGGTTTCTCAGTATATGGCATTGACTGCTGTATGCAGATTTATATTAGTGACTTTTAAGTGACCTCAGAGTGTTGAGACTCTAGATGCAGTTGTGTAACAACTGTGTGATCAATCATCTAGTGGGTCAGTGATCATACTTGAGTAAAGATTCATGTCTTAGATTTTATTAAATGTTGCCAACTGAAACAACAGGTTATATTGAAGCCTCACTTCCAAATCTAAATTGTTCATCGCAACTAATTGAAATGGACTTTTGATTTAGCTGAAATAGAAAGAATTGAAAAGAAAAAGGAGCCTCATGTCAATGTAACTTCCCATTTTCTTCAGGGATTCTGTGTCTTCTCTGTGTTGGTTTAGAAACTCGGCATTCGTTGCAAGGGAAGAGAAATGACTTGAATATTTTCTGGCCAAACCATGATCTTGGCGCAGGGTTTTCTTTTTTCTCTTGGTTTCCAAATTCGGGATTTGGTTTAGCAGTTTCTGTGCCACCGATGTTGTCAGTTGATCTCTTGCTACTGGTACGGGCTGCTCGTACTGAATCTTTGATGCAGGGCTGGTTAGTCGGAACATGCTGTGTTGATTGAAGTACAATTGCTTTTGGTACGATCTGACCATTTGAGATTAACAGGTCTGCTGGGTAATGCTTGATGGGATCGGTCACAATGGACTGTGGTGTAGTGTGACCAAACTCAAACTCTGTGCCTTGTTTGTGAATTTGATTGGCTCTGTTAGTAGGGAGGGACTTGGATTGCTGATCCTGAACACACAGGAGGCCAGCAAACGAAAAAGAGTCAAGTGAACAGCTATCAGCTGCAGCATCCATTGAAATCTTGTTTTGCAGGCGGGCTGCCATTGTTTCTAGGATGCATTCTGGGTCCAAGCTTCCAGAGTGATATATATACAGTTCTGGATAAGGGGGCTGAGTGTGAATTTAACTATTTGTTCTGTCTTGTTTGTTTGTTTTTCATCTCTGCTTCCTTTGCCATGTTAGTAGCTATGATTTATTGTTCTCATTTTCTATTGTTTTGGATGGTATATAGGCAGCTTGGAAATAACGGGATGATGAAGAAGCAATGCAGAATATTCATTACATGTATTTGCGATTCATTAAAAATGTGTAAAATGCGGAAGTGTGAGATACTTTTTGCGGCAAATTTTAAAATGCTTGAAGATATGCAGGCAGGCAGCTTGTAGGCTTGCAGGTGATCTTTTGTAGGGGCGTGGATAATACCAAGGAATTGCCTGCTGTTAAAAAGGTAAAATAATAAGGTTGGCTTGGCCTGGGTGAATGGCATATCATCTCATTCTCATATGGTTGTGTCAGCCGAATGCCGACCATTGAATCTGCTGTTTGTTTGTTCACCAAAAAGCCTTAAAAATGGATCTCCAGATTCCATGGAACTTTTGTCTCTGATGCTTTTGATCTTTTTAATGCATACTTACAAAACTTGGCTTTAGGTGGTAGCTGCTGATGTTATCGAGGATGGCATTGGGCATTGGGCATTGGCATGTTATTTAAATCAGCTAATTAGTGTTATGTTTATTTATTTATTCATTTTAATTTCTTGAGTTCCTCTTCTAAGGAAAAACAAAACAAAATGATTGCTTCTATTTTTTTCTTTCACTTTTTTTTTGGGGGGGGTTATTTGAAGAAATATGTAGGCTTATATTGGTTCACCAGCTTATTATTATTAGCCCAGGTGTCGGCCCATTAAGCAGGTCTTAAATGAGCAGGGCAATCTGTACAGAAAACTTGGGCTGGACCAGCTGGATCAGCATGCACTGCTAAAAAATGTGTCTCTCTATTAGTGAATTGGTGGACCGAATTCTTTTTACTTTTTCGGCACAGTTTATTGAAGTAGCCCAACATGATATGTGGGCTCTGTTGGAGATCATATGTTCAGATTATATATATTTATTTATTTATTTATAAAAAAAACAGATTGCCATCACATAAAAATAAAAGGAGAAGAATTGGGGAAAGCTACAGTCCAATAATATCTATGCACTAAAATTAGATAGTTATTAAGGACCCTTCACTATGATCCCTCATTCTAGTCCCCTTGAGATGTTCACGCCGTCACGTCGTGGTGTTAGGTTAAATGTTGTCTGATTCGAGAGTTGATATTTCATGAATCATGGTACAGTATCAATAGATAAAAAATATCATTTGTAATATTTATGAGTAAATAAATAACACCACGTTGAAAACTAGTGCATGAACATTTAACCCGGAAAGTGAGACCAAATTACAGGATCCACGTGTCATCTCAAAATTCTTTGTCTCCCACCCATGATCATTGATCACTGTGGACCCCACATCGTTCTGATAAATAGCACAAGTATTCGTATAGTAAGACGAGTACACCAACTCTCAACTCTATAGATATTAGGTGTGTTTGATGGATGGATAATATTATTTAGCGGGGCCCAGTTTTACCAAGTCTTTCATTCTTATCCGTCTCTCATCCTTCCTTTTTCCACTCTCGGGTTTCCTATAGCCAATTTCACCCACAATTGTCGTTAGTACCCATCGTTTGCACTGCCCACTGCAATCCCTGATTAAAAATCAATGCCACTTGGTGGTGGAAAAATGAGAGAAGGCCCCAATTAGCAAATTTTTAATGAGAGATGAGATATTTTAGGTTTCTAGTCGCATTATATATAGAATAGAAGCCTCTAGACCATGAGCAATTAGAGAGAGAGAAAGAGTGAGCAAAAAATGGTTCTGCTTGAAAAGCTTTGGGATGACATTGTTGCTGGACCTCAGCCTGAACGTGGGCTTGGCAAGCTTAGGAAGGTCACCCCAAAACCCTTGAACATCAAAGGTGCTACATATATATGTGACATAAAGTTTGTCTCTTTTTTAATTTTAGTTTCCATATATCATATGGTTTTTTGGGTTTTGATTAAATTTTGTGTAGATGTAGAGGGAGAGACAAGCAGCAGCAGCAAGTTGGCGATGCCTATGAGCCCAGGAACACCAGTAACCCCAGGAACACCAGTAACGCCAGCTTCAGCTCGTGCTAAGGACAACGTTTGGAGGAGTGTTTTCCACCCAGGCAGCAACCTTGCCACCAGAACCATGGGCAACCAGGTCTTTGACAAGCCACAGCCCAACTCTCCCACTGTCTATGATTGGTACGTAACTTCTTAACCTCCACACAAATCAATCCAAGCCGTACGTTCATCATAGATCTATCTGTTGATCGTAGATCTATATACTTAATTAGATCTTATATATTGTCTGATATACGTGATCATATCACAGGCTTTACAGTGGGGAGACCAGGAGCAAGCATCGCTAAGGTGACAAGCAAGCAACCGATGAGAGCAGACACCAGCTAGTGGCTACCGGGGGTCGCATGTAAATAGTGTCGTTTTTTCATTTCTGCGTTTGTCACGTGCCTTGGTGGTGGTTCGGACTGGACTGGATTGTTTTGTGATTAGGTTGTGTCGTTTTAATTTTTGTAAGTAATGTAAGGCCTTGTTTGGCTTTCTGTGAGAGAGAGAGAGAGAAAGAGCTCACTGTCTTTAAGCATTATTAATTATGCATGTATAATGTGTGTGTAGTGTTGTTTAAGTCAGGCACGGTGGATGACTCCTTGTTTAGTCAAGATCTAACCGTGAGCTGCTTTCCAATTTTATCATCAAATAAATAAAAATATCCTTCTGTTAATTTACTAATGATCCATTTAAGTTTGTGGGTTTATCTTGTGATTATACCCTTTGTTTATTTACACTAGCACTTTCATAAACGACGAGATCAAAATCCAATTGGAATTTGGGAAGAGGGGTCCATGACCATGTCCCATGGTATGGTAGGACCTACATGTGAATGGATAAGAAAGAAGAAAAGTATGAAAGGGAGAGGCTGCGTGGCAGTTGGTGAGTGGGGTCACACTTGGAAAGATACAAAACATTATCTTCTTCATCATAAACAATGACATAATCAATAATGGTGATGTGTTGAGTGGGTCCTACTCCTCTTCCTTATGTATTGGCCATCTCACTCACTGAAACTGTTCACCATAGTTATTAGCTAAATAAATAAAAATCAAGTGGAATCAATTGGAATGGAGATTCACCCATTTGATCTGATTTTTGTGTGCAAGCCAAGGAGAACCAAGGACCAATTAGCTATAATAATAAATAAAAACAAAATTAGGTGGAGTCTGTCTGTCTAATATTCAATTCAAGCCGGCCAGCTAAGGCGGCTTAAACTCACTGTAAAACGTCTGCCCAAGAGTCTTTTATCTCTCAAAATATCCATAATTCCATTCTGTGAATGTAACGTGACTGCCACGTGTAGAATGATCCCTACAAGCCAGGTTTGAAATGAGAGTTTTCATGTGTGCTTGTTTAATTACTGTACAGTTAGGTCAATGAGATGAGCTGAATATGGGTGCTGTGCTGTGCTGTTAAATATTTTGGAGGAAGGAGGGGTGAGAGAAGAGATGAGTGGCCTGCGACATAAATATATGCACCAAGTAAAGTAGGTCCCCGAACCGGAGCCGGCCGCACACGGATGCATGTCTTCAAGTAGGAAGGAGGGGTGGGGAGAAGAGAGGAAGGAGGTGATCAGGAAATTCAAAACCAATCAAACACGACGGCCACAAGATTAAAGAGATTATTTTCCAGACAGAAAGGCAAATTCATATTCTATAAATACATGTAACAGTTGTAACCAGCTCGTACACATGACATGATATTTTTCATCTGCTTCTAAATTGCTCGCTGTATGCAGCATATGCCAGAGAACGCAGCTCTAAATATGAAACCTACCTGACACTCTTTATTAAGAGTGGTCACTATATATTCTAGTGAAAAGAACAAAAGAACGAAAGAAGTTGAATTGAACCACTTGTTCCAATTTGTCATCATCATCAGCTTGAGTTCCATTTCTTCTGATATGCCAAAAGCTGCAGAACAACACATGCAACGAGATCAATCTGGGAATGTGTATATATCTAAGTATCAAAACTTAAATGTTTTTTTAACGCAGGGACCCTCGCAAGTTCCCCCTAGCTCTTTTCACTAGTTTAAACTCTAGAAAAGGTGCTCACCAGATGACCAGGAATGAGATTGTGTGTTCTAAGGTCTGCCAACGTTTCTTGTTCTCTTAATAGTTGCAGGTTATCTTTGGTTGAGTCTAAAACAACAGACTTGGAAATTAGGACATTTGTGGCAGTTGAATGACTGAATTTGGCGTGCAGCTCTTTCACCAAGTACAATTCAACTTCATCAGCTTGCAGTGCAGTTCGGAGAGCTACATACTGTACACAAATAAAACCAATTTCAGTATATGGTGACAGAAGCTTTGAAATATAATGAAGTTCTATCAAAAGAAAAATGCAGTGAGTGGAAGAATTACGTGACATAGTTGTCCAACTGACAGGGTAGGCCTGCAGCAAAGATATGGCCGCTGCAAACTGGGTATTCTTTGCTCATCAAAAGAAACGAGGAGGAGGTGGATGTCCAACTGAAAATATGAGAAATCGTTGATTCAACCATCTCAGTACAGAAGCAGAGTTCCAGATAAAATTCCAATTGCACATATTACATAGTGTGTGTATGAAATGATCTCATAAACCTCATGTGAAACCAGGACCGCAGTGTGTGTTGAAATATTAGTATGGGATAATGGGATTTCAGACAGTCAAATATCTCTGCCAATTTGAAATCTCAAAAGGGTACTTAGTCCCTATCACAGAGAAGTCATGAGAAGATCGTCAGTCTAAACTCTAACTTACCTCATCATCGTGGTTTTCTGAGTTCCGAAGATACTCCACCAACTTAGAGAGGCGGATGTTCCTGGCATTTTTGCCATTGCCACCACTTGTACTGCCATACCGTGTATGGCTCCGCATGCCACCTTTACCCCAGGCAAGCCTTTCTGAGCTGCCAACAAGCCCCGCAGATGCACCCATAATTTCTCTGTTCAATTCATAATCATTTTCATCACCACCATCTGCATTAGCAGATCCTGATCGACCTCCTCCCCATCTTTTGCATCTCTTTGGTCTTGGTTCTGTGCGCTCGTCACCAGAAGTTGAGTCTTTACCTCCATCATTACCATTTGCATCCTCGTTATCATCGGAACCTTGATGTTCAGCAACATTTCTATAGTTTCTTCTCCCCCTCAAATGAGCATTTCGATAGCTACCCTGTGATCTCCTCATAAATGCAGCTGCAGTTGCTTTAGCTGTTGTTCGTTTCCTTCCTAGTGCCTCAGATTGACGTCGAAATGTCTGGGCAATGGAAGCTTGGATCTGTGAAAATAAGTTTAAAGATCAAGGCCCTGGAGCAACAATTGGGAACAAAAAGAAATATCTGTACAGTTTTGCCACTAAATTCATAGTGACGTGTAACACCTGAATGATGAAAGGGCAAAGATTCTAGCGTAAGTGCTTATTAAAAGCCATATCACAAGTTATGTGGAAGTTGCATTCTTTCAGTAATAGCACACAGATGAGATCCACATACAAAAATATAATCAAGTCTTAACTAAATTTTTAAAGAATTACTGTTCCTGAATTTTACAAATCAGAGGACCCGTCAGTTTCACAAGAAAAAGTTGAACAATTTGCATTTGTTTTATTTGGGGTTGAGCTCCAAATAAAATTTAAAGATATTAACCCTAAAATACTTGCATGCCTAACACAAACTTGAAGATTGAAATATGTCACCTGCTTATTGCGAGCCTTCTCCTCTTCATGAAAAGCCAGTTCCTAAAGGAGATAATCAACAATCAGCGCAATCATTTAAAATGTAAGTGAGAAAATAAAATTTACAGTCTACGATTGTTGTAAATCAGCATCATACCTCTTCCTCATACTTGTCAATATCTGGATAGATGGCTGCAATTAAGGCATCGTAGTTTGGGTCATCTCTCAAAGAGCGACGACTAGCACAATGGGTGCGGCATGCAGGGCATTCATTGTTCCTGCAGTGAGAGCCAGTTACTAGTAGTCAGAACTCCAACTGGGCCGATTGCGTGTCTAAATATGAAATAGACATATCAGGTCACAAGTTCAAGCTTTCTAATATTTTGAGACATCTCTGAACAAAATCTATATAAGCAAATTTAACTTGAATGTTCCATTTGAATAAAAAAGAGGAGAAGGTAATCGTTTGAAGACATACCCCAGGCGCATGGACTTGTCGATGCATTCCCTGCAGAAGCGATGCAGGCATTCCATCACTGTTCTTGTTTTCCGAATGATCCCTATAGATACAAGGGAGTAAATGAATTTATTTTTTTCTTTTTCTTTTTTAGGGAGAGAGGAGAGGTGTGTTACAAGAGTTTATACTTATTGCATGAAAATGGAAAGGAAAATATGTGGGCATGGATTCCAGAAATGAGTTAAGACGCCTAAAAGGACTAGCCTGCATCCACAATTCACTACAAGTATACTATCAGAGGGTGAGGTCCCCATAAACTGTATGAGTGTAAAAGGGACCAATGAGTACTTGGATCTATATAGTATGATTCACTATCTCAATATTTAGCAAAATATTATGGTAAATTCTAATATGAAGGACTCTTGGATGTGAAAACTCTCAACCTTTGAACTTTAATTTAGGCATGCATAATAAACACCGTCTGAACATGGTGTCTACATGAAGCTGTCAATGGTTTTAAGGTAAGCAATTTTTTGTAACAAAAATACACAGAACAAGCAACTGCAGGCACCTGTGCAAGCACACAACAGTAACATAAACAAGGGAAAAAATAAGCGAATTGGCCCATCAATAAGGCAGTTCATGATCATTGCAGGTATCTGAAAAAAAAAGGACATAAAATTTCTTAAGGCTTTATATACAAGACCTGTTAATATAATTCTGTTTCTTCCAATGAATTTACCCTAATGTAGAAACTTATGTAATTGCGTTAATGGAGGAATGGCCCTGTAAAAGAGATAAATCAATTCGAAGTTTGATGATTTTGATGCTTTCTTGAGCTGAGATGACTGTATTTTCATTTAGTAAATAACAGGTTATGAGCTCTTATCATGAAAAGTTGACTCTGCATGTAAACAGAGTAATTCAGTTGAAGAATGCAATCCATAACTTAATCATACCAATTGCGAGCAGAACTAACAACTGCAATTTTGGGGGAAAATATATAATTACTAATTCGTGGTTACCACATAATTTTGCGAACCAATATATTGGCCTCGAAGCTAAAACTAAAAGTGGTGTTTGACAGATAGAACACATTATTTCTGACTTGTATGCAACAAAACGCTTAAAACAGTGGCATTTCAAGATATACTAAGCTCAACGCTGCAATACAACAAAACATTAGCATGCAAGTGACTATGATGTTCTAGAATTAAACTATCAATCTTCCTTGATAATAGATAATGAGATTTACTTTTTGCTGGTACCCGACAATACTATCTCTTCAAACAAATAAAACTAGAATACATAAAAATGCTTCCTTCCAATCTATATTCAGTTATTATCCATAATTTAGCATCCCAAAACATACCTAAACAGATAGGGCATTGGACCTCTTTCCGAATTTCTGCCAATTTCACTATGATATATCTGTGCATAATACCAACCAAAAAAAATAAAGAATTAGCATATAGCAGATGTAATATTTGATATGTAGGTTGCTCTATGTGCAACTTCTTCTTTTTTTTTTCTTTTTTTTTTTTTTTTTGCACACACTGATATATAAAGAATGAAAAAAAAAATACAAATTCTTATCATTTTTTGGATGGGAAATACAGAACCCAGCACAAAAGAAGAGAAAACTATAAAGTATAATTCTATGCAGAAAGAGTATCTGTAAGAATTTCTTAAGTAGAGCCTACCTCACCTCCAACCAAGATCATATATCATAAAACTAATTATAAACGTCTTCAAAATACTGATTTCACCCTTAAGCCTAAACTTCTCATTACATGGAACTTTCCATATCAGTGTCCCATCCTGGGCATCCATATTGTAACTGAAAACATAAGCTGCTGCATGTTGTGGGTTTGCATTTTGCAATCATACAAATGCCCAATTCATCATGCATATTGACGTTATTGTCACTATTTAAAATATCCAAAAATGAAAATAAAAACGTTAGTCGCTTTCTTCTATAAATATGGCAGTAAACTAACAAAGCTTGGCGTTGAAAATATAGCAGATGGTGCAACAAGAATGTCACTGCCATAACCGAGACTGGTTCAATCCCAGAGATATCCTGTTTGCAAAACACTTCTTTGTGGAAAGCGTTTAGCAGAATAATGAGAGCCCAGTAGAGTTATAGAGTTCAGAAGCTGCGTAGGAGTTTGTGTGAAGCAGATTGGTCAGAAAATTCCAAATTTATCCCTTTCAACGAAGCACCATGATCCCTCAATCTAATAAACTATCGAGCAAGACTTGAGTGAGAATTTTCGGTCAAAATGACCCAACAATCACAAAAACAAGCGACGCAAGCCATATGAAAATTTGGCTCAGCATCTCTATGCAAGTTTTATTCAGCTTAGCACATGGGCAGAAGTTGCTGTAGCTAATGACCATCCACCAGATTGGGCAACATGCTTGAACCACCCATGCACGCATAGAAATTGAAGCCCGAAATCAGCAGAGCAAAAGCCACAGCTCAGAAGATCCAAAACCCAACTTCACCAACCTTCTTCCCCGCACTAGCAGAGCAACCAAAACCAGGAAAATAAAAGAGAAAACCCCCATCAACCAGAAGTCATTGCTTTCACAGTCGCATAGACGTTAATCAACATAGCTCATCCCAGTAGCCGCTCGATTAACAAAACACAAACAAAGAGTAGCACGAAGCAAACCATGCAGATCCCAAATCAAGTCCAGCATTCAAAATCAAACACTTGCACAATCAACAGAACCAATACCAATAAACAAAAAGAAAAATAGAAGAATGAGAAAGCTATGAAGAACCAGAAAAGCTCACTCGTCTTTCTCTTCGTTACTCGGGGAAAGGCTTCGATCGGACTCTGAGGGGCAAAAGGACCAAGAAGGAACACATGAAGAAACAAAACAGAATCAGAGAAGGGAAAAGAAAAAAAAAAATCCAAAACCATGTGCAGGAACGAACATGCGTGTATGGTTTTGTTTGCGGTGGGTTGAAAAATTTGGAGTTGAGTTTGGGTATTGGGCAAAATAAGACGTACCCTCTTCGTCTTGTGGATGGTCGTGGCTGTTTTCATGGTGGTTCTGCAGAGGATCATCTTCCATGGGCTCTGGGGTGCGCTTCTGTGCCGGCATTGCTCTGGTTTCTAGCGAAAATTTAGCGAGGAACGGAAGGCTTGTATGTAAGAGTATGCAATTGTTACTTGATTGCGGTGCTCTCTGAGGAACAGAGAGAGAGAAAACGATGAAGGTGGTGGTGGAGTGTGGCTGACCAGAGAGAGAGAGGCGGAGGGGTAGAGGCTCTGAGAGGCTCGTGGTCTTACCAAAATTTCTTCAATTTATATAAATAAATAAAGCAATAAAATTGCCAATAAATAAAATATGCCCAGCTGCTGCGTGCAGGAGACAATTCAAGCTGGGCTTTTGGTCAACACGTGTAAGATGCAGGGGTGTTATGGTAAATATACTGTCCTATTTTGCTTTGCCTTTTTGGTTTGCTTTTTCCTCTTTCTGGGTTTTACGTTGGGTTGCTGGCAGGCAATGCCTGGATTTCTTGACAAAAAATAAAATTAAAAACATGATAATAAAGATAAAAACACACTGTAAAAAAAAGCATATAGATTAATTGGGACGGCCTTGTATTTTTCTTTTTCCTTTTTACCTTTATATAGATGTTTTTGTTTAATTCGTTATTACCAAACTATCCCTAACGAATAATAAGTCTACCATCAATTGTATTAAATTTGGTTTGAAATACTTGCTAAAACATTTTACTTTTTAGTTTTCACTATCCAAGTTTCAACCTTGGATAGAAAATTATTACTTAAGCTTTGCCTATTGTGCCGGATGGACGCAATGAAAATATGACGAGAGAGAGACTTGTCCATTTGTAATTTACTAACTTAACGCAATGCGCCGTAAATATATTAAAATTTGTCCACCTAGTGTAAGCATTGTTTGTAAAAAGTTGTTCTTTTTATCTACAAAATGAACTGTCAAAATATCTAAATAAGTAAATTTCGAATTATATTCGCACATGTAAATGATTGGCTTAGCCACAATTAATAGTCTCTTAAACAATCATCAAAAGATACACATAGAGAGTATCTTGTGTATTGATTATAATGATTATAAATAATCGGGTTTAGGGTTCCATATTTCAAAATAAAAGGTAAAGTTGATCATCAAGGTATTTTAAAAGGATAAAGGGTGAGTATTTGCCTTTACTACCTTTTGATCATTTTTGTGTGAGGCAGGCAGGCAGGCAGGCAGTGTGTTTTCTATGTATCCATCTTGGGGTGTTTTCCTTGACTTGTCAAACAGTCAAAGAATCAAATATAGTAAGTATTGCATGCCCTTTTAAGCAACAAGCTTTACAAATTCTTAAGAAATGAATAATGCTACTCTCGATTTCATTCTAGTCTTTTGTTTTTGTTTCGTAGGTTTTATATTACATATATATACATATATACGACGTTGTCTTACTAAAACATGTGTTGTCAATATGGAATCGATGTGTTATCGACACATAATTGATAATGCTAATGTAAACCTAAATATTATGCATGAAGATTTATATATTAACAGAAAGTATTTTGGAGTGCTAAGTAGTTTTTACAAGAAATGCTAATGTAAGATAGATTGAGATTTGTTGTCTCCAATTTGTGTCTCCCCTCATGCCCTTATCTAATATTTGTGACATATGTTCTCTCACTTATAACATAACCTAAACCGTATTAACTCCATTAGAAAACATAATAAATATATTTGTAAAAACAAAAGGGTTTTTTAATTGCCATATAATCCATGATCTTATACTCGATTTGCATTTTGGTCCTCGAATTTGCAAAATATGATTGTTGTAGTCCCTGGAATGTTGGTCATGCGTTACTTTTTATGTTAAATTTAAGGGTAAAACAATTTTTTGATGTTCTTTTTAATGGGAAAAATCATAATTTTACTCTTATCCTCTTGCTTTTAGTTTCTTTTCCATTTGATATAATTAAGATTGAGGAGATTAGATGGGTGGGTGGGAAGGAGCAAGGAGGGAGAGAGAAGCCATGAGAGGTGGCTCGTGGAATATGAGAGTAGGTTGTATTGAAATAAATTTTTAAATTTTTTATGAAAAGAGTATAGTTGGATTTTAAGGTTTTGAAGAAAAAAAAAATTAGTGGGGTGAACTTGGATGTTTGATGAGTGTAAATAAAAAATATTCAAAGAAGGTGACCGAGTTTTGTTTTTTTGTTCTTTATTCATGTGGTGGTGGAAATTGTGAATTTGAGTACAAAATGTTGGTGGGAGTGGTGGCGGGTGTGGGTGATGGGGGTTGGATTTGCAGTGACAATGGTATCCTTAAATTTAAAGAAAATCTTTGAAATACCCCTTGAACTTGCACCCCAATCGAACTTAACCCTCTAAACTAAAAAATCTGCCAATTTACCCTTCGATAAATTTATATTGCCAATTTAGCACATGGTGTTAGATTTTGTGAGATTTCATCCAATCTCTTGTTAAACCCGACCACGTGTGAGATATTTTGAGGGTTATTTAATCCTTTTAAGCCATTTCCCTCCCAAAACTCATCCACCCTATTTCACACTTTCAGAGAACCCAAGAAGAAGAAGAAGGTCATCTCCTTAGTTGAAGAGTGGCAATAAGGAGATGAAGAAAAAGCTTCGGGAGATGGAGTTGGAGATCGAACAGAATGAGGCTCCAACAAGACTTGATTTCGCGGATGGTCGAAAGGGAGGAGGTGAATAATGATGTTGCAAAGCTGAAGTGTGTTTTGGGAAATGAGCGAAAATTGATAGTTGGAGAAAGACCTTAAGAGCTTGAAGAAGGCCAAAGATGAGAGTGAGAAGTGGGTTAGGGAATTGGAGAGGAAGATTGGGGTTTTGGAAGTGAAGGAAATTGAGGAGAAGAGCAAGAGAATTATGTTGAGGTGGAGATGAGGAAGAGGAAGGAGGAATGATGAATATTAGGACAAAAATACCCTCCAAATAGGCCACACATGCGTCTCATGTGGTTGGGTTTGACGGAATATTGGATGAAATCCCATAACATCTAATGGCATGTGTGAAATTGGCGATAAAAATTATTTGAGGGGGTAAATTGACTAATTTTTTAGTTCATGGGGTTAAATTTTACAATGGTCATAGTTCAGGGGGTAAAATGGCTAAAAATCCCTTAATTTTAAGAGAAAATTTAACAAATATGACAAAAGGACAAACACTGCTAACGAAAGTGGAGTTGAGGGATTAAAACAACCATTTTGCGAATTCGAGGAACAAAATGTAAATCGGGTCTAATTTTAGGGACTATAGCAACTAAAAAGCCAAATTAAAATAATAATAACATGAGTGCACGACATAACCCTATCGAAAAGAAGTAAATTTCATTAATCGGAAGCATTGGTTATAATAAGGTCATCAATAATACAATTCATTAGCCACACTAGGCTTTCTTATAACTAATAATAAGGACCTTTTTCGTGTAAAGCAAAATAACCCCCAAAAAATAAAAAATAAAATAGAGTCTCCACAAACTAAATAACTTAGGGCCAGTTTGGCATTGCTGTGTTGTGAAAATAATCACTGTTACATTTTCTGTGAGAGAACGCAGTTTGGCGTTTGGTAAATTTTTTGTTAAAAGTGTTGTTGGTACGGATTCCCGTATAATCAAAAAATGATTGCTGCATAATCATTAAACCCAGCGCCTCTTTGAAACTGATTCCTGTATAATCAGAAAATGAAAGCACATTATTAGCTGCTTTCCCAAATAGCTTTCTCTCATAGCAATTTTTAACAATAAGTGATTTTCTCATAGTTTACCAAACGGGTTGGGCTTTCCAAATTTTTAAAAAAATTACTTATCACCCCAAATAAGCAATACCAAACGGGCACTTAATAAGTTACGAAACTGAAATATAATATTATTGATAGGGCGGGTAAAAAATTATTCGAGCGGTGAAATAGGGGAGAGTCACTTTTTCGTTTTCGTTTTTCTCTATTTTGTTGTTGTTGGTTTTCATAAAAGGTGTATATATATGTATATGAACCCCACTCTGTAATCAGAATCGGGCACTCGGAACAAGAACACCATCTTCTCTTCCTTATTATGGGTTTACCAGAAATCGTCGATTTCGCTCGTAATTTAGCCGTCATGGTCCGAGTCAAAGGCCCTGTAAGTTTCTCTTTTAGTCTTTATCCCTCTTCTAATTTTTCTCTTAGCTTCTGCTATCTGATTATGCAAACCTTCTCCACATAGGACCCAAAGGGCCTCAAAATGCGAAACCACGCTTTCCATCACTACCAGTAAGCCAAGTTTCTATTCATAATTAACCTATATATATTTATATAATTTCCCAATTTCATTTTGTTTTCTTTTCTGAATTGTTTGTATTGATTTGTATTTATTTGGGTATGTGTAGCTCTGGGACGACGACTATATCAGCGTCTGGAATGCTATTGCCGAACACCCTTTACGACTCTGATGTTGCTCAGCAACTCTTTGGCGGCGACAGTGAACGGTCTCCTGCTCTGGTTGTGACTGTTGCTTCCATTGTTGAGCCTTTTCTCTCTTTGCAACACAGAGAGGGCCTTATCCAGGTTGAAATTAGTATGCGATGATTTACCTTTTTTGCTAAATTTTGTACTGGGGTTGATATGTAATGCATTTGATTTGCTTTTTTTATTTATTTATTATTTTGGTACCTTGCAGGGCAGGCCTCAGTTGATTCCTGGGGTTCAGATCGATATAATGGTAGAGGTATAGCAATATAGCACAAACCCAAATTTTTTATGTTTTTTAATTATTTCATACATGTTGACAAATTTTAACTGAAGATTTTTGTATAGGTTAGTTTATTGGGTTAGATATAAGCTTCTGACTATTTGAGGTGTTTTCTTTGACAGGATGAAATGAGGTTCCACAAAGATTCTGAAGATTTGGATAAAGGGCCTCCATGCTGGTTTGCAGCACAGCTTTTAACGCTAGTAGGATTTTGCGTATCCAGTTGTTTAATTGACTAACACTATACATTATAAACCATTTGAGTGTAGAATTGATGTAGAAGGAGCTTGCAACAAGAGCAGCTCTCTGTCGGAGGATTTCAACCATTTATTTCCTTTGCGCCTAGTTGACAACCGTTCATGTGATCATTAACACTTTTGGTTGATTTGTGTGAAAAAAAATGAAAGTATTTTATTTTATCTAATTTTGTAAGCATATTCATGACCGTCATGCAGTCACCTATCAAAGGGAAATGAAGTATTAACTGGCAGTGGAAAAATAAAATTGACCTGAATTATGTTCTTTAAAATGTGTCAATAGCTTGTTTATTATATGAAATAAGACGAGACTGCAATCTCAAAGTCAATTTTAATGGCTGGTCACTGATTTAATAAATAAAGTGAATGATATATCTTTCATTTCTCATATTTGTTTGCATTTACTGTATGCTTGATACACATTCTAAACCATACATGGCTTCTGATATTGATCAAACTAATGTACCTTTTAGATTGACGTT
The DNA here is from genome assembly GCF_002207925.1 of Prunus avium. Next base: position 502,723 of record NW_018922262.1, on the reverse strand, counting down.
CCTGCTTCTGCTGTTGCTCTCCAATCAGTTATTGAAGCTTCTTTAAGCTCCCCAGATCACGGATGGGAGGTCGGTTGGTCTTTAGCCTCACATGGTAATGCTCCTCAGACCCAGGTATGAGGTGTTTCTGTTTTGGGAATTAATGCAAAAGTTATCATCCTGTGCAGATCTCTTGTAGAGATAATTGTGTCATGTGACGTGGAAAGCAACTAATTGAGAAATCCATAACAACCCTCACTGATGAATTGAGCAGTTCTTCCTTATCTGGTTGGTTGGGAGAATGCTGCAGAAGCTAACATGATAAAGAGATCCGTTTTAATGTTTTTCATGTAATGTGAAAGAGATTTTTTGTTAATCTGGACTGTGACAGTACAATGTCTGTCATGGATAACCAGGTGGACTCGGCAGTCGGACAATTGGGGAATTCAAGTCTTACAGGCAAGTCAACTACAAGAATTGCCATTCTTGGAGTATCCTTAATTTCCAAGGTGAATTTATGCTCTTAAATTCAGTTTAGCATACAGTTTTGGCTAAGATTCATAACTCAAAGATACTGAATATGAGCCCATTTGTGAGAGTGATAATTAATTGTTTCTGTTCAGGACGTGCCAAACATAACCATATCATCCTCCACTAAAAAGGGGGACTTTCTTGTGGCTGTGGGTTCTCCTTTTGGTGTCCTCTCACCTGTGCACTTCTTTAACAGGTAGTTTATCTTCTCTGTATAAAAATATGTTATGTCTCTGGTCCTGTTTGATATTATCTATGCTCTATCTCTCACTCTCGCTCTGGTTTTATCTAAAGTCTAATTGTTTCATCCTATTGATGCCTGATTTAATTCTTTGGCTTCCTACCTCAGTATATCATTGGGATCCATTGCCAACTGCTATCCTCCTAATTCATCTTATAGTTCATTGCTGATGGCAGACATACGGTGTCTTCCCGGTACGAGCATAACCTGCAATAGCATCTATTGTTCTTTTCATGCCATTGGTCTCTGAGTCCGTATTAATTCTAAATCTACCAGGAGGGGAAGGTGGTCCGGTTTTGAATGAGCATGCACAACTTATTGGTATTTTGATTAGACCATTGAGGCAGAAGACTAGTGGGGCTGAGATTCAGGTAACTTGAGAGCATTTGCTTGTGTGACAGTCTGAAATTTCTTTTTGTTAACATGTCATCCAAAATTCTAGTCTTGGGTAACAGCTGGTGATTTCATGGGAAGCCATTGCAACTGCTTGCAGTGACTTGCTGCAGAAGGAGCCCCGTTATGCAGAAAAAGGGATTTATTATGACAAGAGAAACTTAAATGCTGTAGGGAAGACATTTTTAGCCGACAACCACAACTCAAATGGACCCATAACGCATATTCAGGAGCATCTTTATTCTAATCGCTCATCCCCATCACACATTGAGAAGGCAATTGGTTCTGTTTGTCTTATAACCATGGATGATGGAGTATGGGCATCTGGTGTCTTTCTTAACAAGCAAGGTCTCATACTCACAAATGCTCACTTGTTGGAACCATGGAGATTTGGTAAAAGAACTGCAAGTGATGGAAAGCATGGATCCAATTCTGAGGCACTGTCTGATGGACCTGTATCTCCAGGGCATAGTGAACTATATGGCAAACAAAAGAGTGAAGGTTTTCTGCCAAGGATTCGCAATAATGCAGATCTCTTTGTGGGTGATGAATATGGAGGACATAAATTGAGTTCATCTTACCGAGGTCATAGAAACATACGTGTCCGCCTGGATCATACAGACCCTTGGACTTGGTGTGATGCTAAAGTAGTGTATATTTGTAAAGGACCTTTGGATGTTTCCCTGTTGCAGCTCAAGCACTTTGCAGATCATCTTTCCCCCATTGCCAAGGATTTTTCATCGCCATCTGTAGGATCAAAGGCATATGTTGTTGGACATGGACTATTTGGACCAAGATGCGGTATAGCCTTGCTTATAGCTTCTTTTCATCCTCTTGTTTTTGATTGTTTGAATTTGGATTCCCCCTGGAAATGTATCATTTGCTTTTGTCTACTTGCCACCTTGATAGAAGATCTCACAAGTCACACCTATATTTCTTGTTGATGGTGCTTGTCATTGTTAGTCCAGTTGGTGTAGTTATTTAATCAAATAATTTACCAAGTCATTTAACATATCCATAAGGGATGGATTGATTAGTACTTGTCTCTTACTATAGTTTTAAACTCTTTTGGCGGACAATTATTAGGAGTTTCTGCCCAGTGCAAGTTTCTGTTTCAGACTTGAATTTTGCCATTATCAAGTGTTAAAGAGTTCTAATATGGTACTGTTAGAAATCTTTCCTTGGATTTTGTACAATCTTAATAAAGATGTACTGTACAGAAGTAAGTGACAGATACGTGGTCCGATTTATTGGATGTAATTTTTTTTTTTTACACTTTACTATTCTTAGCATCTATGTGCATTGCAATTTGATTAGATATCTGCCCAGTTATGCAGATCCTTGAACTTTTCTTCTTCGCCTGTGCTGCATTACTTGGCACTAGTACTGATGCAATAGTTCTAAAGAATGGATGTTGAATCTTAGTGCCACGACATGACTAAGAAGGACTAATTGTACACATGCGCTTATCTTTGTTATGGAATGCGTTTCCAATAATTGGCTTCTTGTTTGTTTGCTTGATTAGAAAGTCCACTTATGTTTCATGCCCTGATTGAGATTAATTCCATTAGGCTTCTCCCCATCAATTTGTTCTGGTGTGGTCGCAAAAGTTGTGAAAGCAAAGTTTCCACTCTCATATCAACCCAACCAACCAGGAAATACTCAAGGACATTTTCCTGTGATGCTTGAAACAACAGCTGCTGTCCATCCTGGTGGTAGTGGTGGCGCTGTCATTAATTCAGATGGTCATATGATTGGACTTGTTACAAGGTATGAAGAAACTAAATTGTTGTGGGTTGATTGTATTCTTGCATTACATATGGCCATGTTCTATAAGAATCATATCCAAGAAGCTGCCAAATTGGCAAACTAAATCGACATTACAGATTTTGCACTAGCACTGGTATAAAATCTCATGTTGCCTTGATATGAAGAATCTAAATTTTGTGATTTCTACCATGATGTTGGCTGTGGTTCTATTGAAATCAAATAAAGCACTAAAATAAGGATAATTTGGTGGAAATCATGTCATTCTCTGTTACATTGTTGTTAAGGCTGCTTTCTGTGTCATCAGCATCATCACTTCAAATCTTAGATGTGTTCATTTTATTTATATGTCCCTCACTCTTTGCTGATAGAACTTCCATGTTTAATGAGATATATTTTTGAAACAGCAATGCAAGGCATGGTGGAGGAACCGTTATACCACATCTGAACTTCAGCATTCCATGTGCGGCCCTCCTCCCCATCTTCAAGTTCGCAAAAGGTTATTTATTCATACATTCTGTTAACTTTTTATTTCACATGTTTTGATGGGTCAACGTCATTGTAGGTGCTTGAACTTTTTTTGTTTTTGGTGGTGAGATCTGACTGGTTTTTCTTCCGACAGACATGCAGGATATTTCACTTCTCCAAGTTCTTGACCAACCAAACAAATATATTTCTTCCGTATGGGCATTGATGCCACCTCTGTCTCCCAAGCCCCCTCCTTTGCCTCATATGCCACAGCCACTACGACAAGAGAACAACAAAGAAGGGAAAGGTTCCCGTTTTGCAAAATTTATAGCTGAAAGACAAGATGCGTTTACAAAGCCAACTCAACTTGGCAAGGCAGGAAGACTTTCTAACGATGCTGTTCCTAGCAAGTTGTGACTTATGAGCATCCAGCAATTTACTTGTACCAAACTGAAAGGCATCAGCTAAAGAAAAACCGGGATCGGGTTTCATAGTGTTACTCTGCTGCTTCACTGACTTCACAGACTGGGCCAAAATTCCATGGGCATAAGACGTTTGCAACTTCATAGGAAAGCCGTGTGCAATGCCCAATAATGTTCCTTCGTTCCGGACAACATTGTCTTCTACTGTTGTATATTGCATATGTGACATTAATTTGTTGCAGGTTTCCAAAGAAATGAAAACCTTTCGATTTTTAGAACAAAAAACGAAAAAGACCTGATTGTTTTTACTTTTTGCCAGTTACTCATACAATCTGAATATAACATTGATATATACTAGTCTATCCGCATGTGCGGGAGTGCAGCTTAAAGTTTTCTTATTTTGTTCGTTATAAAAAATAATTTTTTTTTAAAAACCCAGAGCAATTCCTGGACTGTACAAGGCAATATTTAGAGAGTGGGCCTCAGTGACTCACATCGCACTTACCAAGCTAAAAGACATAAGGAGGATGGTAAATAAGATTTGAGACCCTTCCTAAATACAAATGCAGGCCGCAAGAACCCAATAAGAATTTGTATGGGGCGGTCCTGACCTGAAGACTCACTTTTCGCCTCCTCTCTGCTCTGGAACAGTCTTAGCTGTTTCACTAAAATCTCAGAGAGAGTGAGGGAGACGAAGTACGTATAAGGACACCATGATAAAAGCCCAGAAATAACAAAACGAGAGAGGGAAAAGAGAGAGAGGGAGAGGCAGATGGCGGAGAGTTCCGGTTACAAGGATTACGTGGCAGGCTTGCTCGCCGGCGTTGCCACTGTTGCCATTGGCCATCCCTTTGACACCGTCAAGGTAAATTCATATTAATTTCAATTTGTTGAACTTTCAATGGTTTAAAGATTGTGAAGTGTATTTTCATGGGTATGTTTTAAAAACCTCTTTTTTTAAGTGTAATTGATAGGACTTGGAAGTAGAATGTATGAACTCACGCCAAAGTTTGGTTTTTGGCATCTGGGTGGTTTAAATTTTGGCTGAACAACATTGGATCAGTTTGATTTTACAAAGTTCGTAATATGTGACAGAAAGCAAGCTTAATTTTCCTTAGTTAGATATGCATTAGCTTAACGTTTTGTAACTTGTCCCACTACCAGGCTGTAATCTTTCAATCACTTCTGTGTCGTTGTCACATTATAGTTGATGATTTCAGGATGCTGTTTGCCTTTGAGATATTTCTATGAACTGAGAATGGGTGGACCATTTTTCTTGTGTGGAAAATTTTGCTTTTCTCCAAATGTGAATTTCTTATGTATGTAATACTTGTTTAATTAGGTGAAGATGCAAAAACACAACACTGTAGCACATGGGATTACGTACAGGAATAGTTTTCATTGTACTGCGAGGATACTAAAGACTGAAGGGGTATGATCCTGCACTTTCTCTTTCTAGATATCTCTTGCATTACAATCTAGCACCTTTTTCTTTTGAAAAAGGAACGATGTTATAGAAATTGAATTTTCTCATCATCTTTTCCAGGAAAGCTGACTGATATTGGGTCCTTGACAGATTAAAGGACTTTACAGAGGTGCAACATCATCTTTTGTGGGGATGGCTTTCGAGAGTTCACTTCTTTTTGGCATGTATTCGCAAATGAAACAGTCACTGCAGGTTTGAATGAAAATGAAATGTAAACTTTGCTGCTTTTATTTGGCAATAATCTATATAATCGCTTCTGGTAGATGCATGATTTCTGTAGAGAAATTGTGTATCTGTTATATGGTTGTAATGTAACATTCTTCTTAACCATAATGACACTTCTAGGGAAGCGCACAAGGTGCAGGGCCACAGCTCCAAGTCATAATTCCATCTGCAGCTTATAGTGGAGCAATCATCAGTTTTATATTATGCCCGTCGGAGCTGGTGAAGGTAAGAGGAGCTCAATGGGTTTTAGATTGTGCAGTTTTCTCTCATGGTATGCTTATTACACTGAGCTTTTCCAGTGTAGGATGCAAGTTCAAGGCACAGACTCTTTGGTCCCAATGTCCAGAAGATATGACAGTTCTCTTGATTGTGCCCTTAAAACTGTAAAACATGATGGGGTGAGAAAATACTGTTTTTTCATGACTGAAAAAAGGAAGAAAATACCGTGCCTTCTGGCAAACATATAATTTTGTGATGATCTTTTTAGCTGATGGAAAGATTTTCAGGTTAGAGGAATTTTTCGAGGAGGTTTTACAACATTGTTAAGAGAATCTATTGGAAATGCAGTCTTCTTTAGCATTTATGAGCATGTCCGCTATCACATGCATTTACATCTGAAATCTGCTTCACCTGACCACAGAAACTTGATTGACGTGGGAGTTGGGATTGCTAGTGGTGGCCTTGGTGGTATAGCGGTATGCATCTCCACTATTTGGCCTTCTCTAATATGCATGTTCACATTACTATTACACTAGACACTAGACTTCTAAATTGTGAGTTTCTTCATAACGTTCTTCCAGTTTTGGTCTGCTGTTCTACCCTTGGATGTGGCAAAAACCATAATTCAGACTGCTCCAGATAATAGTTCTTCAAGAAACCCATTTCAAGTCTTGAGCTCGGTAAGAACACCTTTCCTCTCTGTCTTCCGCCCTCCCCAAATGCAGCATTTAAAAGAGACTGAATGGGCCCTTTTTATTCAATCTCTCTCTCTCTCTCTCTCTCTCTCTCTCTCTGTAGATTTACAGAAGGGCTGGATTGAAAGGATGCTATGTTGGCTTGGGTCCTACTATCGTTCGGGCTTTTCCTGCTAATGCAACGGCAATCGTCGCCTGGGAGGTAGCTGTAAAGCTATTAGGCATCAAACGTGACTAAGGATACCAAATGCTTCTAACCTATTTGTCAACTCCTCTTAAATCCAGCCAAATAAAATTGTTCACTTGGACGAACTCTAGGGATGTTACTATATTTTTCCACAAGAAAATATTAGAGATTGGAGAGTGTTTTGTTAGAGCCTTTTTTTGTATTGCTCTTATGTTCAGTTTAGTTGCGCTTGGTCATAACATAAGCACCATATGAAGAGTGCCCAATTTTACTGATGGTGGAAAATTACTGCCGGATTTCAAATTATTTGTAATTTCTTTCAACTAACAATAAATGAAATAGAAGAGGGTCTGAACTTGGCTCGCTAGGTATGCTTCTCTGTTTTGTTTTCTGTTTTTTGTATTAATTTTTCATTTAAATGAAAGAAGAAAGACAAGGGTCTGAACTTGGCTCACTCGATATGGTAAATTTGATCAGCTTTAAAAAATTTCTCCATACAGTGAAGTAAAATGTTTGTTCCAAGTCCATATCTACTTAGGCTCCGACCAAACATTGTATTAAGGGTAAGGAACCACTAAAATGACAAGAACATTCTATTTCACTCTTAACATTCAGGAAAACAGGTGGTGTTACTAAATTCACATGTTATAAAATGGATGGATGAACATGAGCGGTGGTTTATCAGTTAAAGTCATTTCACTTTACGAACTTATATCCAAACCCAGCGCAATCCACACCTTTTTGTTGTTGTTGGAGTGATGCATTGATTCATGATAAACATATTAGAGTACGTAGTGAGGGAGAGAGAGAGAGAGAGAGAGCATTTCATGAAAAGTAAACTAATGCAAGAACAAGAATGATCAGCAACTGTCCTGATCAATCACAGCCACACATATGAAACACACAAGGATGGAAATTGTACTAGCTAGCTTAGCTATATATGCATAATTGTTGGATTTCAGATGCAAATTTTCAAGTACATAAAATTAAGAAAGAGAATTCAATGGTGGATAATCAAGGTTGAGGATTGACAGAAGAGAGAGAGCATGCTAGGCTAGAGGTAGAAAAGAGGCATTTTATATGAGAAAGATATAAAGCAATCCTCGCTTTATAATAACCTTGCCTGCAGTTTAATAATCTTATTTGCTCTGGGGTTTTGTTCATTCTCCATGATAATCAGAGGAGGTTTTCCGACGCCGCTCATTGTGTCCAGCTAAACGCCTCCGACAACTCCTTTTATTATCATCAAACTCTGATAGGCTATGGAACCTGTAAACGCACCATTAATTCAGTGGATTTATGAGTCACAATATATGGTAATTAAACCACTTCTTTTTCTTCTTCTTCTTCTTCTTCTTCTCTCTTTTTCTTTTTTGGGGTAAAAGGTTTTCTCTCCTTCATCTTGTTTTTCTCTTTTTCTTTAGCTATTTTCTCTGCACTGCATATATACTTAACTACATGATTCTGTATATAAGTAATTATGCAGTTAGATGGGCCCTTTATATGATATGATCTATATACTGATGAAGTATAAGAATGGTACAAAAAAGATGAGCTACATTGATAGAAACTAAGGCAAGAAATCAAAACAGAAAAAACAAAAGAAAGTAAGGCAGAAAGGGAGAGAGAAAAGAAAAAGGCTTAGAGCTAGTGAGACATGACATGAAATTGTAAGTATGGGGTTCATGGTGTGCCCCCTTCTCAACGCCATTCAACAAGTTTTCATACTAATTGCGTGATTTATTATAGCTCACATCAACTATATATCCTTTTGGAAAAACCCAACTATATCACACCCTTTGTTTTGAAAAGACTTTAGGGTAAGATATAGAAGGACGTACGAAAAATGAATTATCAAGATGAGGGAAAAAATTACCAAACATTTTACCCATCAAAAAAGAGATTAATGTATTTTGCTTGATGAGTCATGCACCAATTAATGCAATAACAAAAATAAGATGAAACTTGCGAAAATGGTTTGATGGGTTTTCTAAATGTTCAATTAAAATGCAATTTCACTTAAGCACTAGATATCTTTTGTTCTATGAGCATGAAGCAAGAAGTTAGCTCCACAAGAAAAGACATGTGGTAAGAAATTGAGCAGTGTTAAGTTTAGGGTTTGTTAATTGGCTAACCTGCTACATTGCTGGCAGAAGCGCTGTTGAACTCCACCTACACGCACTGCCGGAGCCTTGGCATGAACACCGCAGACCTTATGGCGGCGATAGTATTGCTTTGCATCACTCAAGTCAGCATTGCAATCATCTGCTTGACAAGATGGCCTTGGCATAGACCCTCCTGCACCAGATCCTCTCTTGCTAGGAGTAGTAGTTGCACTGTTCACCATCAACACTCTTTTCCTCCTCTCATCCTCACCGTACACTAGTGATGATTTGTTAGTATCTGCATCATCATCCTCCTCCTCCTGCTCTTCTTCTTCATCCTCCTCCTCCTCCTCCTCTTCCTCCATCTTGTAGTTCAAGCTCCTCTTCCCATGAGCTCTGTTTGATTCCATTTTGGAGAAAATTAGGAGAGAAGGCAAGAAATAATGAGAGAGAAAAAGAGATGGAAGAGTCAAAGAAGAAGAAGACTAAGACTAAAACATTCATATAGGAAAGGGTTTGGGAAAAGAAAGAGATTTATGTGTGAGGACCACAAGTTCCAAATGTTCTCTTGTCACCACAAGGATAACAGTGAATGGTAGCTAGAAGCCTAGAAAAGCCAAAGCTAAGCTCATTTCCTCCAACAAAACCACATCATCGTGTACATGATGTGTACAGCTACAACAACCCAACAACAGGCACCAACTCTTTTACTATAACTTTAATTCACATAGACATATTCACATGGTGGCTATTGCACTATCTAATTCGTTTTGAGGATAGGTTTTCTGTCTAATCCAATCATGGAGCAAAGGGAATTAATTTGATTTATAGGGAGATTCTCCAACAAGTATTTAAGTTAATAATTTTTTACATATTTCTAATCTCGATTGTTGAAATACATTCATTAGATGTGTTGATAGATTTAATATGCAACATACATACATGCAATCCAACAATCGAGATTAGAAATATATAATCAATATCCTTAATCTAAAATACTTATTGGAGAATTTTGCTTGATTTACATATCTGTCATTTTACTAGAAACCTGAAACCGGATAAGCCAGTCAGTTAGTCAAGCATATAAATATATAGGGTTAGGTCTAGGTGTGTGTATATATATATATATTTCCAAGGCAAGAAAGAAATGCAGTTGAGGCTTTGTCCTTATAATAGTTGCAGTCCTTTTCTTGAGAGCGCGACTATTCCTTCATCCACAATGTATTATTGGAAAGTGAAAGGTGAAAAGAAAACCCTACCTATATGGTCCAATGATGGAACGAGAGAGCCCTATCATGCTACGACACATATGGTACTATTATCTATTATTTCATGTCCTTGAATCTCATATTTGTTGGCCCTTCTTTCCTTTCCTTTGTTTTTACACTAACATTATGGTGTTAGCCAACTGGTTTGTAGCAAACAAAGTGGCCAATTTCTGTTACCAATTTATGTCAATTGTTGCTAGCAAGCAGCTTGGACCACACGTTGCCATTTATAAATATTGGTCCCCATTTGTACGACCCAATACAAGAGCTACCTCTAGCATGTTTTTTTCTGCAACATAGAAAGCATGCATGGTTTAAATTACCAATTAATGAACTATTATCCCAAGTTTTAATTACTAATTAGTATGAAAGTTCAATGTATATATAAACAGAGTTTGGAATTTGAAAACTCTGAAAGTGGGATGTGAAATAAAAGTCAGTGAAGTTATCGAGTTGGGAAAAAGTTGTTGCCATAAGGTAGACGTAAATAATTGAGTAGAATCTAGTGGAGGAGCCTTTTGAAGAAAGGACAGCATGCATCATGGTTTCACGCATCTTATCAGGAGGCCACAACTTTCTATCTAGGGAAAAAAATTTATATGTTCCAAGATGGGACATGTGGAAATATTCTATACAAAAATTACTCGTATTTAAGACGGTAAATTAGTTCTAAACAATAGTTGGAGTTCGAGTTCGACTCGCATTTGGCTCGTTTTGTCTACAAATAAGCCGAGCTGAGTTCGAGCTTGAAAAAATCATTTGAGCCAAACTTAAGAACTTTGGCATTCGATCTGGCTCGGCTCATCCCAGAATTTGATTTTGGTTTTGGTCTCATTCATGTATATATTAGCACTCATGCACTAGAAGAAACTTGAAGCCCTAATATTGGCCAGCTAATCCACTAGATACATGACCAAAGCCTTGCAACAGTACTAGCGAAAATCATTTTCACGTATATATTAGTTTGCATGTATTTGTGTGCGCGGCTATGAAATGAAATCTCCATGATCATTTATATGTCTTGAATTTTTCCAATTCCGGACTACTTATGCCTTTCCTAACATAAACGGAACAAAAGAATATAAGAGATTGATCATCATCACCAGTTGATTTCAATATCCATTCATTCCCTCTCACTCTACCGATTCACGACTTCCCTCAATCCAAATAACATGCGAGAGGTTTTTAAGCATTGAACCAAGTTTTGGGTCTGTGCATCTAGCTTTTAGCTAGGCTGGGTTTTATATAAGTTGGACCGTGGCTGCCGCGTTCTTTGGAGACCCTCTGCCTTCACTTTTTTCAGGCCCATCGTAATTTTTAATGGCCCGATGGGCTAATTGTTTTGTTTTATGCATTGGGCCTCACTCTTCCTACCAAAAATAAGTTTTTTGGTCGTTATTTAAGGAAAAAAAATGAAGCAATAAACGAGAACTGGACCCTTATCATTAGGGCCTCGTTTGGTTTATAGAACGAATTTGAGGAGAAATCATTTCTCATGTCATTTCCTAAAGGATAGGAAATGGAAGTTTCATTTCCCATGTTTGGTAATGCTGGGAAAATAATCAGGAAATATCACTTTATTTCCTTTCCCATGTTTGTTTTGAGTATGAATGGAAAACAAAGTTTGTATAAATTTTCAATTATACCCACATTAAATCAAATAAAAAAAAAGAATGCATTTAATGATATATTGTAATTCTAAATTGTTAATGGGGACAAGGTGGTCATGAAAAATGTTTATTTAATATTGGCTCATTTTCTCAAACTTTCTAATGATAAGGGAAACAAAACCCAAGTTGGGAGAATGACTTCATTTTCCCCCCTACTTTCCCATGGGCCAGGCAACGATTTCCCAAGACTGGACTTACCAAAGATGGGAAAGTAATTGACTTCCCATTCCCAAGTCTCTTTTCCCATGAATCAAACGGAGCCTAAGGGTCTTATAAGTGAGAGAGACTTTCATGTAACGAGGATAACACTTTTTGGTATCCTCAGCCAATAGCATAATAAAACACGAGATAACTTTTTTATGTATTATTACATTATTGACCGAAAATAGCAAAACAATGTTATTCCCTTATAAAGAAGTTTTTCTGCTTGTAAAGACACACGAATTGATTGCTTCTACTTAGGGATTGGGGTGGAGGGGACCACCAATATGGACTACAATGGTAGAGTAATTGGCTTGATTTTTGGCTTTTCTTAGAGTGATTGGAGTTTTAAGCAAACAAAATATTATTTGACACCTCACCATATACGACTAAATTAAGGTCCACAACTTTGCATATCATGAAGATTGAAGATTGAAGAGAGGGTTAATCAGTAGATCGACTAAACCTAGGTCTAGGTTTGGCACCTCTCTCTAATCATAATTACTTTCAAAGCCATGCAGCACAGCACATATCCACTAATTACATTTCACCACATATTAATTAAATATCACCAATGCCCATGAATTGAGGAAAAAAATTTGAGGGATGGGTGGGGTGAAACACCTTTGAAGTACTTATCAAAATCATATGTCACTAATTATTTCCCCATTTTAGAACAAAGTCAAGCCACAATAATAATGAAATTGAAGTATAGGCTAAATAGCCGAACAAACACATGCGTAATCATATATTGGGCCAAACCCAATATGGGTTTATTAATTTCCAAAACCAGCACTAAAAGTAGGTTGAATTGTAGTCACTAAAAATCAGTGGGGTATAGTTTAGTTGATTGAGATATTCCACCTCCACTCATTTAGTCAAAGGTTTGAAACCCCAAGCACCCAATGAATTCAGATCAATTCAACTCGTTGTTGCATTTGATCACTAGAGAAGTTGTATCATATTCAGCACCTTAGTTGCTCTGTACTTGTTTTTGTTTATCTTATTAATAAAATACTATCGCTCTACTTTTATAAAAAATATATATATATATTTATGTAAATCCCCTCTCCTAATCGCTTGTATTAAAATAAAATAAAAAATTCATAGGCGCTAAAAATAAATGTTTTGTCGTTCAAGTTCCTTAACAAGCACTATTGATAATGGACATAAGAGTTTAAGCAACAACGTAATCAAATCAGTGTAAGATTACCAAACCACATTATAATTAATTATGAAGGAATGATAATTTATGTGCATGCTCGAATAAAAATATATAGGATGAGAAACATGACCTGTTGACAGCTTGTTATACAATGAGTGATTCACCCTTCTCACTACCATTATATATGCTAGCTCTTAATTAGTATTTTTTTCATTCCGACAATTATACTATAAATTATCATCATCACAACTAATTTATATTTTCAGAAAGTGGAAGCAACCTCCATCAACATCGCTCTCTCCCCCTAATCCCATGTCCATTTACATGGATTTGAGGCTACCAACGTGCAACATGTGGAATTTTAGTATCTCTCTTTATAAAATAAATCAGTGTCAACGGGATTTAGCCTAGTGAAAAAAGGATTTGATTTGCAGACTAGAGATTTCATGTTTGAATCTCGACGGTATCATAGTTGTGTGTATTTGTGTGAAATTCTCTCTCTCCTTTAATTTAGACTATCGCTTGTACTAAAAAATAAAAAAATTAAAAAAAATGTTTTAAGGGCACACCCAATTAGACAATTGTCCTTATTAATCCCCAACATTCTCAAGGCCCCACGGGACGGGCGGCATGAAACTTCCATACTCAATTAAGTCCTTCCTCAGCTGAATTAAATTATAACATAAGCTTGGTATTAGATTCTCTAATGATATGGTTCAATTAACCAGAAATTTATGCTACGGCAGCCGCATGCTGGTGGGGTTATGGCCCATTTAGAACCGCAGAACATTATTGACATACCAAAATTCCAAATCAACAGGATGGGTAAAATCAAGCTGAATGAATGAATGAGTGAGATGCTTAACGTCTTAATGGGAATAATTATATCCCATAATCACCAACTTTATGAGTATAAATATAGAACCACATGCTGTTGCATGAGCATTATTTATTTAATTTCTGCACAGATTTTTTTTTTTTTTTGGGGGTAAATATCACGAGACACACCTATATATCCTTTTATTATCACTAATGGAATTGCGATTGTGATTGGGTGAGCCAAAGAGTATGCCGACTTTATTATAACTTTGCCTGCCTCCTCATTTCCTCACATTTTCATTACATGCATGACACATCAATTATGGTAAATTAGCACACAGCAGGTACATGCATGCATGATGGATAAGTCACCAAATGGAATACGTCGTTCTAGAAAGCTACCATTCGCATTCTTCCTCCTGCCAGTGCCACTGTGCCACTGTGCCACACATCATAAGATTCCATGTATGGTATATCTCTAGATGAACAGTTAAATTCCACAAAATTGAAGTTCAAATAGGGAAATTTTGTTATATGTTCTGGATACACTAAGTGCTCATATGTATATAAATGGCTTGACCAGAAAGAAAAGAAAATGGATGGGGAGTGAGATGTTTGTCTGGACATGGTCATGGTGCATGGCAAATTGGCAATGGTGATGGGTACAGTTGGGTTGGCTTGGATCAGAGATGGTCCCCGTAATCCCCAATCTCTTTCTATATATATATATATATATATATATATATATATATATATATATATATATATATATATATATATATATATATATATATATATATATATATATATATATATATATATATATATATATATATATATATATATATATATATATATATATATATATATATATATATATATATATATATATATATATATATATATATATATATATATATATATATATATATATATATATATATATATATATATATATATATATATATATATATATATATATATATATATATATATATATATATATATATATATATATATATATATATATATATATATATATATATATATATATATATATATATATATATATATATATATATATATATATATATATTTATATATCTATACAATTGACCTATATGAGTGGCCCTCTAATTGTCCATGAGGTCCAGCTACCACCACCATCATCATCATCATAATTCAAACTATTCACAAACACTACCAAATTAATTAAGATAATGTTCAGTTTTGGATAACCATTGGGTGGGCTGGGTGGGTTCAAATTTGGCTAATTAGTTTAAGTTGCACATTCCCTTTAGAAAACCTACATAATATAGGGTGTTAATAAATAAATTAAACTCAAGTTGTAGGATCTATCTAAATCACCCGAACATGCTATACCTATATATATATATTGGTTTCCCAGATTACTTTAATTCTGCTGCTCAGTAGTCAATAGTCTTACACCTGCTGCTGATAGAATTAATAATATCTGATCTCAATCTAGTAAAGACCAACATGCATGATAGATAGTAATATTTTTTTAATGACCAAATTAAAGGTTAGGTTTAAGTAACAGTGTAACGGGCAGAGATAGAGAGAGAGAGAGAGAGAGAGGGAAGAATAATGATGGGTTGTAGGGAAGGAGGAGAAGATCCCTTGGGACACTACAAAATCCGTTTGTTCCCCAAACGTCTATGCTTTTGTGTGTTACTTTTTTTATTTTCCATTTCTCTCTTTTTCTCTTTACCAGCTCATGAGCTGCCCACCACATGCTTCTGCTTCTGCTTCCGCCTGCACTATGCTTTGGTTTTCCACCCTCTCTCTCTCTCTCTCTCTCTCTCTTTGTGACACCATTAACGGTTTTTTTTTTCCTTTTTTTTGGTCTCTGTAATATATTGCCAAACTGGGAGGGGGGGTGGTAGAGAGAGGAACAAGAAGTGCAAGGTACAGCAAGAGCCCTCGAGAATAAAGCGTGGTGGTCTTTCTTTGTTGTGTGCTTTGAGTAGTCTGGGATGTAGACAGCCACATGGTGCCCTCTCTTGTCTCTTTCTCTTTGGAATTTTCACCCTTCCCTATTTCAAATGAATATTTCCCTCCTTCATGCATACATATATCTTGTACTTATTATATACACCCTTCTTCTTTGTTTACATGTTGGTCGGTTAGGTTGGTCCGAGCAGTGAATCCGCTTCTTGCACTCAAATGCGAATTTCTCTTCTTATAAATTAGATTAATTTAAAATCCGTTGTTATTTTATTACTTCTGTACTATTAGCAAAGTCATGCTTAAGCCTAATGTGGAGAAAGATGTTAACATTGATTATACATGCAAATACCTAATTGCAAAAACATGCGTCTACGAGTACTTTTCTATTACAAAAT
Organism: Prunus avium; assembly: GCF_002207925.1. The sequence goes on along the minus strand of NW_018922262.1, from coordinate 486,516 downwards.
CAATAACATATTTACAAGCTCGTTTTCATGTTGTTGAGAAATCATTTTCCACAATATGGTGTCCCGTCAAATTAATAATTACATGATTCAATTTGGATGATTAGATATTGTTGTGGAAATGGGGATATGTAACATGTTGATACATGGGAGCTGAGGGCCAGCCATATGTACTATATATATATATATAGTGTATATATAATATATAATAATTTATTAATTAGGTGCCACAGCCACACAACAATCAACGTGGTGGTGACCCCATAATTAAATAAGTAAAGTAAAAGAAAACAAAAAAGAGGAAGTGGGATTTGCTGTGAAGACTGCATCGAATATTGGGCTCTAGGGATTCCCTCTATACTTATCTAATTTACTTGCTGCTACTATCTCTATGCAAAATTAAGGAATGTATGTTATGTTGTTAATCATATAGGAATGTGTAGTCGTAGCTAGTCTCTCACTCATGTTATTAATTCTCTCTCTCTCTCTCTCTCTCTTTCTTGAACCTCCCAAAGATTCATTTCTAATGCTACATTATCTCCCTGTCCGCTTCTCGGATTTCGAATGCCCTCAATATTCTTCCCCATTAAAATAATCGGCCTTCTCAAAATCGATTTTAGACCTCTACAACCCCATCACGTGAAAATTAGATTCAAAGTAATTAACCCTTAATTAACTAATTACAACTAGTTAATTAATTTCTTCTCTCATGTAATCACACGACTTGGTCATTCTCTCTCTCTCTCTCTCTCTCTCTCTCTCTCTCTCTCTCTCTCATAGTCATAATATTTCAACCCCATCAAGAAAGACTCACGTCGCCACCTGCTCTTTGTCTGCTTACTCTTTGTTTCAACGATTCCTTCTCAAACAGAAACATGTTGAGCAACTGTGATCATGAGAAGATGGTACTCATCTCTTCAACTACTAACGAATGGCCACAGGTTCACCTCTCTCTCTCTCTCTCTCTCAATTTCAATTATTAGACAAAACATGACAACTTTTGTTGCTTAGCTCTTGGAAGAGAATATTTATCCTGTGTTGTTCTTTTTACCCTAACACCACTGCCTAAACCCTCTTTCTTTCCTTTTTCCTTTCACAAAAAAATTCTGTAGATGCAGCAGCAGCAAGATAATATTCAAATCGATGATCACCATCAAAAGGGCTTGAACAATAACATGCCCTCATCAACATCATCACCAGCTACTCGGATAATGGAGAAACCAGGCCAAGAGCAGCTCCAACTACAGCAACAAGCCCTCAAGTGTCCACGCTGCGATTCATCAAACACCAAGTTTTGCTACTATAACAACTACAGCTTGTCTCAGCCAAGGCACTTCTGCAAGGCCTGCAAGCGCTACTGGACCAGAGGGGGGACTCTCAGGAACGTTCCGGTCGGCGGTGGGTGTAGAAAGAACAAGCGTGTGAAGAGGCCTGGCTCATCATCGTCATCAACCATGGATGGAGCTTCTTCTTCTTCTTCTTCAGTTCCTAGCAACACTGCTAACAATAATAATAGTAATTCAAACCCTCCTTCACAACCATCCCAGATAGATCAGATAAACCCACTGTTTTATGGGTTGCCTAGTAACCCTTTTATGGACAGTCCAAGTTCCGCTTCTGGGTTTGATCTTCATCAGTTGAATCATCATCATGCTCAGCTGGGATTAGGGTTTTCATCAGCAGGTACTTTCATGTCTGGTGATAATTATCGAAACAGGTTTAATCCCACATCGAATTCATCACTTCCTTCTTCCAATTATAGCTCCATTTTTAGTACTTCTGCATCTACTACCACCACCACTCCAACTATGGCTTCTGTGCTTGCTTCTAAGTTCCTCAATGGGGGTAGTTTTAAAGATATTCAAGCTAGAGGGCCTAATCATCACCAGTATTTCCAGTCCTTGCTACCCTTTGAAGACCTTCATATAGCAGCCGGCAATACCGGTGAGGCTGGTGGTGCCGCGAAAGATGTGAAAGTTGAAGATCAGGCTGGCCAGAACAGGTTGGAGTGGAATAATAATAGCAACAACAATAATGTGAATGCTAATATGAATTGCCAGAATCAGATGACAGAGCAAATGGGGCTCTCGGATCCCAGTCTCTACTGGAGCTCAACGACTCTTGGTGCTAATTGGCATGATCCCTCAAATCTTGGGTCCTCAGTCTCTTCTCTGATCTAGCAAAAGCCAAATTCATCAACATCATCATTTTTCAATTTCATCATTATCTCAAGTGATTTTGGTTCTTTCTTAGCTTTAGGTTTTCTTAGTTGGTTGGTAATTGGTTTTTATTACTGGGTGTGGGTTTCAAAAAAGTTGAAGAAAAAGAAAAAAAGAAGAAGTCTAGGGTATAGTTTCATAATATTATTGAAGCGAGGACGGCAGGAGCTGGGATCGGAGTGTTCATGTCAGCAGCAATTAGAGAATTAATCAGCCTCTTGATCAGTTTTATTAATCAAGGTTGAGAGCCCCCCACCAAAATTGCGCTGAGAGGAACCTCGGATCTTCTTCGTCTCACTGCCTCGAATATCAACTATATATCATCAAGATCATGACTAGAGAGCTTCTTCTAGTGCAGTAAGTTGGTGTGTTTGTTTTGTATATGTATATATAATATGCATGACACTGTTTCCTAATTCTCGTATGTATTTGTTATTAGCTAGGTTGGGGGTGGTGGTTTTACTTGTGTTATCAGGAAGGAGAGGAATGAACTAATAATTTATTTTTAATTTCTTACTTCGTTCTTGGGGATGGGATGGGTGTGTTTAGAGGGAGGGGGGAAATGGGGTTAATTGGGTATAATGGTATACAAGAGAAGAGATGGGAGACAATTGTTATTGCAATGTGGGTACGTAATTAATTTATATATATATGTTGGTTTTGTTTAAAATATATGTCTTTTCTTCGACTTGATTAGTTTCTGCCATTTTCATTGTAGTTGATGTTACTGGTTTTGAATTTTGGATTATGAGAAAGAATAAATGCTGATATTTTCAAACCAAAACAATAATAGATCTGTCAATAGTACTACTCTACTATTGCATGATATATATAAATTGTAGCTGACAGTTTATAGATTAGCATGAGATTCATGTGAACCTCAAGAAAAGTATATTGGATTTCATTTATCGGAATTATTCTTTCTATGGAGACAAATATATATATATATATATATATATGGATTTTGAAGGTACGTTCCTTGGACTATAGTATGCTGGCTGTAGTGGAACTATTTATTCTCCCCGTATATATAGTACTATAGCTAGTAGACACATATGGATCATGGAGTGGTGGAGATTCTTTATGCACGTTCATGATGAACATTTCACATGGCAATAACTAAGATAAGCTGAATAAATGTATATCGAATTCGACACAGGGGTATATATATATATGCTGCTGCCTCATTCTATATTTAGCTAACTAGTATGTCTATGAGATTATCTTATATGGGTTAGAGCAGTCGGTTAAGACATGACAGTGTACTCATCTTTTTATGAGAGAGAAAGAGAGAGAGAGAGAGAGAGAGAGAGAGTTCTTGAATTCGTGTATGCCGATTTAAAAGGATTGGCTGAGGTTGAATATTGGTACGAAAAAACTTAGGTTGAAAATTTTGATAAGCTAATAATTAGGTGCAGTTTTATGTCTATCACGGTATTATGGTTATTCACTATGATATGATATATTACGCACCCTTCGTGAGTGGTAGACAACTGGTAGTGCACTCCTTCAAAAAGCTGCCAATTCATGATCTCCTCTCTCGGCATTAATTGCTCTCTTTCCCCCTTTTTGGGGATAGTATTGGTCAATCAGCACAAGTTATAACTTTTCTACTTAGTATAGCGTAATGGACTAGAAATGGCAAAACAGTGCCATACCCGTTTCATGTAAGTTTTTTTGGTCCTTTAAACTTCAAATGTCTTATGAGACCAAAATCATGGAAAAAGAGGGAGGAGGGCCTTATTAATTAGATTTTCTGTAGGCAAAGAACTCTGAACTTTATGTTGTCAATTGTTCTTTCTCGTTACACAAAAACCCTAAAGAAATATATATTAGACAGTTGAGTAGATAGATAAATAATGTGCTTATAATTAGGATGAAATTTCTGCCTGAATTATACGCGTGTTTTTGGGTCCTTATTGCAAGCTTTGTACGTGGGTTTAGTCTAGGCAAGTTGATAGAAGTAGTTAAAATGAGGCATGATGTAGTTGTGATTTTGAACTTGTATAAGATAGGATTGTATGGAAGAGGTAAAAAGTATGGGTTTCTGTGGTGGGAAGTGCTTCTGGTCCTGGTCCCAATATTGGCTGAGGCAAGTAAGTACTTTACTGGTCCCGATCAAGGCTTGGCTCCAAGAATGGTATTATGAAGAAGCCTCCATGTATTTGAAAAAAGCAGCCAACTGATGGCAACATAGCGTGGCGATATGTTTTCTGGATTGAAATTCCGTGATGAGGGCATGCATTGATATTGATGATGTAACCAATATATCAAGAATCAAAATCAAAGACGACCATATTATATATTGCTAATCAAATCATATATGTGTGTGTCCACACAAAAGCCATACATATTCAGATATATATGACTTCATCCCATCAATAGTTTTGATTGAAATTGTGGACCCTAGAATGGGCAGGTGCATTGTATCTTTGCAGTGTAGCCCTTGTGTGTTGGATCAAGCTGAAGTAAGAACTTACTTAGAACATTTTCACCCATTTACCATGGCAAAAGGCAAGAGAAGACAAGGGTTGGTACTATTTAGATGAATAGTGCTTGACCTAGCAATTTTTTTGTTGGTTTTCCATCCATTGCCAACTACTATTCACATGAGATATGAGGAGAGGAATTTGTTAGAGTTTTGGTGTGGGAAGTGAATAATATGGCAAGCTATTTATATATAAATTTTTTTTGAAATTTTTGGTATATTTTCAAAAAAAAATTTGATTTTTTTAAATAAATTTTTTCGTTGTTGATGTCATCAACAGCCCTAAGGCAACAGCTCAGGTTGTTCTTGCCTTCAGGCATGCCAAGGCTTGTGGAGCCCATGCCTTGGCTGGGTTGTTCCGTACTATTGGAAACTGTTTCTTGGGCCTAGGCCCCCCTTTGTCCAGATTGGGGGGCCGCGGTGGAACTGCTCTTAGGCCCAGGCAAAGGATCTTAGAGTGATCTTTTAGTAACTTGATGAATAGGCGTGCCACTATTGTAGCTCAGTTAAGCCCAATAGAAAGATGTTTTACTGTTTTGCAGTTTGAAATGCTTAGGATTCAAGCTCAATCTTTTAACTGCTAATCAAAGCCACATTGTGCTCCAAGTTGGCTCAAATTGGTTCTTTTTAATGCCTTGTATACTTAAGGATTTCAATATTCTATTTTGTGCGCTGATATAGAAAGATTGATTACAATAAGGTGTAAATCAGGCAATAAATCCCAAATCGAGCAAGCTTACCCCAAATCAAGCAAGCTTTTCTAATAAGAAAAATACTGTTATTCTGCCCGTTTTGGGTTTTGTAAAATATGTGATGATAAACAAATGATTTATAAACTTAAAATAAGTGAAAATGCAATTTTGGAACTAAAGATTTCTCTATTTAGCCCAGTACATAAAGATTTAAATATAAACTAATGAACTTAAAGATACTTAACCAAGCGTTGGCAGAGCAAATAAATTAATGGCATGTTTACTAATCCATAATTAGATTAGGAGGAATTGAATTGAGGAGGAGTTCGATTGAGGAGAATTAGATTCCGGATTCCTATTGAAGTTGTTTACTTAACCATATGGATTGAGGGGAGTTAAATTCCGGATTCCTATTGAAGTTGTTTACTAAATCATAAGGAATTGGGGTAGGAGTGGTACTAATTACTAAAATATCCTCGTTGTTAGGTTAAAGTAGATGACAATTTGGAATTTTAAAAATTGTGTGAGGATATAATGAGTAAAAAAGATGAATTCCTAATGGGTTAGTTCTCTAGGAATTAGAATACCACATCCCACTCAAGAAATGAATTCCTCCAAAATAAGAAATTATGTGGGCCCCACTTACTTTTTAATTCTGTGATGTGAAGTAAATGTAGGAATCCTCCATATGTAGAATTCAATTCCTGATTAGTAAACACACCATAAAAGATATCTCAGGAATTGTCAACTGGAATCTTTATACAAGAGAAATGCATTTGAGTTCAATGAGATCAATTGTTGGTCGAGTTTGAAGCCTTTTTCTGAAAGAAAAGTTGTGTCATGTGTTTTTCCAACTCGCTTGATGAAGATGAGTCTGTTGTTTCTTTTGTGGGTGACCTGGTAAACTTGAGTGCTTTAATCCTTGCGCTGACATTGAGAATATGTTTCAGCATGGTCCTTTTCCGATAACTTAGTTCAGTAGGTTTCCAAAGCTGAAATCGCATTTGACCCAACGCTTTATTAAAGACTTCAACAGTCCTTAATGGGCCTATTTTCATTTCTGGTCCAAACAGAAATATATTCGGATATTAGTGATACAGTGCCAGACAGACTTGTATGTATATCTTGTGTTTTCTTGTGTTCACTTAGGTAAGGGCCCCCAATGACCAACTAGCCCAGTGGGTGAGTGTTCATGTCCAGATGTCCAGTGGTGGTGCCTATGCCTAACAAATCCATTGTTTTGGAATGCAGGTGCCGTCTCCCGCTGCTGCCTCATTCTGGCTTAATTGTTTTCATTTATATATATATATATATATATATATATATATATA
>NW_018922262.1:338693-479762 GCF_002207925.1 Prunus avium | reverse complement strand
ATATATATATATCTCGTGTCTCTGTGTGTGTTGACCTTTGAATAGTTCAGCTTCAACATCATTGTTTTTCAAACATCATAATCATACAAGATTGAAACAAGTACTCTTCCCACTTTATTAACATTAACAAGGCCAGCATTTGTTAATGATCGAGTAGGAGATCATATAGACATTTGTTTTTAAATAATATTATCACACACACATATATATAGAGAGAGAGTCACACACACACAAAGTTGAAGTAATCTTATAAATCTAATTTAACTACATTCCTAATTCCCCTACCAAATACATTATGTTTTCTTTAAACATTCTGTCACAAGCCTCTTACGACAGCCAACTGAAAGAGCCAACAAGAAGACGACAAGTCGACCAATGCGAGGAAACATAGGTGCAGACATGAGCAGTTGCATGTGGAGAGATTAATAATTAGATTGGTGATGGCTGATTTTGGCAAATTCCTTCGCAAGCACAACCTATATATTCTCTTATTCGGATATTCATACGTTATTATCCTGTGAAAAGAGATGTAGTACAAAATACATGACGTTCGCTCAATAATAACGTCCAAATATAGAGAATATATATATAGCACAGTAGAGTAGTGATTCAAGTACCCCTTCTCCACGCTATCTTCAATCCAAAACAACAAGAAAAGAAGCATGTGTGGTGTGGTCAAGCCTTTGCTCAAAAGCAACCCCTTTAGTGCCATTGTTGCCAAGACAAAAGAATTTTGCGACTTCCTTTCTTGCTAGTCAACCCCATCTTATACATGATCCTGGATCTCTTTTGATCTTTCACTCCCACTAAGAGCACTTTCACCCATTTAGCATGGCAAAGGGCAAAGGGCAAGGGCAAGACAAGGGCTGTTACTATTCATGTGAATAGTGGCAGCTATTGCAAAAGATTGTCGTGTTTCCACCCATTGTCATGGCAACCACTATTCACATGAGATATGAAGAGATGAATTTGTATAGAGTTTTGGTGTGGTAAGTAAAGAATATGACTAAGTATTTATTATATAAAAAAATTCTGAAATTTCAAATATTTTTTTAGATTTTTTATAATTTTTTTGTTGTTGCTGACATCATCGCTTACGTGAGCAAACCCAGGCTAGAGGTCAAGCTGGTTTGGCATGCGGGCTGGCCCGATTTCGTGGGTCCCATAGCTTGCCTTGGCAAGCGTGGCCCCCTGGAAGCGCTTCCCTGGGTTTGGGCCCTGTCCTGCCCAGGCTACAGTCGACGGGTGAAAACGCTCTAAGACAAAAAATAAATAACCAGAATTATTATTCCTCTTATCTTTTAAAATAAGGATACGACATTGATTTGAGCGCATAATCTTAAATGCTTAACCATTTTTAATTACTTAAGCTACAAAATCACTGCTCTAACCGTTTTGATTGAGAATCTAATTACAAATGAACTTTTTATGATTTAGTTTCACATACTATTTGGGGTATATTCACACACTTTAATGTCTCAAACACATCATATGGTCAAGTGGCCAAGTCCACAAAACTGTCCAAGGAACCGAAAGACCTGCAAGCTGACCAAATGATGGTGCATTGAGAAGGCTTGAGTCCCACATCGATGGGATGTGAATTTGATGGAAAGTCCACTTCTTCCATATAGGAGTCTTTGTCTCTTCGGCCAAGTGGGCCCACCACTTCTGCATTTTGCTTCAATATTATAGAGATATAAGAAATACGAGAAAGGCCCCCACACATCAAAATCATGAAAATGTAGACGTGGTGCTAAAGCCAGACACTGGATTGTTCCTCCATGCATTTGTCACCACCAACCAAGGGAGCTTTCAAGCTTTGAAAGGACTTCAACAAGAGAAAGGCATGTAAAGAGATGGGGAAGGTTCCCCACTAATGTAGAGACTCATTATACTTTTGTCCTCAAAGCTCCAGTATTTACCTCCAACAACCCCCTTTCAAGTTTGAAGTGAAACATTTTGAGTTGAAATTTCACTCCAATATTTCCCATTATTTATAGACCTCTCTTGGGGAACAAGCAACCAAAGATGGGGATTGGATTCTCCAACTTTGTTTCCTTCCCCGATATGTGCAGCTGGAGAGAAACTATCATGCAAATGGGATAACACTTTTTGTTATTCTTAATTAAGAATGCAATGACACGTTGGATAACTTTTTCACGTGTTATTATGTTATTGGCCGATGATAGCAAAACAGTGTTATTCTCGTTAGAAACAAGTTTTAGTAGGATGATATTGATAGATTTCAATGGAACATTTATCCAATTTGTTTATCTTTTTATTTATATTCCATTGATCAATTTCAAGAGCATATTATTACATCCACTTATTTTATTTGTAGGTGCTGCTTTGTTTTGACATAATTCATTCGTTACTAAGTGGTACTACACCATTATTCATGATTAGCTGCTGGTACCACTCTAACACTATATAAAAAGGTAGCAATTACGAGCTTAATAATGCATGCATATATGCACCTATGGATGGTTCTATCGGTTAATTAAGACCAATTAATTCTTCAATTAACTAAAATAATCATTGCAGATATTAGTTTTCATATAAGATGCATCAACATTAAAGCAAGAAATTGAAAATCATCGCCTGCTAACCATGTGAAAACTGAAAATCCAAATGTAAAAATATGTACGGCTTGTATTGCATCCCAAGAGGTCTCACACTGCTTTTTGTAGTGCGACAGAGATCTCTCTATGGCAGACCAAAGATTTGCTTTACTGGGAAACCACAATATACCTACCTTCACGCCCTCCCACCATTCTCTGTATGTATTGTAGAAGAATCCCATTGCAATCTATTCATTAATTAATCTTTAAATAATTAAACGTAGTGCTAATTAACTGTGCCACCCAGAGCCAGTGCTGGACTCTGCCTATAGAACGTGTAAGTGTTGTTTCAAATGGGATCAGCCATGCAGGCTTTTTATTTTCCTCTTCTATTTCCACCATCCATTCGAAATTGTTGTACATCTACAACAAGCTATGCCTGCATTCGCAGCCAACACTTTTTTGGATTATATATTTATTGATAAGAATGATTAAATATTATATAAAGAAACACTGTGTGAAACTTTTTCACTTTACGTACAGTGATTGGCAGGCCAGAAATAATCCTCTTTTGCTATCTCCATTCCACACTAGCAAGAAAAAGAGCCTGTGGTAGGCAGGCAGGCTAAAGCCTGCCAAAGCTGTCAAACAAAAGCCCAAATTCTAACTAAATATGAAATTAAAATCTTAATTAAGCAAGAACTCGCCAACAAAAGCGCCCTGATGACAATAAATCATAAAGCAATTTGGAACTCCGAGTCTCAAGTAGTGATTCATTTAAAAGCATTTGTAGCACAGTCAGTGCAGTCACCCACCACATGCAACAAACCTAACCATATATCTTGGTTCATCAACTTTTCTACACATTTCAACTAAGCTTCCCTTATCCTTGCATCATACTTTGAGATTGCTCAGAAAGCCATCACTTTGAAATATCTAAATAGTATAGATGAATAAGCAAACAATTAAAGTTACAATTAAAGCATATTTAACTCATTAACTTTTGATGAAATTTTAAGTTCAAAACAAACAACCTAATCATAGATCAACCCAACCCATGGAAACAAAAGGCTATATATGATTACGACCGCTATACGCTCCTCCTTTCATTTACAATGAAAACTCACATCACCAAATTCTCTCTAAATAATATATATATATATCTATGCTCCATGAAAAACAAAGATTATACATAACCTACTTAAACCACCGAGTAAATGAAACAATTTAGCCCAGTATAGGAAATGAGAACTGAACATGGGCTGAGATGAGATCCATCCATATGCAGATAGATAATTAATTGCCATGCTGTACGGTCTCTGGAGGTTGAGGGAGCTGCTGCAAGAAATGCATGCTTGAAAAGTCTCAATTAGGAGGGCCATATGATCCAGGTAGATCAGGCCACTGGTTTGGGTTCAGAGAAGGCCCAGCGCTGGTGGTGGTGGTGGTGTTCATGTTACCAGAGGTGGTGGTGGCCCACAAAGCGCTTTCAGAAGCTGCAGAAGAAGCATTAGCAGATGATCTGTTGATGTTGAAGCTCTGATGGGGCCAGTCATGGTCACTAGCAGCAGAAGGCCTGGTTGGTTGAATCAATAGGCCCTCTTGATTAGATGGATACAGAGCCGTTTGATCCACCATGATGCTCTTAGTGTTGCCAGCTTGATAAAATTGGCCAAAAGGAGCTGAAACATTGAACCCCTGCAGCAGGCTCATATTTGAGGATGCACCTCCTCCCAGTTGATCATGGCCCCCAACGTTGAAGGGCTGTGACTGATTCAGAGATTGAATTGCTGCATAAGATGACAAATAACCAGTACCACCAGGATAGTACTGATGGTGAGAAGCCAAATTACCAGTGCTCTCTATAGCCCCAAGATTAGAACTTGGGCTTGTCGTGGACAAGTTTTTCACTGTTTGCTGGTCTTGTTGTGGTGCCTGTGCCTGCGCTTGTGGCTGCAGAGAGGGAGATGATGATGATGATGAATTAGTCTTGGGACGCTTCCCCTTCCGGCAGCCTCCGCCGACAGGCACGTTCCTGAGGGTCCCGCCTTGGGTCCAATACCTTCTACAAGTCTTGCAGAAGTAGCGCGGCTGAGAGAGGCTGTAATTGTTGTAATAGCAAAACTTGGTGTTCAGAGATTCACAGCGAGGACACTTCTGAGGCTGCTGGTTTTGCTGCTGCTGCTGCTGGTTCTCAGTCTGTAAAGCTGGCTTCAATCTCTGATCTGGATTTTGCTGATCCATCTTCTGAACAAGCCCCAGCTGGTGTTTGATGATGATCTCCCTATAAACTTTTCTTTCTTTTGCTGCTGTGCTCTTGCTTGATGAGATGTGTGGCTTTATGGAACACGCAGGTTATAAGGGGAAGGCTAAATTAGAGCGTTGTTGTGAGATAAGAGGCTCAACGTGTCTCGCTGAGCCTTGAGAATCTAAAGACTCTCACTGCAAAACAAAGGGCGATCGTTATCCTTGTGCATAGGCATGCCTCTTTCTCGTTCCCACTAACCTACCTACCCACCACAAAAAACCAGAGGCCATTCACTCATTTCATCAATCACAATGAATGTAATAAGCATGAAACCAAATGGGAAAGAAATTATGAAAATCCGATGGCCCAATATCTCCCAGAATTGAACGATAGTCGACAAGATTTTTTTGCTCCTTCTATACACAAGGTGTCAGAAGGTGTGAAGAGATTAGATTGTTGACCTGCTTTCTTGTTTGTTCTTTGTTTTACTGTAATTTGAACAAAGGACCGAAAACGGGGTGTCGGATGAGCACAAAACCCAGATAGGAGAGGTCTTAATAATCTGTGGGAGCTAGAGAGATACCACCAGACTTGGTGTTAATTCATTAACTCAAAAACCCAGCTCAAAAAACCTACATATAAAAAACCTCCCAATCCATTGCTTTTGGTTGATCATAATATCAACAACCCAGAACACCAAGCTTCAACCTTTACCTTTTCATTCAGATATGCTGCAATTCAGAGCCCCCCAAGAAGCAAAACTAAACCCAGCAAAATTAAATAGAGAAGAGCCTCTGAGAACTGAAGAAAGATGAGACCTTTAGCTATTGAATTTAGATATATTGGGAGGGGAGGGTAGGGGATGGACCACACTCAAAACTGGACAGGTGAATAAGAGAGAGCAGAGGCGGCGGGTCAGAGCAGGCTCAGGAGGGTGGCTTGGCGGTCGTCCCTGTGTTTTTTTTTTGGCTGTGTGTGTGCCTGTCAGGCCTCGGCAGCAGCAACTACTCTTTATTTTTTTCTCTCTTTCATTCCACTTTCATCTCTGTCTGCCTACTACAATCATACTCATAACTCGCTCTTGAGTCTTCTATTCACAATTTTTTTTTTTCCTTTTTTGATTTTCTGTTTGGTGGGTTTCGTTCTCTTCTCTGTGACATCATTTACTCAGAAAGACAATTGTGTCCCCGTTCTTCCAAGCATTTCCATGCGACTTATCTATAACTCGTGTTTTCTGTCTACTTACTCACATGTTGGATTGGATTAGTCAAAGTTCCTTATCATTCTTCGGCAAACCAATTTTGTCCAGCGAGTGTCAAACTTATGTTGACATTCGATCCGGGGAATAAATTATAAAAGGACTCCCCATACAATATTTGAAGAAGGTGACTACGATGACAGTAAAATAACCCATGTACAAGTAACAACTAAAGAAAAAACCACAGGCAATCATAATATGTCTAATTATAACTTGTTTGATAATTTATATTTGAGAATTTGAAATTCGAATATCCCTTTATACATTAACATTTAAATCTCTTTTTTTGTCGTTTATCAAATAATGTGTGCTCGTTAACATTTGAATTTCTCTTTTGTCGTTGCTAAAAAAATGCTCAGTGATATTTAAATTTCTCTTTTATCAATAAGCATTTTTGTTGGTAATCAAATAATGTGTTTTGCCATTGACTAAAGAATGCGTGTATAAGCAATGTGCGTGTTAAAGTTTAGTAATGAGACATGAGTTGAGTTGTAAAATAGGTATATTATTTGGAAATGAATTACCTATTAATGTGTGAGAGATTATCTATCAATTGGAGTATTTGTTCGTGTTTAAGGAGGGGCAATTCCGGCAATTCAAATGAAGCTATATATGAAAGTGGATGCTGACTGCTGAGATTCCCATTTGCTGAGATTAAAGATTGAAGTGTGAGAGTGTAAATTGGATTAGGATGAGAGTGAGTGAAGGAGACGAGTGGCACGTGCCCCAAACCAACTTAACCGAAGTAGCGGAGTTAGCAGAAACAGAGATGGACCAGTTGCAGATGGTGATGATGCTGGCGTGGCGTCCGTTGGGGGTTACAACTGCTCCCTGCACTTGCACTTGCACTTCCACTTCCACTTTATGGGTGTCAAAGTGGGCCCACTCTTTTAAGGTTTGGGGGTTTTATATATATATATATAAATATATAATCTTCTTTTGGGCCTGCCTGTCTAAATCTAAATTCTACCAGGTCCCTCCTTGGCCCTCAATTATGCACAACAATATTGATATTGAATCAATTTGGCCCAAGTTCATTGATTTGAGTTTCCATCATTAAAGTTGAAGTTCAATATTCTCTCTCTTGTTGAATAGTGAGATTGAAACCCTCTGTCTCACAATCCCTCATAACTATAGCATTTCGGTGAGCGATCCTACACCATGGTTCGGGTCAGTTCTTGGGTAGGGCAAGGTTCGGATCCATTTTTAACTATGTAGTAGGATCCTAGTCTCATTTCCTTTCAAACTCCGAGATATCAACCATGTCGTTTATTCGGCAGTCCTAGTTCAAATCGAATATCTCTATCATGTCGTTTATTCGGCAATCCTACAACATAATCCAAATCGAATTCTTAACCTGTGATAAGATCCTTGTCTTCGATATTGTACCTTAAAAATCAGACGCCATCTATATCGTTCATTCATATTATAACCATATTACAATCATTCATATTATAACTATATTCATATTACAATCATTCATATTATAATTATATTCATATCGTTTATTATAAACATTCATGTTACAATCATGACAATATCCATATTATTCATATGCGTATTACAATCATGACAATATCCATATTATTCATATGCGTATTACAAGTTATACTACATGACTATAATGGAAAAAATGATTATATCAACTCAAGGAGAGTTGCAACATTCCAAAAAAGAAAACATCCCCACTTTTTTTTTTGGATCAAAAGGTTGCCTTCATTGATATGGCGGGGAGACCCCAATAAAGACTACAAACAGAAAGCAGCAAGCTGCCTAAACATCCCCATTACCACATCAAAATGAACCTATCAAACACATGAACTTCTTCTATCATGTTTGAGCAGACTCACAACACACATCAATATTTCACATCATCATCTTCAGGCTTGTGAATCCGCCTCCTAACATCCACAACATTCCTCTTCTCATCCAAAACTTCCACAACCTCCACATCATCATCCACAACCTTCTCATGCACCACCTCCACCTCATCATCAGAATCAGATGAAGTCCCCACCGCAGTCTCCTTAATCTTCTTCCCCGTCTCCTTCGCCGCTCCCCACGCCCCCTTCACCGTGTCCTTCGCCGTCTCCACCACCTTGCTTGTCCCCTCCTTCACCTTATCCGCCACCGTTTCGGCCACATCCTCTGTTTTCTCCTTCATCCCCTTCGCCTTCTCTTTTGCCTTCTCCTTTGCGCTCGCCACCGTTTCCGCCACCTTATACGCCCCCTCTTTGGCCTTCTCAGCTACAGACCCCGCCACATCTTTCGTCTTCTCCTTTGTCTCGTAGGTGTACTGTTTTGCTTTCTCCTTGGCGCTCTCTGCTGTCTCGGCTGCTCTGTTTGCTCCCTCTTACGCCTTCTCCGCTGCGCTCTTTGTCTTCTCCTTCGTTTCATGGGTATAGTCCTTGGCCCTGTCTATCATTTCCTCTGCTGGATCTTTTCCTCTGTTATTTGCGTCGACGGACACCTCGTTTCTCCACTTCTTGTCATCGTAGGCCCAGTCTGCCCTTGAATCCCTATGATCTTCCGGCGCATTTCGACCCTGAAATTCAACAACGTAGTCAACACAAAGCCCACTAAACCCTGAAGGGATCAAATTATGCAAGAAGAAACCTAGTGTTAATGGCGTAGTTTATTTATTACCTCGGAGTATTTGGAGGCAGAGGTATTGAAGCAGACCCTTGAGACTTTGCGAGAGGAATATCTGAGAGACAGTGCTGAAGGGCTTTGTGGAAAAGATTTTGAAAGGTTGAAGATGAGATTCTTAGCCATGAAGTCGACTGCCATGTTGTTGTTGATTGCTCTGTTTGCTCTGCTACTTTGGTTTCTGATCATATCACCGCTTTCTTGGGTTGTCTGTTGTAGGTGGGGAGAGCAAGGTGGCAGCCTTGTTGCTCGACACGCGTACTAGTCAATTGGTGGGTGTTTCCATAGTTACACGTGTTCTTTCTTAGTTGCCCTCCCGGACGAAGCTGGAAATTTTTTCTCAAGTCTGCAGATTATTTTTCATCCCATTGATAAAGCCCTTTTCTTTCAATATTTATTTCTCAACAGATCCATCGACCCTCTCACACTCATCCATTTTTTTCTTCTTCTTTTCTTTTATAACATCAGAATTCAGAAGTACATACATACATATACTCTACAGTTGAAGAAATACTCTGCACTTCTAAAACCCAGTAATTTTTCTTGAAGCCAGTGGTGAACGTGCATGGGATATATCCAAAACTCAACGATACCTGATTGGACAAGGCTTAAAAAGCAAGCACCCACTTATGGGACAAGGAATCCTTCTAACCTCAATTATATTCACCAGAGTTGCAACCTTTAAATTTAAAAGAAACACAAACAAATTCCATGTCTATGGAGAAACACCATTGGCACTTCAAATCCCATCTTTAATCAATTACAATGTCTCTTTACCAGCCAGCTGGTCTAAGAATATCTCTTGAGTGCTTCAAAGGTGGTAGCAGAGGTTGAAGGAAAAGACCCAATTTGCTGTTTTTATATTGTAAATGCATATAAAGGCTAACACATGTCACTGTGAACAAGAAACTGATTCAATGGCGTATTATCAGTTCTTTATGATTTACAAAAAGATAAACTATGCTGATGATATGGAGAAGTCAAAACTGGATTATTTGAACGGTTTAGATAAACTACGAAAGAAGATTTTGAAGATGACCATGTAATGTAATGTAATGGTCAAGATTGAATCTTCATTCTTTCTCGTACGATCGAGGTCAGAGAGAGTGAGACTGAAGTAAGAGGTAAATTGCTTGCTGCTTACAGGCAGGCATGCATGCTATAGTTATAGAGTGAGTTGATGGTGCATTGCTTTATAACAGTTTGGATAGGTTTGGTTTTGACAAAAATCACTGAAGAAATCGAACCAAATAAAATCAATTTAAGACGATTTGATTTGGCTGGTTTGGGCCTATTTCCAATTCTCTTTCCTTTTTGTAATTTTTCAACATTATTAGCCCAATTAAAAAAAATATCACAACTTCCAGAGTGATAGAGTCCCTTTAGTACTATTAGATGTTGTGTTTTCATTGCGCCAGACGTATTGGTTTTTTTCAAGGCCCTTTTCAATGGGCTCCGTTGGCAGATATTAGTGGAGAATTATTAGGTGAGTTGGTTTAAAGTCCTTAACTAAGTCTAATTTGCAAGTCAGTATAAATACTGATTAATTAGTTGTGCAAAGCAAGACGGCTTGTATTTTGGATTTGTTAGAATAATATCAAGATTGGTTTTCTGTTCAAGGATAGAGTTAAGGTTGAGATAGAGCTGGGTCCTATCCTATCACAGAGAACAGTCAGTTGTAATTTCGCCATGGCAGAAGAATGCTCTTCCAGGAATGATTGTTCTCAGGGTTTGTTTCTCTTTTTTTATATATTTATTTATTTATTTTTATTTTACAGTGTGTGTAGTTTTTCTTCTTCTTTGTGATAAGATGGTCTCTGTAGTTTAGGGTAATTTAAAATTTTCATGGAATCATGGATGCAGGGTTGATACTGAATACGGTTTATCTTTTAAATGGATGATTAGTTTTTGTCTAACTTTTATGTTTTCTTTCTTGTGACTGATGGTTATGGACTATAATACTTTAGAAAGTAGGCAAGCTGAAGAGAAGAAGCCGGTAAGAATTTCTCTGAATCATATATATATATGTTTATTACTTCCTTCCTAGGCAGGCATTGATCAGTGGAGCTTTAAGCAGGTCAAAGTGGAGAATGCTGCAGGGAGTGAGTTTGATGGCACTGTCAGTGACGAGAAGAAGTTTGTTGCTAGTTCCCTTTGTGCTTTGATTATCTTGCTTTGTACAATTAATTGTTCATTTTAATTTATGCGTTTGATATATGTTCAGAAATATTCCGTTAGCAAAAAAAAGCAGAAAACGAAAGTATGAATGCAAATGGCCCATTGCTTACTTAGACAATGGGAATAAGAGAAGCTGGAGGAGGAGAGAAAAAAGAAGTTTAGAAGGTGCCGATTTGAGGGAGAAGTATCCACTTTGTATACCTGTACGAATTTCACCAATATGTTTACTTCCTCCTTTGCGTTCATATGCTTTGTTCTAAATTCTAATTTGAGCCTCCATGCATGCAATGCAGGTGAGTGTAGAGAAGGATGCAGGGAGTGACATTCCGGACATTAACATGAAGAAGTCAGTTGCCGACTCCCTCGTTTTTTATTATCTTTATTTGTATTGCTGTGATTGTTCCCTTTTCTTTTATGCTTTTCGATATATATGTTCAAAATCTGTCAGGGAAAATCCAAATAGTTATGATGTTTTTATTATTTAAGTTTTGTATTTTTAAGTGTCATATGTATTGTTCATTTGGAGTTAGCAGTTGTACCAAAAACTACTATAGTGATTGCCCTTTTTTTCTGGATGCAGATGCCTTGTCCCTTCTGATATGCCTCTTAGAAAATTTGTTCAGTTTTTACGGGGTAATATCAAAAAGCCTATGTTTGTCTTTTTCAAGAACACTACTCAACCTCCCACTGGTGAGCTGCAAATCAATTTTTTTGTTTCCGCATAGTATACATACATATATACATGTGCGTGTGTACTCCCATAATTCTTCCAATGTTCACTTACAGGTGTCTTGATGTCTGCAATCGATGAGGAAAATAAGGATAACGATGGATATCTTCACGTGATCTACAGTGGGAATGATCATTTGAGTAGATTGTTTGGAGAGCTCAAGTTATCTTCATAGGTGACCTCATAATGCATGGTAATCTGCTGGATGGATCATGGGACTATTGAAAGAAATGCATGGAGTTGAAATATTTTAGTGACTTTCTAGTTATCTTTTATGTTTAATGGACACTAATTAGTAAATGAGGGTATGTTTGCTTCCTACATACCGTCCTTAAGGATGGTATATGATAATTGAATATTGAGTTTTACATGGTCACGACTCACGCGTACGATACCCTTTTCTCTCCATGCGCCTCTCTCTTTTCTCTCTAGGGTTATCAGCACTGCTGGCCATCTAAGAGGATGAGTCTTCTCCTCTATTCCCCCCTTCCTTTCCCTTGACCTCCTCTCCCCCCTCTTTTCTCATTTGTTCATCTATCAGGTTCCTGTTGTATTAATAATTGACACAAATTAATGTGCTAATCATCCAATTAAAAATACTCGCAAGTGCACGAATCTATTGGGGTATAGATTTGCAAGTACGTGGTTGATCCCACGAGGAACTGTCGGCTTATTAAAAGTTCTAATTTGAGTACGTAAAGAACACTTATTTAACACAACACAAATGCAAGATACAAATTGGAAGCTAAAAATGAGTAAAGAAAGGTAAATGAAATGAAACAAAACAAGAAACCAAAGATAAACACAAACAGCATGTTCTATCGCCCTTTTATCACCACTATATCACCTGTTTATCACGTGTGAACAATACCGTGTACAGTGCGCGACCGGTCGTCTTTGGACAGATTGTAATTTGAACTAAAAATGAAAAGCGACCGGTTGCATGAACAGAGGCGACCAGTCGCTTTTGGGCAGAGTCGGTTTCTCTGTTTTTTCAGCTTTGACCTCTGTCTAGTTTTGACCTATAACTAAACCTGGCATTCGTGTTGTTTTCGTGTCAACCCGCTTTTATTAACGGGTTGACACGACATGACACGATTAGAAAACGGGTTGAACACGAACACGACCCGTTACAATTCGCGAATCACACGACACGATAATCCGTTAACAATTAAAATAATAATAATAATAATAATAATAATAACAAAAACAGAAATTTTAAATAATTAAAAAATCAACTAGTGCACAAAAAATAAAAATCAACACAGTCCATAGACGAGCTCGAATGTGAGATTGGAGATGCCCTGTGAGTGGCCCTCAAAGGTTTGGGCAACGAAGATGGTGGGAGTGGAGGATGAAGAGTCATCGGAGAAAGTGAGGGAATAGGTGGGATTGATCGGTGAGGGAGGGAGACAAGGGGGAGGTGGCTGGGATGGCTCATGGTGGTTGGGTGGTGTAGTGGCTGCTAAGACTCTCAAGTTGAGAGAAGAAGAAAGCTCAAAGGTTGCTGCGTTTTGGAGAGAGAGAGAGAGAGAGAGATGGAGTACTGAGAGAATCGGGGAAATAGGGGAGGAAGAGACAAAAGAGAAGAAGAAAAAAAAAGAAAGAGATAAATTTACAAAAATGTCCCTGAGCTTAACGGGTTAACGGGTATTCGCGAATTGACACGACACGACACAATAGCTTTATGGGTGGCTAACGGGTCAACACGATATCAACATGACACGATAACTCAGACCCGAATACTGAATTTTTCGTGCGAATTCGTGTTGTATTAACAGGTTGTGTACAATATTGCCAGGTTTACCTATAACTTTCCAATCGTTTGTCCAAATTTCACGTTTTTTATATGGTTGAATTCAGCACAGAAAAATGAAGAACTCGGATCAAATGTCAAAAACAAATACGAAAGTGAACATAATTCAATGAAGAAAACACACAATGTTTCAAACACACACACACACACACGAGTTGGGGGGGTTGTTTGCGTGACCTAATTCTAATGCTTGAATGTAATTGAACTCTCATTTTAACAAGATTGACAGGGATGAAAATCAAAGTGTGAAATTAATATGTAACAAACACTAGGGTTTTCAGAATCCAAATTAATTTTTAGAATCCACCCTAAACAATCTTACCCATGTTCATGGACACTCAAGTAATGAACTCTAAATGTGTTGATGAAGATGTTCGCAATCAAGACCGGGTCTAGTGGCTCAAGTCGCATTGATTCTTTCTAATATAAGTAGTGCGGGGCTAGTGCTACAATACTCGTGCCTTCCCTATAATCAATCTAGGTGTGCTTAGTACTTTGATTTAATTACAAGAAAAACCCATTAAGTTCAAAGAGAATATGAACATCACAAGAACCCTAATAGTATGATGTTTACATTAGGCATTCAAGAAACCAATTCATATGGATGATCCTTACTTCATCAATTTGTTACTTAGGAAGACCTGAGGGTACATATAATCCCAACAACCTCAAGAAGCATGCTTTCGAAGGTGATCAATCAAAGAGAAAACATACATCAAGGATAGATTATTTTAATGAATGGGAATTCATCAACAATATCTAGAACTTCATACACTCAAGCATCAAAACAATAGAGTCTTCATGTTTAGGGCTTCAACCTAAGCCCTAGCTATGAAGATTAGTTCATCATACTTATTTCAAACACAAATTCAAAATATAACTAGAAAGAGTTTACATATTTTGTGAAAGTGATGGAAGCTCAAGGTCTTCAATGGTGGAAATCTTCTTCCACTTCTTGGTTGGCTGCACATTGTCTTCCCTCTCTAGCTCCAATCTCCAATTCTTTGCTCTATTCTCTGTAAAAAGAATCTAATCTTCAGTGAATGCCTAAAAGAATCTAATCTTCAGTGAATGTCTGATGCACATTCATTTCCTTTTGCCCATCCTTCTCTCCTCCTTTCCAACTCACACTTCAATGTTAAACTCCACCTTTTGCGAAAGCCTTTAGCATTTGTCTCCTCCTTGTCTTCTTGCCATGATGTGGTTTTGTTTTTAAATACATTCCAAGGCTCCCTTTGACTCAGAAAATCCCACTTCAATGAGGTAATTTGAGCATTCTTGACATGTAAACCCTAAACCATATACCATATGATACTCACATGACACGACCAGTCTCTCTACTTTGCATATGAAATTCAAAATAAAACATCAGTCCACATTAAGCTTGGGGAAGGTTTCAATGCAAGACCATTCAAATTAGAAATTACAATACAAACGTCTCTGACTCGCAGTCTTAAGTTTAACAGTTAAATGCCTCAGATATTTCACTCCAAACTATAAACTGAAAAGCGCAAACAGTTAAGTTCCTCTCAAGAATTGCCATTGGAAGACTTTGTTGTAACAAGGAAAGCATGGGTTCGATTGCAAAGAGGGGGTTGCAGCAGTACTTGCTTCAGCATCAGCATCATCGTCTCAGAACTAAGGTCAAATCCCATGTCTCTGTTAATCTCACTTGGGTTGTTTTGTAAAGGGTTTACCTTGATTTTCTCTGTTTTCCGTTTAAACCCCTGCTTAGTTCCAGAAAGAGGAAGCTAAAAAAGAATAGAATTTCTGAAAGTTTAGGTTGTTTCTCATCTGGGTTTTCAAAGATATTATCTTTTAAACTCAATTATGACATGTGCTTGTGATAATTTAGTTACTCTGAGGTCCTAGCCATCAAATGTTGTTAATTGGGAATTTTTGGTGATACCTTCTTTTCTTTTTCCAACTGGCAATTACAGTGGGGTTTTGTCAGCGATCAGTGACATAGTGTCTCGGAAGCTCACCGGGATTCAGAAACGTCAGTTAAGACGTCTGCTTCTCAAAGTGGTAAGGTCCCCATTTTATTTTGGTTTCTTGGTTTTCCAATTACACAGAAGATTTTGTATATTTGATTTGTGTATGTGTGCGCTCGCAACTGTGTTTTCCTTTCTTCTATTCTGTATAATTGGGTACTAAGCAGTTAAGCTAAATGAATGGAAAAATCCCAATTCCCAACTGTAGCTTACTGATGCTCTTTCTGTTAGATCTTGTCACACACTCACACATTTCATTTGCCTAAACTCATAACCATTGTTCGACCTTAATTAGAATACGTTATCAGCTAGATTTGGTCTGAAAGACCAACATAACACATATGCACATGATTACACTGCAGTGCATTTCAATTAGGTGGATGCCTATAACCTCACCCTGCATATCACACCCCTGACCTAGGTTTTTGTATTAAGGCATGCACTTAAAGAAGATAATATCACGAACCCCTTTTACAAACTAGTGTAGCAAACATAAAATATTCCAGTAACATGATAAAATGCAAAATAAACAGCATTGTTGTCAGGGATGATGACTAAAACTCATTATGCATCATAATTACAATCATTATTGGGTGATTTGTACGGTTTTGTTTTTGTGAGAAGATTCTGTAAGAAGTTTGGGTGGATCTTCAGGACTCTATTAGCTTGGCCCTAAAAGTATTAATGTGCTGAAAGAAAGAAGACTTTATAATTTTTGCTATAAACACAATTGTCTATTGCTAATATGTCAATTTTGATGTGTATAAGTAATATTACATGTGTTTTCCATTATAACCTTGCATTTCTGCGTGCAGCTTTTTGGAGCTGTTTATCTTGGACCATTTGGGCATTTCCTGCATTTACTACTTGATAAGATTTTCAAAGGGAAGAAGGATTCAAAAACAGTAGCCAGGAAGGTAAGGCTACTCTACTTGCCTTCACGCTCTGGTTTTTGTTGAGAAATCCATCCTATACACTTCATATTAATTATAGCCATCGTTATTTAAGTGCCATAACTTCTGATCTCTTCCTCTTCTTAAACCAAAAAGGTTGTGCTCATAAAGAAGAATTCATTGGTCGTTCTAAAATTCCTAATCAAATTACTATGTCTTGGTTGTGGAAGGTAAGTATATAATATGTCAAAACTTGTGATCATCAATTGTTTATGTTTGACATGTTGGCATGCGAGAAATACAGCAGTTCCTATCAGCCCTTAAATTTGATTAAGATCTAAGCGTTGCATGATTTGTATATCAGATTATAATATTATTAGTCAAACAACTCTGAAAGTTTCAAAGTCAGCCTGAAAGAGGCATGTTAGCATGTGGACTTTGCTGCTTATTGTGTGAAACGCAGGAAGACCCTGGTTGCATGTGAAGAATAAAATTAAGGACTACCCGTCAGTGAAATACACATCGTGGACGGTATAATTCTGTCTCCGTTGTGATTTTTTTGTACTAAGACATTATCACATTATCAGGAAACATAACACATTTTAAACCTTGATGAATGAAAATGATGTTCTGGCCTGTTCTGGGTTGGATAAATCACTAGTATGTGCCACTCCATCTCTGTGTCGTCTTCCACAGCTTGGTTGCTTTTGGATGGTACAAGCTATAAGCTTACTCCCCTTTTTCGTCTATAATATACATGTTTTTTGGTTCCTGATATCTTATCCCAATTCATTAACAAACTGGCTGGCCTTTGCAGGGGAATTTTCCTAAACTTACAAGCAATATATGTAGCATTACCAAAAGCTAAGTGAAGCAACAGAAATCTTTCGATTGGACTCAGATAAATTGTGCTCCCTCCAAGTTACTTCTAGTTACATAATAGTAGATATAATAAGTCCTGGTTTATTATTTTTTTGGTAAGCAAGTATGAATTGACATGCAAATTTAAGCTGTAAATTGCTTACCCTGTTGTTGGTGTTGCAGACCACACTTGCATTGCAATGTGCATGTGAATGCGTCAGCTCAAAGCCTCAAAGCCTCAAAGCCTCAAAGCCTCAAAGCAGAAAGCAGGGGTTATATCATATAATGAACCACAAAGCTTTTGCTTATGTTGCAAATAAGCCATGAAGGACAACGACTCATTCTCTAATAGAATGGCAACTTTGAATGATCTCTCCTTGAATTGAGGGTTGAATATTACACTGACCCTGACCCAAACACGAAATCAGATTATGTACCCGTTCTGCCCCATGGTTAAATGGAGATCACATTATTTTCTTTGCAAAACGTGTATGGAAATTGTACAAAAGGCTTTCATTATTATCTATATATATAAAGAAAATGTGTCTAAAATGAACTTTGGGATTACTTGTTAATTACACATTGTGTGCATCCCGATGTCGATGCTTGTAATGGAAGATTATGAAATTATAGTAAAGTATGATGTTCAAAGATTAAACACTAACAAGAAGCTCGTTAAGTAAGTTTGACTCGTTTAGAGATAATGTGGAATGAACTGCATATTGGAAAAACACATCATCTTTGCACCAATAGTGAGCACATTAAGCACCAGTACATCACTTTACATGTATTTTAATTCCTCCACATGAGGCATTTCAATGAAACAAAAGTCCTTCACACCACAGGATGATTAGAGATGGCACTAGCTTACCATAAGCACTACACACCATCATCTCCATCTCCTTCCTTTGGAACGTTATGTATGGCGTACACACGTAATAGGAGGTCAAGTTCAAGAACCTGCTGCCAATCCAATTCAAACATGTGGAGTTCTTCATTCCCTTCTCCATAATACTGGAAACTGTACTCCATTATGTCTAAAACACCATGTTTGATGAGGACATGTTTACTGGCACGCTCCAACTCCTCTGCATCCCTATAGTCGCAAGGGTACAAATGCCCAATTTTTTGGGATGCTCCGTCAACTGACCTCCTAAACACTGGTACATAGTAATGGTCTAAATGATCTTCAGTGTTATCTATGGCATTAACAACAAATAGGCACGCAGCAACTTCCTCCCAATCCATTTCGAATATAGCAAGGTCTGTCCAATTTTGTGGACTATTCTCTCTTCGATACCTCAGGATATACTCAGTGGTCAATGGCGTGTGGTATCGCTCGCGAAATATTGCCCTTGTTTCCAGAACAAGATTGTAAACTGACTCTTCCAACTGATGTGCGTTATGGTAGTCATTGATCTTTAGTTCCCCACAGATGTATTCTTCTTCCTGATATAGCCTAATAACTGCTACCTTTTTGCTCTGACCGTCAACTCCTCCTTCATCCCCAGGATCACCTTCTCCTTCATTTCCACTGTCAGTAAAATCCATGTCATCGTCACTCTCACTGGCAGTAGCCTCAGGGTCTACATCCATATCTTCATCTTCTTCAATCATGCCATTCAATGATGCCCTCCATATCTTCATGCTCCAACTCCTCTTAATTAAATGATTCACATGCCTACATTAAATTAAATTAATAACTATTACCAAAAATTAAATTAATAATTAACTATAAGTAGCAGGTTATCCACGAAACCAATGGAAAATAATAATGACTGCAAACAAATTAACTCATCCATCATTACAATGTACGTATAATGACTGTAAAAGAGCCATTAGCAAGCTACATATGTTACAATTTACAAATGCTCTTTAAGTATAACATACCAGAATGGAATGCCACGGGTTGCAACCTCTTTCTTCAGGCCAATAGCCTCCAGTTCAAGATGATGTGCTCTCATGACATCTTTTCTTTTGATTATAAACTCAAAAGCTTCAACCCCTTTACTACAACATGATCTCGACCCTGAACCAAAACCATTGTTTTCTTTCTCAGCAAATTCAAGAACAAGATTCTTGAGGTTCTTTTCTTTTCCACACACTGACAATGAACCCAAAATCTCATCCGAACCCACCATTTTGTCATTAAAGAACACTGATTTCACATTATGATGATCCAAACCCACCATCTGCTTTTCATCTTTTCTGATTATAAACTCAAAATCCAAATCTTTTTTAACTCCTTCATAATCAGAAATATCAGAATCAAGATGAGGATTGAAGGACATTGAATTTACCAATTTCAGAACACTCAAAACCGATGTGCTTCCCTCATCTTCCATGGTTGATTTGTTCAAGTCTGATGTCGCTTGAAGAGCTTCAAGCGAAAGACTGAGAGAATCTTGATTCGTGACTCCACTTCCTTCTGTCATATCAGAATTGTTGTCGTTTTCCATGATAATTCTTACCAAGAAAACTATCAACCCTCGAAAAGAAATCGATACTTGATTTTGGATTCTCTGAAGGCGGTGGAGAAAGAACTTACAACTCTACGGTGTAATGGGAAAAATCGACTGTTTAGTTCGTTAAATGGTTCTGGTTTGGCGCCTGAAGTCAGAGCCAGAGGGGGTTTATAAACAGGTGGGGTTCTGTTGCGCATCTTGACCGTTGGTTTCAAGTTCCAACCAACGGTGAAGATTAAAACACATCACTTAGTTACAGAAATCCAGCGACACTATTTGGCCCATTTTAACATGTCGTCTGGATTAATGTACAGAACAAAACGACAGGTTTTTATAATGGCACATGGGCTTATTATGGTTCGTTGCTGCTGGAAGTCATTTAATTCACCTAACTAGCTGATTAGAGACTAATTAAAATATTCTAGTGACTAATTATGTTTAGTGGACACTAAGCAAATGAGTTTATGATGAGTTTGCTTTCAATTCAACAGATAAGTCTTTCTATTTAGGATGATGGTAAATGTAAAGGCTAACACATCTCACTGTGAACAAGAAACTGATTCAATGGGTTATTATCAGTTCTTGCTGATTTTACAAAAAGATGAACTATGCTGATGATATGGAGAAGTCAAAACTGGATTATTTGAACGGTTTAGATTTATTAGAATGCACATTCTGCAAAAGCAGAGAACCTAAATCCACCATTAATAACCAGATTCACAGATCAGAACATCAATATTTCTTCTTCCCATCAGGATTGGCAGCACGCCGCCTGCGTTCCACAACATCCGCACCCACCACCTTCCCTTCCGCCACACCATCACCATCAACATCAACATGAATTTCATCTTCACTGTCTCTAGTGTCCTCATCCAAAACCCCAACCCCCACCTCCTCATCAGGCTCCCCAACCACCGTCTCCTTAATCTTCTGCCCTGTCTCCCTCACCGCACCCCACGCCCCCTTCACTGTATCCTTCGCCGTCTCTGCCGCCTTGCTCGTCCCCTCCTTCACCTTCTCCGCCCCCGTTTCGGCTACATCCTCTGTTTTCTCCTTCACCCCCCATGCGCCCTCTTTCGCCTTCTTCTTTGCCGTCTCCGCCGTCTCTGCGGCCTTGTAAGTCCCCTCTTTTGCCTTATCCGCTACAGTCTCCGCCATATCTTTGGTCTTCTTTTTTGTCTCGTACGAGTAGTCTTTGGCTTTCTCCTTGGCGCTCTCTGCTGTCTCGGCTGCTCTGTTTGTTCCCTGTTTTGCCTTCTCTGCCACCATCTCCGCTGCGCCCTTTGTCTTCTCTTTCGCTTCCTGTGCATACTCCTTGGTTGTGTCTTTCACTTCCTCTGCTTTTTGTTTGCTTTTTTCCAGGCCTTCTTCCATGGGTTCTTTTGCCTTCCTACTCACGTCAACAGACCCGTACTCTCGTTCCTTGTTCTTCCAGTTCTTGTCGGCAAAGCCGCTGCTGTCAACCCTTGAATCTCCTCAACACATATATATACAAGTTCCTAAGACATTAGTCAAGACCCCAAGTTAGGCAACCAACCAAGTTAGGCAACCAAACTAATTAGGCAACCAAACTAGTCAAGCCCCCCAAATATTGTAGGTGCCAAACATTAATTGACTACATAATTAACACATTAATTTACTACATAATTAACACATTAATTGACTAAACATTGTAGGCTACCAACCATTGTAGGTGCCAAACTAATCCTCATTAATTGACTATTGCTAACATATACACATGAGATGAAGGAACAGAGTGTTAGCGTTAATTAATTAATTAATAACCTCGGAGAATTTGGAGGCAGAGGTGAAGCAGACCCGGGAGACTTTCCGAGAGGAATATCTGAGAGAGATTGAGGAAGAGGCTTGAGGAAAAGACCTCGAGAGGTTGAAGACGACATTTCTTGCTAGGGAAATCACTGCCATGTTTGGTTGCTCTGTTTTACTTTCTCTTTTCTCTTCTTCTGTGTCAACGTTGGTTGCTAATCATATCTCACCGCTCTCCGGAGTTGCATGTTATAACGAGTTTGGCCAGACAAAGGTGGCAGCTGTGCTGTTCGACACGTGTGATAGTCAATTAGTGGGGAGCTGAGGTAGTTACACATGTAACATCCTCTTTCTTAAATAGTCCGATGATAGAATCTTAATATGGGCCACATCAAATCTTGGACAGCCCGAAATGGTAAGGTCATTTGTGTTATGGGCTATATTTGTAACGCTAGCTCAAGTTATTTTTGAAGCCCATTTATTTGTTTCTTCAAAAAAAATTAATAGACAACACCACCACTGATGAAATAAAGACAGACTAACAATGAAAAATTGAGAACAGTATGTAAAAAGCCATCAAAAATAAAAGATATGCTTTGAAAAATTCTTTTAGGTCATTTTTAGTATCTAGTGTTGGATTAAATTGGATAACTTCGTAGATTAACGATATGATTATATTGGGTTGCGTCAAATATATGTCAATTTACAATTTCATCATATTCTAATCCCTAGATGATTGAATTGGGAAAAATAGACCCCTACTAAAGATTTGTGTTTTCCACTTTACTCTTCATGGGGTTTTTATATAAGATAAATCATTCTTTATAAATGGTTATTTCTCTAATTTCATTTTATAGTAAACTTAGCTTAGACCCATAAAATTCATTTTAAATCACCTACAACCCTTCCCTTTATTTTTCTATTTAAAATATCTAATTTTTTCAAATAATACCTAATGACTAGGATCCAACTAAGCAAGTTACCTGATATAACTTAAAATCTGATTTATTGTATTTTTTGGATTCCAAAACTACCCCTATTTATAAGTTAATGTGTTATAAGGGGGGAGGGGGGGAGGTTGTAACTAATGACACACGTTGAATTTGGAAAGATCTCCAAACGGTTGTAATGGATGTAGGAATTAATTCAAAAACTTATTTATTAAATTCAACATTAATGTATTAGTAATCTATAGGTGATTAACGTTTCGGTTTATTGAATAAAAAAATTATGTTGTTTTTCTTTTATGAATTATACGACTAGTAATCTTTTTATTATAGTTTTATGAATAATAGTGTACATTCTAATTATGTTGAAAAAGAATTTGATAATCTATTTTTTGTTTGTTTTTTGAAAAACATTTTTTTTAATAAAATGAACCTATTTTTTTCTCTAAATAAAGCACCTATTACTTGTTTTATGAAAAATAATTTGATCATCTTTTTATTGTTTGTTTTATGAAAACAATTTTTTTAAAATGAACCTATTTTTTCTCTCCAAATAATGTACCTTTTTTTTTTCTCTCTAATAATGTACCTAGTAAAACAATTTACCTAGTATAATGAACCTATTTTCAATTATACAATGTACCTATTTTCTATAATTTACCTAGTATAATGAACCTGTTTTCAATTGAAAAAATGTGCATAAATTTCAATTATACAATGTACCTATTTTTTATTATAAATTATTGTGTACCTATTTTTAATTTATGAAAAATGTACGGAATTTCAATTACAAAGTAATTGACCTAGTTTTTTTTTAAAATGTTGGTAAATAATATACCTATATTTTTATACGTACATATTTATATTTATATTTTTCATATGTACATTATTGGATATATAATTTACATTTTTTTTGGTTTGCAATTTTAGGAGGCGATATGTTAGAGGGAATGACAACCAAAAGAAATGGGGTGATTGATATGCTATTAATAGGGAGTTTTAATTACAATTATGGCAGTGAATGAAACATTTGGAATAAATTATAAATAAAATATGAAGTCTGATGGCAACAATATAAAAACATAGGAATATTATGACCTCTTATATCCTACTAGTCATTTAAGTTTGAAATTAGGTTTTACACATGGATTTATAGAATGATGGGTATATGTCTAGGAAATAGAAATTGTAGAGATCTATATTGGACAAGCCCTTGATTTTATTTAGTTTCTTGCATAGGTAGGAATTGAAACCATAACCATGTACCTATCGTAATCCTAACTAATTATCCAACCTATCGTAATCCTAACTCATTATCCAGCCTATCGTAATCTCTTATTGTAATCGTAATCCTAACTCATTATCCAGCCTATCGTAATCTCTTATTGTAATCTAAAACATTATCGTAATCCTAATTCATTACCCCCCTATCCCATCGTTATCCTATCGTAATCTAACTCATTACCCGGCCTCTATCACTCGTTTGGGCTAACACTCTCACTTCTTTACATCCTATACCTCATGCTCTAATTGATCTGTCAGTTTGATTTAGGAGACCTGTTTAGCCTTATATGTGCAAACCAACAAGCCTGTGAAGCTTAATGGAATTCTGAACTTGTATTGTTTACTCGGATTGGAAGAATCTGAATGCAAATATTGCACCTTGTCATGAACAGAGAAATTGCAGGCTTAATCTTATCGACTCCATCATCTGTATTAGTTTTCTACACAAATCTTTGACAATAATCCTCACTGGTCCTGCATGCCATTAACTTTCACTTCTTGGAAAACTATGGTGATATTCAGTTAACTAGAGCATTGTTGGCCATCTAAGTTGACAAATAAGTAAGAGATCTTTGTTAATGTTGCATTACTGAAATAAGTGTATGCCATTACAGAGGTTGAAGGAAAAGACCCAATTTGCAGTTTTTATATAATAAATCCATCAATAACCCGATTCACAGAGCAGAACGTCAATATTTCTTCCCATCAGGATTGATCGTATCATTCACCGCCTCCGCCGCCTTGCTTGTCCCCTCCTTCACATTCTCCACCACCGTTTCCACCGTCTCCGCCGCCTTGCTAGTCCCCTCCTTCACCTTGTCCACCACCGTTTGCCCCGCATCCTCTGTTCTCTCCTTCACCCCCAACGCGCCCTCTTTCACATTCTTCTTCGCACTCTCCGTCGCCTCTGCGGCCTTGTTAGTCCCCTCTTTGACCCTATCCCCTACAGTCCCCGCCACATCTTTGGTCTTCTGGTTTGTCTCGTTCGCGTACTCTTTGGCTTTCTCCTTTGCGCTCTCTGCTGTCTCGGCTGCTGTGTTTGTTCCCTGTTTTGTATTCTCTGCCACCGTCTCCGCTACGCCCTGTGCATACTCCTTGGTTGTGTCTGTGATTTCCTCTGCTTGTTGCTTGCTTTTGTCCAGGGCATCTTCCACGGTTTCTTTTGCCTTCCTACTCACGTCTCGTTCCTTTTTCCTCCAGTTCTTGTCGGCATATCCCCTGCTGTCAACCCTTGAATAATATCCCCTGTTCTCTTCCGACGCACTTTGACCCTGAAATTCAAAATATAAGTTCCATTGAAATTAAACATGCCTACATGAGATGAAGAAACAGAATGTTAGTGTAAATTAATTACCCCGGAGAATTTGAAGGCAGAGGTGAAGCAGACCCGGGCGACTTTGCGAGAGGAATATCCGTGAGATATTGTGGAAGAGGCTTGAGGAAAAGGCCTT
Organism: Prunus avium; assembly: GCF_002207925.1. The sequence goes on along the minus strand of NW_018922262.1, from coordinate 454,660 downwards.
GAGACATTATTGGCTAGGGAAATCACTGCCATGTTTGGTTGCTCTGTTTTCTCTTTTTCCTCTGTGTCAACGTTGGTTTATGATAATGTCTCACCGCTTTCTGGGGTTGCATGTTATAACGAGTTTGGGCAGGGTAAGGTGGCAGCCGTGTTGTTCGACACGTGTAGTAGTCAGTTGGTGGGGAGCTGAGATAGTTACATCTTCTTCAGCCTCCCTGTCGACATAATTTCTGTGGCTGCTGATGCCAGTGGTGCTTCCAGGCCCCGTTTGTGCTTGGGCTATAGTTTTGAAGCCCATTTATTTGTTTCTTCAAACTTTTTGGGCATTCATTTCAATCCAATCCATGTAGAAAGCTATCAAAAATAAAAGATTTGCTTTGGAAAATTCTTTTAGGCCTTTTTTTTTGGAGTACAATAACTAGTCATTAGAGGGTTGGAGGTTTTTCATACACAGATATTATGGGGGGTTCGAACCTGGCACCTTTAGTCAGCAAATGAAGGCACTATGATCAGATTGGGTTGAGTCATCCAATCCGATTCAATATTAGGGGACAAAAGTGACATGGAGCCAATTGAGATTGCTTTGGAAGGTACAGAAGAGAACAGGTTGGAAATTAATTAGAACCGATTAATTCAGTGAAGGGTCAAAATGATGTCACGTTTTGAAGAGGGTGTGTGTGTTGTGGTTGTTGCGCAGTTGTATTTACTGGGGACGACGGTTTCAGTCAGTCAGTCAGGCAAAATGCCAATCGGGATAGGGGCATGTTCTTCCCGCTTTCCGTTACGACTGCCACCACCGAGGTTAATTTGGGAATTGCAATCTTCAGGTGCTGACAAAATTATCTCTTGCTTTTACTCAAATATCACATATGTGCAAATATGTCAATTTACGATTTCATCATATTCTAATCCCTAGATGGTTGAATTGGGAAAAAGAGACTCCTCTATCATATAAATTGTTGTTTCTCTTATTTATTTTATTTAGTTTTTCACATTGGCAGGAATCGAACTCTGTACATCCTAACTCATTAGTATCACCCCTTTGGGCTAACACTCTCACTTCTCTACATCCTATGCCTCATGCTCAAATTGATTTGTTAGCTTGATTTATGAGACGTGTTTAGCCTTTTATGTGCTAACCTACTAGCCTCTGTGTGAAGCTTAATGGAATTCTGAACTTGTATTGTTTACCTGGATTGGAAGAATCTGAAAGCAAATATTGCACCTTGGCATGAACATAGTAATTGCAGGCTTATTCTTATAGATTCCATCATCTGTATTAGTTTTCTAGACAAATCTTTGACTATAACCCTCTATTGATCCTGCCTGCATGCCAAAAAATTTCACTGCTTGGAAAACTATAGTGACATTCAGTTAACTAGAGCATTGGCTTTCTAAGTTTACCTCATCTTTGTTAATGTTGCATTACTGAAATAAGTGTATGAACACAGGCTGCTCATGTCAGCAATGACAAATCTAGTCTTTGTTAAGACATTTGATGAGCTATAGTGCTTATTTCCAATTGTACTGTCTTTGAAAGAAAATTTGAAAATCTGTAAAAACAATAGTGCTTGTGGCTGGAATTCATGCATGTGCTGCAGATACAAGCAATGCATCTAAGAGAGGAGAAGCCATCTTCAGCCATTCAAATTGTTCATATTGTTTGTTCACGATAAAGTTGTTGCTTACCCCTCCCTGACTCATTTATGTATTCATTAGTTCCACATTAGTTTTGCATAGCATTCATGTCATCTCCTGCAAGTATCATATTTACATGTATCAGTATGAGGCATGACTACCTTAGTTCAGTAAAGGAAACTTACACATCTGTGAAGCATCCCTTGCCCTTTGTGTTTTTATATTGGAAGTGCCAACAAGACTCTGACCAATGTTGTTTCTGTTTTCAGTTATCAGTTGCTTAATTTGAACTGGATTGACTTCTAACGATATATGTAGGTTTCCATATAGTTGAGTGATTAAAATTTATAGCATTTTACCATTCATGATAGTTAATGCCTTGTCCTGGTTGTGTTATCATTATTTGTTCACTGAATGTGGTAGAACTGTATAGTATCTAACTGCAGGAGGATGATTTGTAGGTAGTTTGCAATGAACTTTAATAATATCAAAATATCCTCACCTTTTCCTTTATGGGATTTCAGATTCTGTTGTCCCTGCAGATTTGAATAAGTAGCCGTGTTGGTCTAGATCTCTGTCTTTTGAAGATTTGATGTAGTTATTGTTGAACAATGAGTAGCACTTGAAATTCAAAATCTAGAGCCAACAAAATGTGCATTGCACCAATCAGCATCACTTGCCAAGATTAGCATTTTGCCTGAAACTTACAGCATGATTAAAAAAAATATTGAAATAAAGATATCCTTATGAAATAAAAGAAGTCTTAACAATAGCACTTTTGAGTAAAAACCATTTGGAGATATCCTTATAACATAAAGGATGATGTTGCATTTTCCTTCTTCATTGTCCTCTGAAAGGAATTAAGCCTCACTTCATATTGCACTTCTGTCTGTCATGAATATCTGATTTACAGGAGATCACGAAATGCTAATTTCTGTGCTGCCATTTATCATAAATGTCTTACTCATATTGTTAGCTCTGTTGAGTATCTAGCATAAGTAACATTATATTCAGATCTTTTCCACTATGAAAGAAATTAAACTCAAATTCATTTTCTCAAAGAAATGAAGAATAACTAGAAGTTCAAATATTAGAGTTGAACCAAGTTAGAAATCTTATTCTTTTGTTTGGATAGCAACCCTCATTTAATTTGATAACTTTCTCAAACCATTATGTAGTGTTGTGATATTAGGCTTCTTGTAGCTTTTGGATGTTTTCCATGTCTGAACTCTGATTTTCAGGAGATTGATGAGATGCTAATCCATATAGCACCATTATTGATTGTACATGTCTCCAATCATGCTTTAAATTGTCCATGGCATATTTAGCCTACCTTCTCTTAAGTTTTGGAAACTTTTGTTGACTAATGCGCTTAAACCATATTGGTATTCATTCTCTATTGTTATATCAGGTTAAGACTTCAGATAAGTTTATGTATTTTAAGCCAATGAAGGCCAATTGGGTGGCCAAACTACATTCAGTTGCTTGCTTTTAATGTAAGCTTTGTACATGTACATTTTCTTATGCGATGCTTTCGTAATTTTATTATGAAAAAAATTAAAAGAGGACGGAACATAAATGATAAATTGATCTACTTACCCAATTTGTCTTTTTCGACCATAAGTTCTTTCCACGTTGAACAGGTTGAGCGTTTTCTCCATGACCGACATCTATATAACCGCCTGGGGCAGGTGTAATCACCTAGGCATTTTGATTTGCATGTAGCTTTGTCGAATCTCTTTATCACTTCTATATGAATCCATGTTCAAAGGTTGAGCGTTTTGCTTTTATGCATGATTGCCATCTATATAACCGTCTGGGGCAGGTGTTGGTTTGCATGCGTATTGTCGAACCTCTGTCACCTCCATATGATTCCACGTTCTGCAGGTTGACGATTTTTCTCCATGATCGACATCTATATAACCGTCTGGGGCAGATGTAATCACCTAGGCATGTTTGGTTTGCATGAAGCTTTGTCGAATCTCTTTATCACCTCTATATAAATCCTAGTTGTCCTAGGGTCTCTTCACAATTCAGTATTCAAGTTTTTCTTCGCTGTTATTGCTATCAAACCTTGTCTTCATTTATAACAGAAGCAGTTGAAATTTTCACTCTGGTGACGAGTATAGGAGCAATTCATTGTCATGGAGCTTCCTAGTCAAAGTGAATACCACAGTGATTCTGTGGCTAACCCTGTAAGTACTAGGCAGCAATACTGCATCATATGGCTTTTTTTCTGGCATGGTTGTTAATTTTCTTTCAGCATTGCTGCTATGATTTTATAAATGAATTTTTTTTCTTCAGCAGGTACCTGTGTGTGAATTTTGTATGACAGTTATGAGGCCTCTATTAGGATCCCCAGTTTGTTTATGTGTTGTTTGGATTACCTTCTATGCTTAGATTATTATCTATAGGTTCTGCCTGTGGTCTTGTTTCAAATTGTTTTTCTATTACCTCACATCACCTTATGGATTGGAGTTGGTAAGATATCAAAATCATACCCAAGAAAGAAAGATCATGAAGTAGCAAAATTTTAAGTTTAATTTGCTTCCATTTTTAACCAAAGGGATATATGGTTTCCTCTTTAGCGTATACAGATATGACAAACTTGTGGGGATAAATATGAACTTCCATTATTATTATTATTATTATCAGTTACAATTCATTACATTTTATAAATGCTTGACACCATTTTCAGTTTAAGAGAATAGCGGAAGGCACTATATGTATGCATTTTCTGCATAGAACGAATCATGCTTCTGTGACCATAAGATTGTAAAGAAGAAATGTTTTTTATGCAGGATGGACTCGTAGGCGGTTTCATTTCTCACATTGTGGGTGATATAATGACAAGCGAGCAAGACATGGTATCAGATCATGAACTTGAAGTGGTTCAAGTTAAGATGAAAATGAAAACTCAAAATCCCTCGAGTTCACCAGGTTGTGCTGCTCCTTTTTACTCACATTCCCAACATTATAACAATCTTTTACTCACATTCCTAACATTACATAAAATAAAAACATATATAATAAATTAAAACGACACCTAACCCTCTAACAAAAAAATCTTATTATATAAAAAATAAAAATAAAATATAACAACCTAAGAGGTTGAGTTCTTGGTGTGGTATTTCTGGGGAAGGTCTTAATTTGCAATGTTGGGCTTCATTTTGTCTTATGTGACATTTATGGCACTTGTCATATGAGACACCGTGAAGCCTGGTTGCAAAGAGAGGAAATCATCCCTGAAAATAGCACTCCAATAACTTTTCCATCTTATTATTTGTTGCAGGTTAAGGCTGGTAGGCGCCTGGGATGCTGGCTTTAGAGAGAGAAAGAGTGTGAGTGTGAGTGAGAGTGAGTCTTCAGAGAGGCAGAGAAGCAGAGGAAGGAAGAAATGTGGTATGACAGAAGGAAAGTCTGCCAAATTTGAACCATAAGAGGCGCCAAGTTTGAAGCCTCTCCTCTCTGCTGTCTACCATTTCTCTGATTCTGTTCTCTTTTCACAGACTGGTCAGATGGGTTTTCCAAAACCACCAGCCTCCGGCCACTTGTCACTCACTCCACCCCATCTGACAGCTCCTACTCTTCCATCCCATACTCTCTCTTTCTTTCACCCCAATTTTCTCACTCGCTGGCCTTCCTCCTCGGCCTTTTCTTTATGTTTATCTTTATTTTTTCTTATCTCTCTCTTTCCTTGTCCACTCCCCCGCACCCCCTTATGTGTTTCTCTCTCTCTTGCCACACCTGGCTTCTCTCCATTGGCAGCATCCCAAGCATCCCAAGCTTCCCAGCTTCCCCATAGCCTGCAGCTTATACACACACACACACACACACACACTAACACACTAACATAAAACCAGGATACCACCACCACCTTCTCTGATCACCAACACCAACCCAAAGACCAACCCTCACTGTCAACAAACACTCTTTGTGTTCACAAATCTGGAAATGGACAACTTCCACCCACCTTCCATCCCCTCCACATCAACCATAACCTCCGCTCCCCAAGAGCATCATTCACAGTTGTCCATTTGCGAACCAATGAGCTGTTCCCCTTCAACAACTTGTAGTCCTTCAACCACTCAGTACTATTGTTATCCGGCACAGTATCTAGCACCAAATCCGGGCCTGCAATTCCAATACTCATATCCTTATCAGCAGGCCGGTCAGCCCATGTATCCGTTCCTGGTCAGTGGCCAGCCAAATGTGGTAGTGTCCACAGAGCAGGACAGCCTGGCCAGATCAGGATGGACTCTGGATGCATTAGTCTCCAAGGCGGCGAGAAAGGAGAGAAGGATGGCCAGACAGAGGAGTCTCAGTTTGAGCAGAAACAATGCCAATGCTGCTGCTTCTTCTGAGTCTTCTTCTCCATCTTCAAGGAGGCATGCTCCATTTCTGTGGAATGAGGATGATGATCGAGGAAGTATGTCCACGTCATCGTCTGGTGCTGGTACTGATATGCAGAACATCAACAAACACCTCTACACGTTCTGCACGCCGGATAACAAGGTGTAGATTTTGTGATCTCAAATCTGAATTTTGCATGTGTTTCTTTACATTATTAATTCTGTGTCTTTTGTTTTTTCTTTTACAGAAACTGAGAGTGATGTTTAAGAAGGAGTTGAAGAACAGTGATGTTGGATCTTTGGGCAGGATTGTCCTTCCAAAGGTGATGTTTGTTTGCCTGTAAAATCTCCACTTGTTTGGCTTTAACTCCTTTTACTCTTTTTTTTGTTTTTTGTTTTTCTAAGGGAAAGAGAAAGAAGTAAAAGGGCCAACCAACCAACTTCTTTACTCTGATTTGATTTACTCTTATTGACTACTGCAAAATGATTCTCCTCATCTTTTTATGAACATTATATTAAAAGAAATGAAACTCTCTGATATCGTCCAAGCTGACCTAATACCGTGTTCTACCATCTCATTCACAGAAAGAAGCAGAGGAAAACCTTCCAATGCTCTCTGACAAAGAAGGCATCCAGCTGATGATCAGAGATGTATATTCTGACCAGGAGTGGGGCTTGAAGTATAAGTAAGTGTATGGACAATACTATAAGTTAATATTTTAATGGTAAGCAAGCCCATCTATAGCAAGAGTTTTTTGCCACTTAATTGAAGCCATTTTTTCTGTCTGTTGAACACACACAGGTATTGGTCAAATAACAAAAGTCGAATGTACCTCTTAGAGAACACAGGTAAAAAAAAACTGACACACTTGCTAATAAATTTCATTGCTTTTGGGTCACTCTCTTTGACAATCATGCAAATATGTTAACTTTACTAACCAGAGTTTCCATTTTTTTAATGCAACAGGCGACTTTGTTAAGCAAAACAAGTTGGAGGTGGGAGATTGCATTTGTCTTTTGGAGGATGAAGACAAGAACCTTGTGAGTTCTTCTTTTCTTCCTTAAAACAAAACCTGTTGCATTTTAAAATGGGATTTTGAAAATTGAATACAATTTGAAGAGCTTGTTTGAGCTTATCTTTTTCCATTACGAAGACTATATCTTGAGGAGGATAGTTTGTGAAGGTACATGTTATAAGACCAAATGGAAAGGTTCATGTATGAAAAAAAAATAGGAAGGCTATTGATGGAGATGTGTTGGCAATAACACGAGTATTTTGCACCTGACTGGCCTGAGAGTTTAGAAACGCTTCCAATTAGTTGGCAGGACCTGCCTTATACAAAAGACAGCCTAAGAGCATCTTTAATACCACAGAATAGAAGACTAAAACTGGCGTTTTGGCTCGTCTTCATGTAACCTTTTACAAAAAAGAATAATAATAATGATATTCCCAAAAGGAGAAAATCTCTAGAGTTTATGGCAAGACCATTAATATGAACTGGTCATATCTTACACAGATCTGAACTGTCAATGTTTGCTGTATTTTTAATTCTGCATGTTGCATATAGATATCATTCATGTTGCTTATCTCAATTAATGTTGTCTTAACTAAGCTTCTTTTACTTCCATGCTGAGGAAACAGTACATCTCCACAGAAACGAGAGCAGGATCAATACATGCCAAGCCCCCCGCACACATCAACATCAACAACAACAACAACAACAACAGCAACACAACCAACCATAAAGCCAACAACTTAAACCGCAACACCACCGCCGAAGGCAACACTCCGGTCTCCAACCCGAACTACGCCGACGCCAACACCAACACCAATGCCAAAAGCTATAGCAACAACCACAACACTACCGCTGACATACCTGCACCTTCGGCGTATATCTATGTAGCTAGGGATGAAGAAGATGCATCATCATCATCTCTAGCACTACTTGTACACCAACTTCAGAAAGAGAAAGAAGCTAACACCATAATTGCATTGTCCATGACGGGTGCTTCTTCGCCACACATACAATGTGAGGAAGCTAACGACTCCACTGGACATATCGAAACCTCTACGCAACCATCTACATTGGCGGGGGTCGAGCCTGCCCCATCACCATCACCGTCACAGAGTAGAGCAATGACGAGGATGGCAAACGATGATCAGTTTGAGATCGATGACTGCTACAAAGGCCTTGGGACACTCCCGGAAGTTGATCACTACAAGTATTGTGATGACTTTTGTCTTTTTGATTATAACAGCAGCATAACGACTGACGACGACAAGTCGTAGTGGAGGAGCTGAACAACATTTGATTGCATTACATTGCATGGTTGAGTAATTTGTTACTTTTTGACTTTCCTTTCACTGGCACATGATTTTACCAAGTGATTCATGTGTTGGAGAAGATACAGGAAAATCAAATTATTTATGTGATGTCAATTATATCCTCAGTGGAATAAAATTAAATTTTTTCTTAAATTAGTCTATTTTACGTATTAATATTTTTTTGGGCTAAATTCCACAAGTTCAAGGTAATTGCATATGTATAATAATCAACAATCATGTGAAACACCCAAGTTTCAAAATTCAAAAATTGACTTTAAAAAAGAAAAAGAAAACTAAAAATAAGACATGTTCTACACCCACTCTCACTTCACATAAGAAATTGTTTTTATATAAGCTTAGGATTGTGAAATGGGCTGATCTGGAGAGTTAGGCTGTAGAGTTGGGCTGAGCTGAGATTGCGCTGGCATATTGTCTATCCAGCCCACTATGAAAGTACTCCATCTCACTTGCAGAAAAGAAATAATAACAAGAAAAATTGCAATCACAGTTTTCGCTGTGAAAAGACAAGTCGTATGGAGGAAAAACGACTAGCCGTATAACGTGCCACTGACAATTTGCAACATCATGTACATCTCACCGTCGTCTTGGCGATGAGGTGATGACTCATCCTGCATCTCCAAGCTGTGGCCTTTAGAGATAAGCCTTCTCTGAAACCCAATCATACTCTCACAGTTCCACCATGGCAATGTCCACCAGCTCTTCATCTCTCTCTTCTCTCTCCTCTCTCTCTCTCCACACCTCTCCACGCCTCTCTCTCTCCCCTTTCACAGCTACCACCACCTCCATAACCAAACCCAAAAGACCCATTTCTCTTTTCCTCTCGTCCACCTCCTCGTCACGACCCACCACTGTTATCTTCAATGCCGCAGCAGCTGACGTCGAGACCTCCTTCTTCGACAACGAAGACCCCGAATTCGACGGAGTCTTCGAGCCCCCTGAGGTCCCAGAAGGCTTCGTCCCCCCACCTTCCTTCGATGACGAGTCGTCTGAGACCGAGGACGAGATCGCCGCAGCTTACGAGGAGCTGTACGGTCCAGCCTACAGTGGCGTGAGCGTTCTGGGCAATGACATCTACGTAATGGACTCTAACGTAAAAAAGACGGGCGCTTTTGGGAAATTGAAGAAGGAGAAGATCAGAGATGGGTTTGAGGAGAGGGTGGTTCAAGTGAGGAGGGTCACCAAGGTGGTTAAAGGAGGCAAGCAGTTGCATTTCAGAGCTATTGTGGTGGTCGGTGACAAGCAGGGCCAAGTGGGTGTTGGTGTTGGCAAAGCCAAGGAGGTTATTGGTGCGGTTCAAAAGTCTGCTGTGAATGCTAGAAGGAACATTATCAGTGTGCCCATGACCAAGTACCTCACTTTTCCTCATAGGTATTGCCATTTCTACTTCTGGGTTTTGGTTGACATTTTGTTTGAATTGTGTGTTTGATCTTTGGTGGTGTTGAAAATACTGCACTTCAGGGTTTGTAAGAGTGTGGAATTGAATGTTATTTCATTATTGATGAATGCCTAACTTGCTAGTATTCACTGTGTCAATGACCGAATACTTGGCTTTCAGCCTACTTATGGTCATTACTACATCTGAGTTGGATTTATTTTGACGACCTTGTGTTTGAACTGTGTGAAACTGATCCTCTTGGTCATTTGGTGGTTTGGACGCTTCTGCATTTGGATTTTGTAGAACTTGGAATTGAATGTAATTGCATTTTTTGTGGGTGAGCCCTGCTTGTTAGTATGAGACTGCCTATCAGAATTTGAAATATGTTAGACAGGATGAGAATTGGTTAAATTTTGGTGTCTGAGTTCTGAGACAATATGAAGAGCTGAATTTGGTTGGTATTTGTAGTTTGCTCACATTGCATGCTAACTATACTTGAAGTAGTATGTATTCTCTGGAGTAGTCTTATGGTTGATATTTTGGTGAATCACTTAAGTACAAGATTTCAAAGGATTTAGGCACTGGTGGATGCGTTAAGGGGCAAAGGGGGTCAGTTGACCCTGAAGGTCGAAAATTTATCATTGAATCAACTGCAGTGACTCCTTGAAGGTGTGGATGCTCTCTGGGAATTGCCCTCCAGTGTTTGATGAAATGCTGGCGTGCTGTGTGTGGGCGCTGTGCTGCCTGCAACAGTCATAGCACTTGTATTTACAATGCCAATACCTTATGTGATCATAGATGGAAAAACATTATGTAGAGAAAGCTATCTTCATTCTCCTCTTTGGGAGGAACTGTTTTTATTATATTCTGCTCCTAAAAGTTGACAGGTAATAATTGTCAATGGGAGTGCTCTCCTGTGCTCCCAATTTCTTTTTGAAATAGAGCCATGGCATGAGATGGTCTTAAACTTGAGCTATTAAATCTATTATATAGGCATCATAGCACTTGTAATTTATAATGCCAAATACCTTTTAATGCAGCATCTCATCATCTCATGTCAATTTTTGCATTCACTATTTTGTTGACCTGATGAATCGCAGATCTGAGGGAGATTACGGAGCAGCCAAGGTAATGCTTAGACCTGCGTCTCCCGGTACTGGAGTTATTGCTGGAGGTTCTGTCAGAATCGTGCTCGAAATGGCAGGGGTAGAAAATGCTCTAGGAAAGCAACTGGGAAGCAAGAATGCTCTGAACAATGCCAGAGCGACTGTAGTTGGTATCCAGAAAATGCGGCAGTTTAGTGATGTGGCTCGGGAACGTGGTATCCCCATGGAAGAGCTATGGAAGTGAATCAAATGATAGAATAGAACTAGCAAAAGCAGTTCTGCATTGTAGATTGATTTAATACATCAAAATTTTTGTAGTGCAGGCTTCTCTTTTTCGATTTGTTTTCCATCACAAGCTTTTGATTTATCTAAAACCAGGCATAGCCGTAACATGTTTCCTGGGTTTGATTAACAAAATCCCATTCAGCTTGATATGAATTCCGAGGCATAATTTCTAATGCTTGATGTCTTTTGTGGAAACATGCCCTGAAAATGCGTGCACAAAATACTCTACTGCTTCATGGTAAAATCCTAATCTCACCAAGAGATGAGAAATTAACTGTGGGTGAGGAGGATAAAGAAAATGTTACTCTGAAGCTTAGCAAACTGTTTTCACGAAATGAACCTTTTAAGTTGATTATATGGTTGATCAGAAATTACAGTGATCCTTTGTTAGAAAATATCCATTAAGCTTCCAAAAAATTGACAACAAACTCTCAAAAAATAGAAGAAAAAAGGACATCAAAGTACTCTTGGAAATATACTTGTTTAACTTCAACTACATAATATATATATATATATATATATATTTTTGGGTTTCAGAAAACAACCATGGCGGCATGCGTTTCTTTTTTTAATGCTGGCCATGTTTGAATTCTGTAAATTCAAGAATGCAACTGTGCCTATATCAAAGATTAAGGTATAATTGACTTGACCTGTTCTCTCCTATAATAAGGCAGGTCATTAACAAAAGTTGTATCTTTCGCTTGTTTTCCATTCCCAATTTACATATTCTCCATATTTTCCTCATGCAGGCGCTGTGGCGTTGACAGGTAGGTCTCTCATTTCCATAGCTTGACACACTGATCATGGCTCACTGAGGCAACCATTTCAGTCTTTGGGGATTCTGCCAGTGCAACAACTAGCCCCTTGTGCGCTGGAACTGTCAATGTTTTGCTGCTCTCACTTGGATTCCACAACTCCAGGGACTGCCAAGAACAAACCGATAATTTAACATTTCCAAACTTCATTATCCTAACATCCTTATAAAAACCGAAGGCTCAAATACTTGTCATAATGCAGCTTAATAAACACTACCTGTTATGTTCTTAAAAACATTTTCATCCTAATACTTTCATATTCTAGCAAAATAAAAACCTTGTTTTCACTTTCCTTGAACGTATCCAATGCTAATATGAAAAGCTTGCATCTACTGTAAAGGAACCCACTAAACGATGAAAGTGCAGAACCCCGTTTTCATGTACAGACACAAGGCACAAACAGCCTCACCAAATCCCCAGCAGCAATTTAAATCAAGTATTAATAGTTACCTGGTAACCACCAATGATCAAGAGTAGTGGATATCCAGGATGAAATGTACATGATTGGAATTTATTGCCATTTGATTTCAGTTCATGTATCCATTTTCCGTTTGACGCAGTAGACCAAACTCTTGCACTGTCTTCACTAACAGAGGCAAGATACTTCCCACTGGTATCCCAGCAAAGTGAAACAACATCTTTGACATGTCCGGATCCCTGAAATAAGTTTTCTTTCTATCAAGTAAACTGTGCAAGAACTTGGCATCTAGATGCATTGACAATAGCTATAGGAGCATTTAAAACGCATGAATGATCTTAAGGCTTACCTTCGAGGAAAACTTGAGACTCCCAGTCTCAACATCAAATACATTGATACCATTTCCTGACGAAGTGGCCAAATTTTTTCCAAATTGAGGCTGGAATCTGACTTGTTTAGTTGCTCCCTGCAGTTAGTCCACGAGGAGATTCAGGTAAGGCCTTGATGGATGAAAGTCCAAGAGAAACTTGTCTACCCCATCATCTTCAAATTAAGAATTAGAATATAGTGGATCATAACATGGAAATGACTCAGATGCAACAATTATACTATAACAAATGCAATGATCAAGATATTATTACCTTAAAGATGCTTGTGCAAGTACATTGGTTGATATCCCACAGTCGGACTTCATCATTATTATCACATGAACAAAGGAGATTGACCTTCCGTGGGTGGAAATCCAATGACATTACTTGTCCAGTGTGCCCTAAAAGCTTGGATAACGATTTGCTCGACTACAATAACACAATGATGTACCAAATATCATTGATCTATGTCAAATGATATTTTGTTAATCATTACTTCAAAAGAAAGGTGGATTATGAAGACATGTGAGTCTAGAAGACATAGGTAGGGAGAGAACAAAGACTAGCCAGGCCTAACAGGCTTGGGGCACTCATATGTTCAACTCATAAGCTAGGCAAGGATCCCCAATCAAACCGAGACAAGTTGAGCTGTACAGTCAGAGTGTTGCCATAACGAAATATCTTTTTAAACCAAGTAGCAATCATGCATATGAAATCAAGCATGTAATCTGCAACAATGAATTACAATATGAAGGGCAAATATCTCAAATACTATAAGACACATACTAAACATGAGAATATGACCAGCTAGAAACAGTCTGTAGGTGTTTCATATAGAATTTTCATCCAGTTGCAAGATGATAATGTAGAATAACTACACAAATACCCATATTCAGGTAGGGTCTTGACTGTTTCCTTGTACAGGAAAAATATATGAGAAAAGAGGAGAACTAAAAGGGAATGAAACAAAAAATTTGGTAAAACCGCCAAAGAAATTTTGCACTATAAGACAGAAATTAGTGGTAAAAGAAGATTCAGATAATAATGATAATGAAAAACTTACTCTTGCTGCATCCCATATCTTCACAGTTTTATCAAATGAAGATGTTGCAAAAATTGTTGAATTTGGTTGAAACCGTATATCTGTAATGAGAAGAGAATGCCCTTCTGAAGTTTTATCAAAATCAAAGGTTTCCATGTTCCAAATCAGAACCTGCCAGCAGATGATGAAATCAGCAACAAACTCATAAAAAGACTACTAAAATACTCACTAAGAAGATGATCAACTGAACATTATAGATTTATCAAGTGACCTTTTTTTCATGCCCAGCACTAGCTAACAAGTTGCCTTCCGATGAAAAATGGCAGCATAGAACCTTGGATTTGCTTGAGTGGAGAGAACCAACTTCTTCAAATGTGAAGCCTAGCAGTTGGTAACAAAAGTAATGTTCATGAAAAATTCTCAACCTATTTCTTGTCAGTTAACAGGCAGAACTATTTGTGCTTTTTGGTATCACCTTCCACTAAGTTGTATATTTACTAATTGTTTTACATATATAAAGGTCATAATCAATGTTTGTGTCTCCTTTTCTTTAAATTCGCCTAACTATTTTATTCTAAGTAAAGACGATCTTATTAATATTAATAGAAGCAGAAGCAAACAGTCATATAAACAGATGACAACTAAATAGAGTGCCAATTCAGTAATCTAATGAAGTGTGAACAAGAGTACTAAAACCTCATGAAAATGCAATAGTGTGTGAAGCTAAAAGAAAATTGAGGGAGCAGATACATGGACTGGAACTGGCAGCTGAGGATTTCTAATTCAAACCCTATGGTATTATGCAACAATAAAAGAAAAACGAATTTTTGGTTTGAGACTTGGTATAACAAATATAGATGTTGTAAATCTCACCTCAAAAATATTTTCATAACATGAATAGCATTGGATAATACTAAGTACAAAGTGTTTTTATTTTTCTAATCCAAATGAAGTACCTTTTTGTTCATTTTTGTTGCAAGCTGTAGCTCTACGTTTTATAAATCTGAAAGTAGTGTTTGTACCATCAGCGTTGTCATCACCATAGGACAAGAAAGATTCAGCATTTGCTTCCACAGGTATTTCTTCTTTAGCACTCATATCACCCTGTGGTTTAGGATTCCATTAAGATATTAAGGAAAATGCTGGCTAACAAAAGCCCAAAGAAATATTACGTTTCAAAGAAGCATCCATAAAAAGTGATGAAGAGTCCCCAAAATCAAAGTATTCATTAAATTTTCACAAATATTGATGTCGTGTGATAAAGGGAACATATTCATGTATTGTAAGGCGTGTGACCTACCAAAGGGATGCCTCCAGCTCTCAAAAATGGTGCCGTCTTCCTCTTTCTGTCATTCTGATTTTGAAACGATAACAATAGAGAGAGATAATTCAGAGTAAAAAATGCATGTGAACACCTTCAACCAAGTCAAGAAAAAGTACTAACAAAGAATTTTCCTACAAAGCAAGGGACACAATCAGCGTTACTGCCCAACCTCTAGTAACTGCTGCTGCTGAGGCCAATCATGTTGGTGTTGGTACGCAGCAGTTGGTCTCCATTGGCCAATCATCTGAGTCATCAACAATCCGTTTTCAACAGGAAAAGGATTGTAAACATTTCAAGTAAAACATCTACTGAAAACTACTAACTGTATATTTGAAAATTAGCTTGCACATTAGTTAACAAAATGTTCCTTTTCATAGCTTTTAGTTAATAGCATCAGATAGGTTGAGAAGTACAAAGACAACATGCCAAAAGCATATACTTATTGTATTTGAAGGATTTTTTTGCATGTGATGGTACAACATAATTATTCCATACAGTTTCACATTGCCATTCAAACTGGAATTTATTAGCCACTGTTTCCAGTAACCTTTCCATCCTTCCCCATTAATGCTCTTTTGGCATAACTTCCAGGATCAAACGTCAGTTTTCCATGTGACATCATACCTGACCCAAAACCGGATGCTGATGTTCTGCTGTCAATGTCTGAATCTGCTGCTGATGGTTTGGGGCCTGCAAAGCTGAGTTTAATACCTGGTGAAACAGACCAGGGGAGATATGATCAGCTTCAGATGAAGTATTAAGAATATTGAATCAAAAGATTGAATTAGGGAAGACAGAAATTAAAAACTGCAATGGCATATAACCTAAAAATGAAGCTAAAATAGTTCCAATGGACAAGAACTTATAGACCACTTACTGTTAAGGGCCTTACATGCCTTGTTCCAGGATTGACTACAACCATGCCTGAAAACGTAAACAGAATGAAATCAGGCACCTACATGATATAAATCAAATAACGAATTTATTTTTCTATGATTACGTTTCCACTTTAAAACGTTTTCAATCTTCATGCCCAGTTAAACAGAGCAAAAGTGCCAGATTTGATGACTTTTAAAAAAATTTAAAAAAAAAGAAAAAAAGAGTATCATTGGTGGCAGATCAAATCATAGCAGGAGGTAGTAGATACATGTAGAAGGGAATCATGGTGATCAAGAGAACAATGAAATCCTAAAAGTGTTTATCTTCTTGTCAGTGTAATAACAGCATATACGATAGAGTGGATTGATATCTATTTCACAGTGCTGAACCCCAATAACATTAACAAACCTGCATCCTGAGTTCCAGTTACTGGGAGTGTGGCACTACTCAATCCATAAAGCGTACGGTCCATGCTGATGGTCCTGCCCAAGCTAATGACATTTCTGTTGTCCTCCGCCTGAGTATTTAAAAATTTCAATGCAAACTCAATCAATTTGGGGTTCTTATTAGAGTGGATTGGTAGAGTAGACAAAATTCTCAGTACCTGCTGTTGAGGGTGATTGGGAAATTGTTGCAGCACATGACTGACACAGGAATGGAGAATGTCAGTAAAAGAAGAAAAAAAAGCTCTGGATTTAGACAAAGCCAATCAACAGTAATCATCCATGTCCTCAATCTTTTCCTTCCTCTTCCCACACTTCTTAATTTAAAAATAAAAAACTAAAGAAAAGTTTATCATTTTAATTTATCTATACTTTCTGCTCTCTTCCTTAGCTCTCTCATTTTTCTTCTCTTCTTTCATTTCTCTCTTTTCTTTTATCTGTTTCCCTTTTATCTCTTGACTTAAAAGACAGAAAATTAGAAATCGAAACGTTGTCAAACAGGACATTGGTATGGAGGAGGACCCAAATGTTCAAATGAACTGTACAAATGAGTTCAAAATCAGATATGCCTCTGTTATAAAGTAATGCAGAGTTGAAAACATATTAATGAATACCTTGAATTGATTGTAACTGGCTTTGAGACATTCAATTTATTGACATCAACTGGATGTAAACTGGGGTAAAAATCTCCAGTAGACTGCCTTCTTGAACTAGTACCCTTATCAAATTGTGGAGGCCTCTGTTTGTTTGTTGCTATGTGTGTCACTCTTGGACGTTTATTTTGTCCTTCATTCTCTCTCGTTTGCATAGCCTGAAAATAAAATTAAAAATAGGTCTATAAATAAAAGGACGCACCATCTGAAAAACAAAAACCTGGCAAAGCAGTTCAGCAAATAACCACCTTAACTAGAGATGCTTCTGCCTTCGCCTCTTGATGCTTCAATTCCCCGGCGGCATATACATCGTGAAATAAAGACCACCATTCATGTAAGAATCCGTCGGGAGTATTAATGACTGAAAACATAAAGGAGCCTCCCAGTTATAATTTTTAACAGTAATCATAAACCAAACAATAAACATCTATAAACATAAAAGAAGTCAAGACCATAATGGAGCCTCCCAGAACTATAAACATCTACCCATAATCCAAAAGATCAATAAGTATCATAAAGTTTAGAAGTCAAGACCATTCAACATAGTGGAAGAGCATAATTTAATAACAAAATTCTGAGGTTTCATTCTATGCAAAAACCAAACAATTGTGAGACTAGATATATGCAACAATTTTCCTCGATTTTCTCTTTCTTAAAAGAATGTAGGCTCACCAATATAACCAACCAAATTGAGATAGCAACTCTCTAGCTACACACATCAAGATTTCATTTTCAATTCCAACAGTACATTCATTCAATGGAAACTAATAAGCGTAAAGCAGAGGCATTTGATCAGCGAAAGTACTACCAACAGGGGTGCCGCAGACATTAGCCTCCTTCCTGAAAGCTGCAGCAGTCTTGTGCATATTCTTTTTCACCATATAATCATGCAAATATAGATCAAGCCTATAACCCTCAAATCAAATACACACAGATTACGAATTAAAAACCAAAAGAAAGGAAACGAAACGAAACCCATATATATAATATTATTTCAAAGTGAAGACAAGTAAGCACTGAGAGAAAATATACTCACATCTTTTCAGCATCCCAGTGCTGACCTGAACCCATGATCACCTCCCAAAACGACCTTCACTTCTTACCACCCTCCAAAAAGGAACTGCACAAACACGAAAAACTTTAAGTTACCGCAAAACACATAACACAGAGATAGAAAACAATCAAAGAGGAATTCCAAGGTGGAAATCAATGAGTATGAGCAATTACAGTAAAATAAAGCCAGTTGGGTTTAAAGGAGGAAGAAGAAGAAGAGGAAACGGACAGATAGAGAGAGAAAGAGAGCACCTTGAGTGAGCTAAGAAAGGTGTAACAGCGCCATGCAAAAAGGGTACCCAAAGAAAAGGGACAAACAACAAATTTGGTTTTTTCTAGAGAGAGAGAGAGAAAAAACGAGAGCTTTTGGTGACTCTCTGACTCGCGAGGTTTTATGTACACAATGCAATGGACCTTCGCTCCCGTTTTACACTCTGAGTTGTCACCTGTCCTGCCCTGCCCCCAATAGTCTCAACCCACCGCGCTTCTCCCCAACTCACTAATTTTGCCACCAAATCTACACCGTTGAAACAAGTTATAATTTCTACTCGATACCACGGTGTGACGGTCACATCTTAAAATTTCTCTCCGTAGTGATGCAATGACGAAACTTGTTGATGACATGTTCATGATGATCAAGTGTTGCATTTTAGAAATTTTAAGTTCGAATCTCGAGAACGATAATTATTAAATAAATAAATATTTTTAAAAAGCTCCATAGTCGTTTGAGGTATGTATGTCCTTTAGTGGTATATGCAACGTTTTGCCTAATTTGAAAATTGAATTGTAGGCCACAGATGACAGTTGAATTGTAAGTTGGATCCCATTCAGGATCAAATTTGACCAACCTAAATGAATCATAATTAAACATGGTTACCATAATTAATTGCCGACAGGGGCGAGAAATAGATGAAAGTCCAACATTTAACTTTGCCTCTATCAGACATTAATGGCAGTTCATGTTTGCCTACCAGTAGTTAATTCGATGGTAGTTAGGTTAGGTCTCCCTCTTTTTATATTAACATGGAAAATGTTTTAAGGTCATTTTTGGTATCTATCGCACACTCACGTTCAATCGAGAGCACTGCATATGGTGTCTTTTATTTTTAAATCGAGAATAAACCCTCTAATTCTACTCTGCACTCTCAAGCAACTCCGAAGTTGGTGTACACCGAAGAGGAAAGAAGGCAAGGTCCGATTACGCGAAGTCTTTTCCTTCCCTCCATGAAAGGAATACAAATGTAGTCACGTTTTCATCTTACAGAAGGAAGAAATTGCAAGGAGCATAATACACCCAATGGCAATGATGACACAAATGGAGAAGCTACGCTAGGCATCTTTTTATCTTTAAAAAAGGGAAGAAAAAAAAAACAATAAGGAAAAGGAGAAGCATCCTAAGAGAGGAACAAAGGAAAAAGCAAAGGCTCCATGTATATAAAGATCTCCAAACAATATGATTCCCACAACATCAAATCAAAGAGATGAAGTTCTTGCTTCAGTTCCCGTGTTGCTCGTGCTTCTGCTTCATCAAGCCCAAAAAGAACAAACACAAGCAGAAAGAGGTCAAGAGTAACTGAAAGATGGAATTCCTCTGGGCAATATTCTCATCAAACAGCGCAGAACTACTGCAATCTGCTTGCCGTTTTGACAACCTTTGTCTTCTCATTCCTCTTGGAAGGATTGTATCACAAATGTAATTGTCTTTACATGAACTATAAGTTGCCCTTTTAAAGGGATTTCTCCTCAGTTTTCTTCACGCCTTCTTTACTCACCTCTTGACCATCTGGCGCTAAGCCCATCTCCCGAATTTGATGTTCAACAGAAACCAAACCAGTCTGTGCAAGAAACCTGCAGCGTAAAATCAATCCATAAGTCATCAATGAGCCTTGAAATAATCAATTCCATATAGTCACGATGAAATGAATTTGAAATAAAATGACAAAATCAAACATGCCTCAAACAACTTAGCTTGAACTACTTGGGTTTATTTTCCATCTCTTTCTTCTTCAAAACCCACAAATGAGAAATAACGAATTCCAGATAGTCGTGAAAGTTTTATCTTCCATACTCATGATTTTTCAAATAAAATGAAAAAAAATCAAGCATCCCTCGAACAACTTAGCTCAAACTAGTCAAGATGAAAGAAGGCATGCCAGTGTCTACCATATATTAGCACCTCAGAAACACAACTTGATAAAACTCAAGACTCATCAGCTGTCTAAAATTGCGTAATTAGAGCTTGCCATCATCATCTAAATTGCTTAAATGATTTAGGTTGACTCATAAATAGAGTGGACCACCCAATATTGCCATATGAACCTCTAGCACTTAAAAAGGTCTTTTTCTGCAAAGAGTTTAAAGATTTCAACACATACAGTGCATGCTCCTCATCCCTTATGTGAACAATGGCCAACATAAGATGGTAAACTTTCAAAGCTCAATATATCTCCATCTTTCAAACTATAGTCAAACCAAAAAATAGAATAATGTCTGCAAGATATATCAGTGTGCTGGCTTGAATGGGGTTCCATTATTGTAACAACAAATAACAATGTTCTAATACCCTTACCTTTTCCCCTGACTCCATTTGGATACATGCGTAACAACCATCCATAGTTCACATCCACATCAGCACATGCTCCTAAAATTTAATCTAGTCATCCCAAACCACCCTCATGACAATCTTACAGTCAATTCTATTAGAATCATTGGAAATTAAGGGCCTGGCTCAAGTATACAAATGGTTGGACAAGATAAAACCTACTCCATAGACAATATTTCATCCACAGTTTTACACAATGCAAAGTCTTGCTGATCTAACAACAACGATACAACATATCTGTCTTCATTATATTTTACAAAACACATAATCATGGACAGACAATACGTAGGGGTATTCAGCCCTATAAAATAGAGGTGAGATTTAGTTAACTGATGTTACATGTGTAATGCCTACAGAGATGAGAGAGTGTCTACATGTATCAAACAAGTTATCCCCTTTAGTGTACTAGAATTTATAACCAAATAACTCAAAGGCAATACTAACTTATGCATCAGACCAAGGAAGGCAATCTAGTAATAACACAACAAGGTACCACTATTATTCACGGCTGAAGAATTAAAAATGCACATTCATTTTTTGGAGTACTCACTAAGTAACTTGATTTTTTCAAACATGAGCATAGCAGCACAAGTCATTAAACACAAAGATTAAGTTGCAAAATGAGCCATTTGCATACGTAGCTTTCTTCTTTACAAAAAATTATCAACACATACTCATGCCATTACACACCCAATAACAGCAGAGGGAAGAAATTAACACTAAAAAAGAGACTTTGATCCAGAAAAGAAAAGAAGTTTCAATTTTCAGAGCAACCACAATAACCCATATCCAGATTGACCAAACTGAAAACCTTAAAAGGAAAAGGAATTGTGGGTATCAGAGAGAAGAATAAGCGTACCAGCTAAGAAGCAAGAAGAGGGTCATAGTGATAAGAACTAGGAACGCAACATGAAGTACCAACCAAGAGTCACTGGAAGAGAATGCCAAGCCCAGCATCACAGCAAGGCACAGACCCAACATCACAAACGCAAATCTTAGCGTTGTCCATGTGGGAGCCTGAACCAAATTCAATCAGCAAAAGCAAAATTTACCCTTTTTCATAAGATTTTGCTCAGAATCATATAAATACAGAAACATACATAAAGAATCGGAAATTAGGCGTACGTTAACACCGGGAGCTAAAGCTCCGAGAAAGACTGCATTTGCCGATGATATTTGCTCTCCTTCCGATTGTTTTTTTGCCATCGTATCTCGCTTTGGATCTGAAACTAGCGAGCGAAGCCTAAGAGGATCTGAGTCCAGGGGAGTTGTGTGAGAAGTTGGAAAAGTTGGAAGTCAATTCCAATCCGGCGGGAAAAGAAGGAAAGGTTTTCTCTTGGTCCGGATTTTGTCTGCTTGGATGGAATGGAACGGTTTATTTCCCTGAAAATTTTTAAGAGACGTATTTTTTAATTTTAAATATTTATTTCTCCTAAATTTTTAAGAGATATACAATTTCAGAACTTTTTTCACCGTATTATTAATACAAATATAAAAAATTAAAAAATTATATAAAATGTTATGTTAACTTTTTGGGGAATGCTATCAACCTTCTCTCTAACCTTCTCTTTTTGACCTTCTCTTTTTTTTGCTTGACATGTGTCATTCTCCTTACATTTAAAACAATGTCATTAATATATTATACATGCTAACTTTTGCTTTCCAAGTTTACCCTTATTAAATCTATTCAATTTATCCAAAAAAATTTCACAACTTTCTTACCATCTCATTAATTTTTTTTAACATCAATTTTTTTTATTATAAATGTCTGCTTTTCTTAAAAAGAGGAAATGTCCCCCTTTTTTTTTTTGTAAACACAAAGGGTTTAGATAGAAAAAAAAGGTCTAAACTTGACATTAAAAAAATGGACATTTGCTCTTTTTTTTTTAAAAACAGACATTTTCTTTATAAAAAAATAATTGACATTAAAAAAAAAATTAATAGGATGGTAAGAAAGTTGTGAAATTTTTGTAGATAAATTGAATACATTTAATAAGGGTAAACTTGTAAAGCAAAAGTTAGCTTGTATAATATATTAATGACATTGTTTTAAGTGTAAGGAGAATGACAAATGTCAAGCAAAAAAGGGAGAAGGTCCAAAGGAGGTTAGAGAGAAGGTTGCTAGCATTTCTCTCAGTTTTTTATAGTAAAATTTTACTTTTATTATTTTATCTATATTAATCAAGTTATCTTTTTTTAGATGTCTAATTAATAAAGGATATTTCTTAGTATTTTGAAAATTACCCTAAATTCTTTGGGGAAAAAAAAAAGTTTCCCTAAATTATGCCTTTGTCTTTAATTATATATATAATAGTATGTCTTTTTATTCTTTGTCTTCATTTTTCTCCTTGTTTTTGTGCGTTTAGGGTTTCAAATTTGGAAGACTCCGTCAACGATGGGTGAATCAGTGAAGGATATACAATTCAAAGAGCTTGATAGCGTGGTCCAGCCCTCGAGGTGTAAGGCCTCGAAGCACATTGACAAGGTCTTTGGCCACTTTTCATCTATAACTGGGTTTTGATGCTGACTGGTTTTCAATAAGCATGCTTTTCATGAAAGGAACCCCTGAGGAGCCCAAATGTAAATTTAGCAGAATGGCTGTTAACATTTTGAAGGAAGAGGAGGTTGAATTTGGAAATTTTGATGTTCTTATAGACAATGAAGTCATGGAGGGGATACAAAAGTATTCTAATTGGACATATTTACCGCATATCTACTTCGAAGGGAGGGCTCGTGGTTTCTATCACATAGGAACTTCAATGAAAGCTATCCCAAGTGATAGTGATGATGATTTTGCATAGATTACACAATAGAAAAGTTGCACAATAGAGAGTACTGAACTTTTGCGAAATATGATTACAAATTTATTTTTCTTTTTATTTTATTATTTTATGTATTTTGATTTTATTTATTTGACTATTATTTTATTCAAAATTACAATTATTTATGGAAAATAGATGAAATTTCGAAAAACTTAACAACAAGGGCTAAATTGGCCAATTTAATTAATTTAGCTGTTAAATTAGCTGACCTTTTAGATTGGGGTGTTAAATTCAATTGGGGTCCTACTACTTGGTGGGGTGTACGACAATTTACTCTAATAATTTCCCCATTTTTTCTGATATTATAAAATTATTTTATCATATGCTAGACATTGGAAAGATATACATACATTATACATAGAGTACTGTCCAAAGCAATAACTTTCATTTTAATACCATTCAGAGCGTGGAAAATTAAGCTGATTAATTTGCCAGCACCAACTTCAGACAAAAGGAACGAACTTGTCAGTAGATCCAGCGATAAGGTTAGTAAC
The DNA here is from genome assembly GCF_002207925.1 of Prunus avium. The sequence continues at coordinate 430,645 of NW_018922262.1, read as the reverse complement.
ACTTCCAGGCATTTAAGAAGTTAACCCCAAGCAGGATTTTATGTGTTTTCTGATGCATCAATGGTGTACGCTCCAATCTTCTTTGACAGTAAAGGCGTCTTATAAAGGGCTATCCAAGTATTTGACGATTCGATTGCATTGAGAACTGGAGGAGCAATTGTAAAGTCATTTTATGGTGCACATAAAAGGATTTGGGGTCAATATCTATTTCCGAAAAAGAAAGTTATGGTTTAAGGTTTTAGGGCAAATATTACCTTCGTTATTTAAATTCAAACTATATATGAATATGATGGTGCACATAATTAACAATGGTCATTCATGCCTAGTTGCTTAGCAAGTCTTTCAATTAAAATACAGTATAGTATACTAACCCCATAAGAGAAGAACAAAATGTTGAGATAAAAACCACCTTTTACTTGAGACATTTTCTAAGTAGATGAATTCTCACATCTTCAAGCATAAGAATATAGTAGACCATGTGCTACAAATTGCAATTCATTTACGATAAAAACAATACACGATATAGACATCAAAATGATAGGATGCATGACATTTATGGCAAACGACATAAAAGAGCACTCCTTTCTCTTTTGCTTCAATTCTAGAGTACAATTAACTCTCAATTCTCTACTCTTTCAAAGAGCGAATCTCGACAGAAAAAGAACTAGTATAAATGTCGTAAGTAAAACCACAATTTGCATCACGTTTTGAGCACTCAAATTCCAGGTGTTCACCTTCCTTCCCACACATTGAACAATCCTTGAGAAATGCACGTCCTAGGCTTGTGCCACAATCACAACGTGTCTCTAAAAAGGCAGCCACATACAAGACATGCAACCGCACAACTCTCGCCAACAATTGCGTCCTTTGGGACTTTATACTTGCAACAACATTGCTTTGTTAGGTGCTTATTCACCTTTAAACAATACTTACATTCACTTGTGTGTACAATTTGTAAATCCATTGTTAAATACAACAAAAGCAATAAAATTAATTATTTTTTAAAGACAACGAATGAATGAAGATGATAAAACCCAAAAATCAGTATTGTGAGCATATTACATAGAATAACAACAAATACATAGATATTATGTAAATAGAGAAGCTGCATGCACTTTTTTTTTTTTGGTGTCCCTAAAATCAAAAGCATACCAATAAGATTAGGAGGGAGGAGAAGGAGGATATTGCTTACCAATAATATAGTTAAACAATCGTTTGTACTAAAAAAAAATTCAAAAGCATACCAATAAAACATTCTTCATCCTTTGATTCTTCAGTCTCTAATTCATCAAACTTGCTCTCTATTTCCATGCAATTACATTGTTAAATACAAAAAAAAAAAAAGAAAAAAAAAAGGAGTGATGATGTCAAAGAAGTTAGAAGGAATAACATCTATGATATGATCCCATCAACAAATAACTATATTATTAAATATAGATTATATATACATCATGCAAACACCAAAATAACTTGGCTGGAGAAGTTATCTTTTTAACATATGAGCTATTTTCAACATTAAAAAGAATAACAACAAATTCATAGATATTATGTCATAAAATAGAAAGCTCTTGTCTCTAAAATAAAGAGCATACCAATAGAATTGGTTAGACTATCGCTTGTATTCACACACAAAAAATTAACAAAAGCATACCAGTAGGTTTATGAGGGCCCTCAAACAGATAAAAATAAGTACGAACTTATTCTTCCGTTAGTTCTGATAGTTTTGTAGTCTCTAGTTTAGTCTTTGGTTCTTCAACCTTGCTATCTGTTTGCATGCAATTACATTGTAAAAGAAAAACGAAAAGCATATTTACATACCAATTATTGGCGTATCGCAGTTGAGGGGAAACATAGCTGGCGAGAAAAGGTCCTTTCCACCGCCGTCCTTATTGAGCACCTCCGACTGGGAATCCAATTTCAGGCACTCCAAAGATGAGACGTTGTCCATGGCTGTGTAGAGTAGAGTTTGGTGCTCTGCGGTTGTGAGAGAAAAAACGACGGGCGGTTTGGGTGTATTGTGAGAGAGAAAGAACTTGATTTTTTTATTATAAAAAAAAAAAGAATGCGGTTTTTCCAAATAAATGAATATTTTGATGATTTTGATTCCCAAATGAAGGAAGTTAATTAATATGGTTTTTCCTTCGTTTTATTACGTTTCCTTTTGCTTTTCAAGCTTGCGCTAATACTTCCAATCCAATTCTTTTCCTTTCTTTCCATCTCCTCTCCTCCTTGGACTCCTTTTTTTTCTTGTGATATGAGCGTTGGTTGCAATAGCGGTCTTGATGGATTACATGATGGTCGTCAGTCAATAGCAATTAAGAATCCAAGTCATAAAACTGATAGCCCCTTAGAAGGTGTTTGATCTCTCCTGATCATTGTTGATAAGTTCATCCCACCGTTTCCGAGCAATGAGCTTCCTTTACATATGCGTCTACCATATTGAGACGATACAACATATTGCATATTGCATATTGCATTTTCCAGAAATTCATTTCATAAAATTGTGAACAGCATGATTTCACAACTTCATCCCCTTACAGTATATATTATAAATTATAATACAATAGCGCTTAAGCGCTAATTAGTTAACAAGTTAATATACAAATGCATATATCATGCGTATGAAAATCTCAGTTGTTCATATAAGTAGGACCTCTGCCAGTAGGATCCAGCTGCAGTTGCCTTTCCATCTCCTTAAGGTACTGCAGAAGAGGCCTCTGCTCATTTTTTAGGTCTTTCACAGCACCACAACCGTAGGGGCTTGTCCTCTGGTAACCAGGAACAAGCTTCTCCCTTCTTTGCCCATCTGCATCACCATAATCTGGAGGAAAAGCCGGACGCAATGTAGGGTTGTTCGTGTGCATTGCTGGATTAGAAGCCGCATGATTTCCCCAACGGTTGATATGATGAAACCTGTAAGTATCGTAATCATACAAGTTTCCAGGGTTGGCAGGAGGATGAAGAGAATTTGGCCATGCATGATGGCCAAGGTTGAGACTTTCTCTGTACTGACGGAGCCATTCTGATGAAGTCATTCGATGCCAAGGTGGGTATTTATCCATGAAGCCTGGAGTGCTGGGACTATAATTTGGTGGCCCTTGAGTTGCAGTCCATTTTGGATAGCTGCCTATGGGCGAATGTGATGCATCACAGACATTATCTGTCATGCTAATCCCCCCAGAGCTTTCGCAGTTGATAAAACTAGATTGAATTCCACCATTAAACCAGTCAGCATCATCTGGCAATAGAGGGGCAGAAGGCACAGGAGCTGTATAAGTAGATGAAGAGGGTTGGATGCTTGCAAATCCATTTTCACTGATGGACAGACCATCCAAAGATTCTGATGCTATTTCCTCAATAGGGCTCAACCTTGAGCCATGTTTCCCACTACCACTTGTGCTTTTCTCCCTATTGTTGCTCATATTTCCTCCATCAAGGACCCAAGCACTAAGCGAGGGAGGCCCAGCGGCGATTGGAGTTTCCAAAAATGGCTGTGCAACTCTATCCTGTACACGAGGCTCCTGCTGGCTGCGCGTAAAATTAGTTATGTCGGCATGAAAAGATAAAGGATCAATCTGAGCCTGGTTTTGAGCGATAAGAAGTGACGTAGCACGGCGCAAGCATTCATCAGAAGGTACACTATGATCCCCCATACCTTTTGTAGGGGTTGGATCATTTAAAGCAGAGGAAATCTTGAGTGGTGCTGAATTATGTCTCGTAAGAGGCCTGAAGAGAATAACTTCTTCATCTTCGATAGTAACAGATTTTCCATTAGAACTTGAATTGTCCCCAGCAATCATCTGTTTCTCACTTTCTTCTGGTGCTTCATGAATAGGCTGACTAGGCACTTTCTGATTAACATCAGAGTTGTTGGACTCCAATCTTTCTAGTTCTGGATATTCTTTTGACTCTGCCCTATAGACTTTGCTAAATTCTCTTCCAGATTTGTCATAAACAATCCACTTTTGAGAACCAATTGATTTGTCTGCAATTTTAATTGCAGCATTGATGATGCGCTGAGCACGACAATCAATTGCAGTGTCAAATTTGTCTATATATACCCAATGAGATGAGAAATCTAGTGATGCATGTGCACAAGCTACCGGTGCAAACCCCCTCAGCTCATAGTCTTCCCACAGAGGAGTAACTTCTGCATACTTGGCCTCATCCTCATTGACGTTAAATCGCTTTAGAAGATCAACAAATGCACCGAAAAAGTAAGACATAGCACTTCTGCTTTTTTCATCAACCCCATGCATTTCTGCCCCATCAAGCATAATGACCAACCACTCCACAAAAACAAGCACAGCTGGTAGAAGGGGGCAAGTCTCTGTTGCACCATCCTTCAAACTTCTTTCAACAAAGCGTCCCATGAAAATGAATGTTGCAGTCAATGCCCATTGTGTCAGCTCTTTCTGCTGCACATCATTTTTGTCTCTTGATTCTTTTATTTCTGCGGTCTTAATCAGATTCTGTATGGTAAAGATTAGTACAGAAACAACTTGGAGTGCTCGGAAGGGGCCTTTTCTAACTGAATCCATATGCTGGTATGACTCCAATGTGACTTTTAATTTTGTATCATCAAGTGCCATCAATGCCTCCAACTCTCCCATAGTAGATGCAAAAGCACAAGGAAATTCGTCCTCACTGCTCCAATAAACAAATGCAGCAGAAAACGTCAGAACTTAAGCAACAAAGAGTGTGATATTTAAATAAGAATTGGTAACACAAGCATACATCAAAATGCAAAGGAATTCAATGAGACAACATTAGATGGGCTTGATTACATTCTTCATCATAACACCAGTTCCCTCAAGCAATGTGAAGCAAGTTGATAACCTAAGTATAACAATCAAAGCTCAACTGCATATATTCAGAGGATTTTATATATTTTACAGTGCAACACCCTTTTACAATTACCAATTGCCTTAACTTTAATGTCAGCTCAATCGTTTGATATCATACAAGAAAATATGTAAACAATATTTGGGCGAAAGGAACTAGAGACGGAACAGAGGGGGACCTAAACAGAAAGGTGAAAGACTGATTTCTCTAACACCTTAGGGTTCAAAATCCAAAGTACCAACACGCATGTGGTTCTTTGCAACTTGAAAGCAAATTGCCTGCCCCATTAGATGGTTTAGCTGCTAAGGACTGAGCACAAGCATAGAAGTAAATGACAAGAATAATAACCACAAATTGAGGAGAATCACAACAGAAATTAAGATGCACCACCCAAAACCAACAGTAAAATGACAAAGTGGTAAATGAAATTGAATACAATCCAGGACAAGTGAGCACCTTGATTTTATGTGAAAGAAACTTAATGTTCCAATAATAAGAGACCATAACTTTGTATCCGTATAGCAATTATGTTCAGCTTTCAGCATATTATGATTGCTTGACTTTGAAATAGTCTGAAGAATGCTTCTTTCAGATGGATTTAAGAAATCAAAGTGGGACTCACTTGAAAGAGAATATAAATGAGATGACCTGCTCTGCAAGATATAAGAAGCAAATGAGAACTGCCAAAATATGAATATCAAAAGGTGTTACGAAATTAATGACTAAAACAATAGCGGTTCTTGTAATATTTCTGGTCTTACCCTTTCAAACAGTAGGATAAGGTTACCCTGGGCATCAGGGAAAGGTTCTTTAACAGCTAAACTTCTTATGCAGTGGTACAAAGCGAGGAATTCATCACCAATATATATTGCCAATACAGCTAACTGCAAACAAACCCACATGTAACTTCCAAATTAGAAATGTTTAAAATAAGTTAATTCAAACATGCAAACATCATAAAGCAATTTAGTTCTCTGCGTAAGCAAACTCTTCTGAGAATAAATAGTTTAATGAGGAAAAAGTTATGAATGAACCTGATTGTGTGGGTTTCCGCTATCTGGCCAAATTACTGTTGCTTCCAAATAGTTGGTGGCTGCAACTGACCAATTTCGGTTTTGAGCATCAGGTTTTTCATATTGTTCTTTGTATCTAGCAAGATCCCCAACACATACCAAAAACCGATGGCACAAAAATTGGCATTTCTGCATCTTCTTCTGTTCTGCAAACGTAAGGAACACAGACTCTTCTGGGAGCCTGTTACGTTTTCTAATTTTCACAATCAAATTTTGGTAGAATTCAATTGCTTCTGATAGAAAGAGTTTAAATCCTTCTACATGATTATCATTTTGTGGCACTGCCAATTTTTTGCTTTCTGCATTAACAAAACTTCCCTTTATTCTTTTACGAAACTCATCAATACGCTTATAGTGAAGCTTCCACAAAGAATACTCGATGTCCTGAAGTTCCAACTGGTCACGATCACTCAGTATGAGATTCTCATAAGTAGATCGCACCTTGCGGTACAAGTCCTTAACCTCAGAGTGCAATAGACCTTTGGAATGGATCAGTGACCACAACTGATTTTCTGTGTTTGCAACCTGAAAGAACCACAATTTCAAGACTCACAGAGAAAAACAACACAAGAGTCTTCTGCATAAAGTGAAAGTATTTAGTAGTAGCAGATGTAGGTGCAGAAAATTACCTCAATCAAAAACTTTTGCTTTTCTCTCTGATCTTTGAGGGGAAAAGATGAATTAGCCGTCATGTTTAAAAGGAAAAAACTTCTTCAAGTGCGAACTGCAATATGCTTATGGCGTAACACACCTGTTGGTGGAAATCACAAATTAGTACACTTCGCAGTTGAAAAAACCAACACAAAAATGGTCACCAAAGTGATGTCATGAATTTTAGTTGCAGCACATCCTGGATAATTGGGTAAGGACTCACTCAAATTAGTGCAATATACAAGCAAGCAAGTGAATGACATCTAAGAAGTGCCAAAACTCCCTTCACAAGTATGAGGAGCATTTGCCACAGGCAATACCGGATCACGATGAAAATTGCATTTTAACAATATATTGAGCATAATTGGACAACTTAAGGTGGGAACAAAACATCCTATTGCAAAGAAATTGAGGGAGGGAATATATTCCTAATTTGATAAGCAGTTAAAGTTCAAGCTCAAATCCACCAAATTTGTCAAAGATCATTTGGAAAAAGAAGAAAGAAAGAAAGTAGACCTGCTATATTGACTTTTAGCCCCCCAGAAGATAATGATCATCAAGTATCAACCCACCAATGAATGCCAAAGTTTGGAAGTCTAAAGCATAGACTAACTGGCCAAAAAGCAAGAATTGTTCAAACCTAAACTCTACCCTTAAGTCTTTAGCTATGTGAAATTGGTCAATTAAGTACTGATCATGTTCTCAGCTACCCAAATCAAAATTCAGAAAGAATTAAATGATTATAACCGATATGTAAAAAAAAATAATAATAATAACAACAGAGAAAACCCACATACATTGAAAATCAGAAGAAGCCATCTTATCAGAGCAGAGAACAGCAAATGTAAACAAAATTACAACAACAACATTCGAAGAACCCAAATCAAATTCAGCAAAACAAACATCAAGAAACAAGTTTTCATCTTTAAAGATTGAAAAGACAGAGAATTGCACCAGAAAGCGAAGAGCAAAGTCCTCCTGAGAACATAAAGGGACAAACTAGAATTAACAGTAACTCAGCAGCCAACGTTTGAGTCTTTCTCTGAATCAGATGCAAAACGAGCCAAGCAGACACACACATGGAAGAGAGAGAGAGAGAGAGAGAGAGAGAGAGAGAGAGCTAAAAGAAGAGATGGGCACCTGTAAACAGGTTAGGCTACAGTTTCAGTTGTGAAACAGACAAAGTAAAAGGTGCTGATGATGATGATGAGACTAGGAACAAGGCTGCTTTCCGGTGTCTGCTATCTGCTATCTTACCCATTCAAAAAATTTATTCCATTTTTCAATTCCTTTAGTCTTTGTTTCTTATAAAATAATAAGGTAATAAAACCTTAGAAAATGGAGAATAAATGAAAGTGGCTTATCATCATGTGACTCATGTCCCTCATCAAATCTTGTCCTGGGATTAACATAGAGAGGGATCACTTGTAGTTCAAGCTAAGCTTAGGATTATAATATGCTAAATTAGAAAACACCACCTTAGGCTTGGCAACTTATTAGCCTGGTTTATGTGGCAGCTGGTGGGTATTATCTGTGTGATGAGGCCACCATCAATATACTTAATGCTCTAATTCTCATAGAACATACCAAAAATAATAAATGGAAAGTAACACTTTTTTTTCTTTCCATACATTATTTGGATTTGACTCATTTGAGTATTGGCTAACCGCACACGTGTGCTTATCTAAATGGATGTGGTGTCCCTGTAGGTAGTTGAGGTTGGACTGTCCTTATGTCATGGGCCCATCAAATGCTGGAAATATCAAAGCCAAAAAAACCAGTGTTAGGATCAGTTTGCCCATAATTTATAAGTTGTTTATATATTATAAATTGCGACGAAAATAATAATAGCATAATTTCAATTTAATCCAATAAACAAAATGTTACACAAGTTAATAGACCCCGCAATGGTGATGATAATGATGATAATGATGAATGGGTGCACTGGTTTTGGCGTGGTACAAATAGCACATGCTACATGTTAATGGACTTAGTTTAGAGAAGCTTCCGTGCAGCAGAGTGTCGTATACGCATGGAGATGGAGGAGAAAGACACAAAGTTGAAATGACCATTGGGTCCCACATGAAAGACAAATTTGATGACATAATGATCATTGTGATATAAAGGAAATCTCAGCCGTCGCTTTAGTAAGCATTGTTCTCTTGACTATGGAGGATGGAAACAAGGAGGAAATCGAGAGAAATCAAAAAAAATAAAAGGCCAGTAATTATGATAGGTCAAAGATATGAGTGTGGATATGGCCACATGGGTCTACGTAGTTGTTGTTAGGTTGCTGATTAGGACCCCTGTACATTTAAGCAAAATTTTCAACCCTAATAAATTGCATTATACGAATTGGATGAGTTGCAAAAATTGGAAGCAAGGAGCACTACGCTAGCCATCAATCATTCATGCACATATGAAAGCCGGTGATTGTAATTAGTATTGATGCGTTGTGAAATCCACTTGCATCAATAACATGCATACACACTCAGACTCGGACGGACAATTAATATTAACATAACCCTATGAAGTTTTAAAGTGCATAAAAAGTCCCTTATCAAAATTAAGATCTTCCTACATCAAATCTTGGCGATGATGCTGATTGGACGGAAGATAATGGAAATTAAGCTCATGCTTTAGTTCTGGACCTATTCTTACATAAATAAAAATCTTGGTGATGGTAATGGTACGTATTCATTTGATGGCAAATAATGGAAAGCTCTTGCTTGAGGTTCAGGGCGTGCTGATTTAATATGTCTTTGGTGTCTACATCACTGGACGCCAAATGAGAGTATTCTTCTAAAGGTTTCTGATAACTTCTGGTTTGTCCCTTTTTGATTTGCTGTTTGCACTTCACGCCTTGGTTCGAAAGCTTCGAAATTTTGAAGTGAATATAAGTTTGGATGAATTGCCATTAACTTTTAATCCACATTAATCAATCATTAGGCGTCCTTATTTCCCAATTTAACAGACACTCAAAATCTTAAACTGGCCTCTTAATTTGTGTGGAGAGCGATGATCTGTCCATCTCGGGCCAAGCAAAGTTAGAAACTTTCAAAAGAAAGAGATGGGCTAGAATATTTAAAGCCCATTCTGTCCTCACGAGCTCAAATGCACTTACCCCATGTCCGAAGGTGCGAATTTTCAAAGAAAGATTATGGGCCACCATAAACCCAACGTGCAATGTTTCACAAGAAGGTGCCAAAATATTGGTAATGCAAAAGAATTTGAGAAGAGAAAGACCTTGGCTTTGGCTGGCAACCATAGAAAATTCAGGCGCTCACGCAGGACTAATAATAGCACTCCTCCTCCTTATGTATTAATGAGGTAGCGAACAAAAAGACAGAAAAATAAGGAGAAAGAAACGGACAACCCACAAGCTAAAATAGACCCGTCTTTTTATCCCAACGAACCAGCTTCATAACCCTACCCACCTTTTCCTCTATATCCTTCATTCTCTTTCCCTCCACGAACAGGAAGGACAGAGACAAAGGCCATAAAGCCCCTCTCTTTTCTCTCCCTCTACAAACAAATTACAAAGAATAAGAGAGCAGTTTGTTTGTGTACGTACGTACCTGTTCTAAACTATCAAAACGAAGATGGGATACAAAGTCTGCTTGATTGTGCTGATGGTGGTCTTGGCCATGGTGGCCCAGTCATCAGCTAAAGGGCATGAGGCCAGCTGGGGCCTCAGCTTCACCGCCCACGACGACGAGTCGCTGATCGACAGAGCCAACAGCAAAGTTGGCGACATGATCGGAGAAGAAAACGAAATGATGATGGACTCAGAGAGCAGCCGTCGAACACTTAGAGGGAGTCAAAGAAGGTACATTGCGTACGGTGCCCTGAGGCGCAATGCTGTGCCATGCGGACGCCGCGGCCAGTCCTACTACAACTGCCAAAACAGGCAGAGGGCCAACCCTTACCAGCGCGGCTGCACCACCATCACCCGCTGCGCCAGACGCTGAATGTGATCAATTCGGTTTATTTACAAGACCAGATCAAAGAGAAATAAAAGAATAAGAAAAAGAAATAGTACGTACGTACAAGGATATATAGTGAAAAGAGAATGAAGGTGGGATCAAAATCATCGATCATCATCGACATTCATGCTTTCAAGATTATATGTCTTCCTCCTTTTGAATTTTAAGATTAATTACTGTGTTTGTTGAATTATTCTGTAATCTTTGTTTTGGTTATATTTATATATTTTTATTTACTATATATGCTTGTATTTCAAGGAGGAAATGAATAATCTAGATATATATACCTTTGGGTACGTATGATTTTATTTCAATGAGGAATTACAACTTTTTTTTGGGAGCTTCATTTGACTAATCATGCATGCAAATTACGTACAATTTCGGATTAAATTAATTAGTTATTGATGCATATACGTTTTTTGATTTAATTTTGCCCAAAACTCTGACCTCAGCTACGACTCTTTGATTAAATTGGCTCATGATAAATTAATAATAACAAAGGCATTTTTGTCCATATATAGGTTGCCTTTTTACTACAAATTTATAGAAACAAAAAATTTGGGTGCTGGGTGCTGCCCTTAAAGATCTTTTGGGCGTGGTCCAAAACCAAAATAGCCAAAAAGAAAAGATTAATAAGGGTATAATTAAAGAGGTCATTCCAATACATAGAAAATGATGAATTAGTAGTTTTTTACCCCCAAATTGATAGTGATTAGCCAGATACGCACCCAAAAAAATCTCTTTTGTTTAGAAAAAGAAGAGAAAATTAAAAAGGTGAATTGCTATAGCTTCGAGAAAACTGTGGATAAAGATAAAAGACCTTCGATGAAAAGCTCACTACAGATAAGGCGACATGAGCTTGACAAAAAAAAAAGGGTAGTGAGATTGGTTGATGATCATGCATCCAAGTATAAGCCAGGTGGCATAACGTTTAGTAGTGCTTGGCTCGATCTGAGGTGGACGAGAAAGACTTTCATGTAGCGGGAATATCACTTTTTGCTATACCCGATCAATGATGCAATGACACGTAAGATAACTTTTCCAAGTATTATTGTGTTATTAGTCAGAGATAGCAACAATGTAACAAGTAAGATTTTATGCATATGGCCAATCAATTTTATAATATTATATGATACCCGTCAATCTTACAATATAAAAAGAGTGAGCGTTACGTAATTTGCAAAGGAAATTAATCTGATTTTAACATGATAGTCATCAACAGGAAAATTGGCCATATGAAATTAGGTTTAAAATAGATTAGGTTGAATCACGAATCATGAATCATGAATCACGATGACTTGACCCAATGGATAAAGATGAATGATTCTAGTTGTACATTCAACCCAACAAGACTCGTTGGCTAATTAATCTACTGGCCCAAGCTTGGAGAACCTAGGTCCACAATTTTGGACCAAGTCAAACGCTATCTGATCCAATTTCTTGCAAGCGTTGTCAAAGATAGAGGTGAATTCTAAAAGCATCAAAAGCAAAACTAGAAACACCAACAGTATACCAAAGTGTTTGTTAGATATGGGAGTGCTACTGCTATCTGATCCATTTGGGAGTGCTACGGCTAAGAGTTTCTTTAGAAAGCATTTTTGTGACTCATAAGCACTTGTATATTTTTCTACCAAATAATATCAGAAACGCTTGTTGACGGGCGTGAAAACCCACAATGCATCAATGGTGACACTAGCAAAGACCAAACGGGTTTCTAAACAGTCCATATGGAAGGTTCAAATTCGCAATCAATCCCTCAACAACCATATGCTATCATACAGTGCAGAGGAAACAAACAAACAAAGCACAAGAGGCCAGCCCTACCCATGTTTTCTGGCTTTCCCGTCTTAATTTTCATCACTTCATCACTGCCTGTCTCTCAATCTCTCTTCTTTCATCATCACGAGTCCCACTACTGCCCCCTCCACTTTCACTTTCTCATGCGTCCCCATTGTATTTTGCACAGTTTTTGGTCTTTTTGTTGAGTCAAAAAGCAGACTCAAAAACCATGTTAGAGTTCAACAGAGGAGAAGAGAACCTTTGCTGCTTTGCATGATTGCTTTTCACACCAATTCAAAAAGGCCACGACCCACCAAGAAACTCAACCAAGTAGACGACTATAATAAGTCTACAAGTAGGTACCAAATTTCAATGGGACCCAACAACCCAATAATCAACATCTCCACCCTAAAACATTAATATAGAGAAACACTTACATGAAACGAAACCGAAACCGGGGATAGATTGACACTTAAGATGGGGCAACCATTACACACTAGGGAACTTTTTTCTGAGGATCAGCTTCTTAAGCTAGATTGATCCTAAGACTAAAAGATGCAAAGTAGGACCCATCATACATCTAAAGGTCACTTTCTCACCTATATCATGACCTATAACTATAGATCCACCATGCGTAGAGCATGAAGTAGTGCTCGATAAACAGCAGAAACTCTCGCATCTAAGCTCGATACTCTAAACTACTCTAAATTAACAATAATTATTAAGTATAAAATCACTAAATGTTTAACAATAACAGTAGGTGAACGAAAAAAATGCATGCATTGATATTTTTGGTTTATAAGAAAAAGAGCCATGTAGTGAATACAACAGAATGCAGGCTGCCTTGCTTGGCATCTTTTATCTCACTGAGAGAAAAACAACAAAAGGGTCAAGATTCCTTGCCCATTCTTCCCCGCTTTCTTTGACAGCTATCCCAAAGCTCATTTTCCCATTGACGAAAACAAACAAACTCTTTCCCCTTTCAATCTTTTTCTTTTTTCATTTTCGACTGTCACTCCTCCTGTTCATCTACCTAGAATTACTTCTTACACTGTTATAATTAATGCCTAATAATTTATTAGTTGAATTACATCTTCCCATTTACTTCTCTATTTAGTGAAAAAATAAAAAAGAGTAGACAAACCATATCAAGTAAATTCCATTCACTCCCCATGTTGGCTTTTTGACTCCCCAATTCAAATTCTAGATTTTTTACACCCCTGTCAATCGCGATTGGCCTAGTAGAGGAAAGAAAAATTGGAAATTTTCTTTTCTCCTCTCCCCTCATCTTTCTCAGCAACCAAACATGGGAAATGAGTTTAAAGCAAAATTAAAACGAGAGGCATACATGAAATTTTACAATTTGATTAAGGACTCTCTCATTCTCTGCAAATATTCCATTACAATTTATCTTCCTCAATCCTCAGCATCATCATCACGATCAATGTCAACAATAACATATTAAAATTAAACAAAACTAAAAAATTTAGAGTTGGTTTGGTTCAAGAAGAGGATGAACCTGAAGCTCTAGGCGACGTCGTAGGGAACAAAGGCAACAGTCGGGGCTCCGATTCCCTCGGGGTCGTGCTAGGTGACGGGTGCAAGTAAAAACCCTTTTCTTTAATGGCTTTCTCTTCAGCCTCCTTGTTTAAATGGGCACACCCAATGGGATTCAACCCGTAATTGGCCGACCCGGACCGGTCAAACGGGTCGGGTATGAGCGGCGTGACAGGGCTGAGAACTAAAGCCGGGAAATCGAGAATGCTCGGAGATAAAATCTCAGGGTTTCGGGGAGAGAAGCCGGAGGCGTTGGAACTGAAGACGGGGATTAGGGGGTTAATTCTGAGGTTCTTGAGTGAGTTTCGGCGCTCGTAGAGCTTGAACCCGGATTGTTGCTTTTTGGGCGTGGATTTGATGGGTGGTATGTGAGTTTTGTTATGCGGGTCTGGGCAGGTGTTGGCGGGTTTTGAAGAGGCCTGCTTGGCGGTTTCGGAGGATCCGGTTAGCATTTGGACGACTTGTTTGAAGGAGTTGGTGTCGGCTTGGACGAAGGTGGTCGGGTACGGGTTGGCGGATTCGGATCTGGTGATGGGTTTTGGGGGTTGGGGAGTTGGAGTTGTTGGTGGAGCTTGAAGTCCATTGTTGTTGCTGTGGGTGCTACTTGTGCTGCTGTTGGAGCTGTGGCTGTTTGGAGAAGGAAGCAGAGAAGGGTTTGGGTTCTCTTGTTGGTGTCTTGGCGAGGTTTCCATTGATGATGATGATTCTGATTTCTTGCACTGTTTGGTTGTCGAGAAAGTTGAAGGAAGGAGAGAAAATAAGAGGAGGAGGAGGAGGAGGGAAGGGGAGGGGGGAGGAAGAAGAGAGACTTCGATGTCTTGAGATGAGAATTTGTTGCTTTTCGTTTGGTTTGGTAAGAAATGTTTTGGTGGGGAAGGAAGGAGAGAAAATAAGAGGAGGGGGAGGAGGAGGGAAGGGGAGGGGGGAGGAAGAAGAGAGACTTCGATGTCTTGAGATGAGAATTTGTTGCTTTTCGTTTGGTTTGGTAAGAAATGTTTTGGTGGGGACTTGGGGTTCTACTGGTGTGTGAAGTTCTCTCACGCGCTGTGAGGAGTTAGTGATATATATACACTCCTAATTAATTTTTAATTTTTAATTCATTCTCACTAACTGTGCTAATTAATGTAATGTAATAAATTGAGGTCAATTATCAAAAACACTAATAAACTGAGGCAATAATGATATTTAATATTGTAATGGGGTTGCTTTTTTCCACAGATGATATCATTATTCAAGATATCTTTCTAGAAAAAAGATTATCATTCATGTATCACTGTGGACATGACTTTAATTATATCCAGCATTTTTAATGAGTATTTAACTTCTTTTTGTTACATACAAATACCGATTAGTATACATTTTTTTTTGGTCATAATATACCGATTAGTATACATGTGATTTCTCTTACAGTCCATATCAGGTACAAGTACAGTACAAAACGTGGTCGTTTGATATGTTTTCTAGGTTTGAAACCACGAATCGACGATGAGATGGAAGTTGAATACAAAGTGAGCAAAAAAAGTCCAAAGAAAAAGAAAAATAATCTGAACATATATTGACATGACACAAGCAGAGAAACCAGAACACGCATGGCATAAAACGCACAGAGCCAGCAGAACTACAAAAATGCACTAAGAAAACGGGTGGGCGTGAGTTAATGGCAACACCGACTGCTTAAATGGCATTGGTGCGGTTTCCACCTCACCGGTTACCGGTTAACTTAACGGGTCGTTTTGTGTTAATCCGTTAACTTAATATGTTACCGGATTAACCCAAAAACGAAACGAATGACCTGTTTGTCAGGTCCAGCTGTGAGAGATATAACGAATATGTAAAGAAATCATCAAAAAAATGTTCAAAGTTGTCATTGACTTGCAAAGTTGAATGCTAACATTTAACATATTAATTATTCAAATGCTATGTTTGGGAGGTGGTGCTGGTGCACTTAATCTGCACAAGCCCAACTCATTTATAAACCAGGATTAAGTAAATTAAGTAAATTATCTTTAGATGCAAACTATGTCCAACCTCTGCCTCGTCGAATTACTACTTTACCCTCAACCTTGTTGCAATGGTTCCAAGTTTGGCCCTGGCTGGTCCATGACCACTAGAAAATGTCAGCATCTTGTGTTTGTCATATGCCAATTATACAGTACATGACAGTACAACAGTACCCCGACCCGACATGACCCGGACCCATTGATTTTCTTATTTCACATTCTCTCTCTCAGGGTCATTTACTCTCTCTCTCTCTCTCTCTGCTTAAAGAGCTTTTAACAAGCCCTTTGATATTTTTCATAAAACTTGGGGTTTCGTTAATGAAATCCCATTAAACCAAACTCTCACCCTTTTGGCCTCTGTGGGAGTAAAAGGGAAAAAGACATTTTGATACGTCTTGTTTGTTCTCGCAGGGAATAACAAGAAGAACTCTTCAAGCAATTCTAAATTTCTTTTTTCTATTTTTATGTTTAGTCATCTCACTTTTGGAGTCAGATGAAAGAAGTCAATGACCAACAACAAGAGTTGGTGTCCTCTAGTATTCTATATTCTAAAGATGCATAAAGAACTTAAGCATTTTATACAGTGATGAATTAGATGAAAAAGACTTATATGCAACATTTTCACACACTTTTTCTTCGCACGAAATATGACGTGACGAGAGAAACAGAGAAAAAGATTACGAATCCGGAGTAGGTAAGTTTATATGCATCGCTTGACATGAGGAATTATATCCGCGGTTGAAGTTGCTAGCTAATGGAGATTTGGAATCAGAATTTTGAACCTCCTATAAATTTGGGCGGGTGAGATGAGATGAGAGTTTCCAATCTCCTTTAGCACATGTCAAACATTGAAGTTGATACTTAACGACAGGATCCCAATAGGCAAAAGTGAAAATGAGAGGTGAATCCAATTCTCATTTATATGAACTAAAAGCTTTAGCTACTTGTACTGTGAGAGGTTCAAACAAAGGGACCACACTCTCTGCTATATCAGTCACTTCTACCAAGAGCCTTATCCCGTTATCAAATGCAGGCTTGAGGACTTTTTTATAATTATTTTAGGCCCTTCCTTTGTCTTCGAGAAGAACTTGTATATCACAAGATAGTAAATTAGTGCTATCCCGGTTATATATAAATTTCTCTCCTGTCTCTTCTATGGTGTTGTGTGGGGAATTTTTTAGAGCAGGATCCCAATAGGCAAAAGTGAAAATGAGAGGTGAATCCAATTCTCATTTATATGAACTAAAAGCTTTAGCTACTTGTACTGTGAGAGGTTCAAACAAAGGGACCACACTCTCTGCTATATCAGTCACTTCTACCAAGAGCCTTATCCTGTTATCAAATGCAGGCTTGAGGACTTTTTTATAATTATTTTAGGCCCTTCCTTCATCTTCGAGAAGAACTTGTATATCACGAGATAGTAAATTAGTGCTATCCCGGTTATATATAAATTTCTCTCCTGTCTCTTCTATGGTGTTGTGTGGGGAATTTTTTAGAGCGGACAAACATGAACATTTCGATCCTTGTCCTGATTTGGCCTATACCAATCCCAATTTATGAGTGAAAATTGTAGATGCACCACTGAGCACGTTTAGAAATTCGATTAGCTGGGATGCAGACATTTATTAATTTTCTTTTACATCGCAACATTTCTGCATGCAACATACTTGCGGAAGTTAGATTCGAATGCCACCACAAGCCACAATTTTGATTGTGACAGAAGCTGAAATCCAGTGCGTATTTCACATGCATGAAAAGGGCACTCTGTAAACTTGCTTGTCCTGGGACTGCCATGCTTGACTTGACTAGCCTTTTCAATTATTTCGCAGCCCAACATATACACACTTTCTTCTATGATTGCAGACATGAAACTGCATAAGTTACATCTTCTAAGGGGTGGGTGCCCTACTTGCCTGAGGATCTAGAGGACATGCTTAATTTGACTTCTCACAACAATAAACTGATCGTAGTCACGGACTTGATTTAGCATTTATTATATAACCAATCATTTTAATGCCCCGCTTAAATTAGCTCGATACGATTTGCAGTATTCAACTTTCAGACAAGGAATTAGAAATCGTTCATTCACTCCATACCTTTACCTTACATAAAACTGTACAAGTAAAATGGGCTGATGTGCAAATAAAGATATGGGCTGGGCTAAGTATTTAAGCTTTATGTGCATGGCTTTAGAAGGCCTGCGCTTGTCCTTGTTTGTTCTCTGGGTTTGTTTAGACGGCCTAATAACATTTTGATTCTTGTAGCTATGTATCCATTTTCCACTTTAGTCAGTTTTTTTTTCAATTCTATATGTATTCATATTGTTTGAACACATTTTGAAGACACACAAATGTAACTTAACTTTTTCATTTTTTTTAATATAAGCTATATTTGAAAAGAGGGAATCGAACTTAAGATCTCGGGTACAGAGATAAATGCACTTAATCACTTCATCTACAAATCCTTTCCAAACTGTAATTTAGTTTCCTCGATCATGAATACAAAACAACATGAAGGGTGGGTTGGGCTCATGACCGTAGATAAATATGAATGGTATAAACAATAAAATAGAATATGAGGGAAGCAATGACGAATTTCAAGATCCAAAGAAAGTCAAGCTTTGAACAAGAATCCAGATTGCGTTGAATTGCGGGGCAAAACAGTTCAGAGGAAGCATAATCTCTAGAATGAAGAGAAATCTATCTGTATTATGAACTCATTTTCTGACTTCATCTCATTGCCAATTCAACACAATAAGTACATATATATATATATATATATATATATATATATATATATATATATATATATATATATATATATATATATATATATATATATATATATATATATATATATATATATATAGTTATCAGAACCTTATTGGACAGGTTGAACTAATATTCAACCTAGATAAAACAAAATCAAGCAATAAAAACTCACTAAAATCTGACCCACCTTTGCAATTGCATAGGTCATATCTGATGTATGTGATAGTATAATCCCAATCTTATATAAGGGCAGCTTATTTATTTATTTTTAATTGATGGAGGAAACGTAATTTTGACCCAGAAAAAGAAAAAAGAAAAAAAGAAGAAGTATAGTATTGGGCTATGGAGTCAGTGAAAGCCCAAAACTCGAGGGAAGTACGGGATTACGATGCCCATTAAGTACAATTTAGTTGTTTAGTAATGGAGTAAATTATAGTTCATTTGCTTGGCACGTGGATTTATTTGCAAGATTTATTTTGAACCGAATAATCGGGGTCAAATCTGAAGCAGCGGGATGGAATCCAAGTCGAACCTTCTACAGTATTGACAAGTGGCAGTTGCCACCGACAACCACAGTCAAGAGCTATAATTAGCATTCAAATCAACTAAGCTTTTTGATTAAGACAGAATTAAGGAATTGTTTACCAAGCTAAGGTGTGTCGACAATATTTTAAGTGTTGAGAATATGAATTCACGTTCCTTTGACCATGTTCAAACGTAGACTACAAATTGATCTCGTTAATTCTAATATGGTATTAGAGCATGTTATTTACGATTTTAAATGGCCGTTACACCAAACAAACGTGAGAAAAAGCTTCAAGAATAAAGGAAGTTAGTAGTCAAATTGATTAAGAAGGGTTATCCTACACTTAGGGTAGGTTAGGTTATTTGTTGGAATTACCGAGATGAAAATTACACGATGGCTAAAGTGGATTGGAGGGCAAGTAAAAAAGTAAAAGCTGACTGATGTCTTCTTGTAAGGTACAATATTCTCACCTCGATCAAGCTAGCTTTTGAAATTTTATGATTTGCTTTGGCTCCGCTTTTATTCTGGGCCATGTCCACGTCTAACCCTACGGTCTACTCATCTGTCAGCTTTCATTTTATTCTTTTAATAAACTATTATTGAGTTTGAGTTTATTTAACCAAAGACTTGTATTATTAATTACTAAAATAAAAAGGCCTCGGAAACTTCTACATTGCTATATGCAAAAATTGGTTACTCGTTGCTGGGCACGTGACCCAGCTTGTCCACTACACTCCTACGATTCACCCTCCCAAGCCCAGCCCAACCCCAAACCCTCCACACCAAAATTCAAAACCAAATTCATGAAGTAAAACTGCAGGGAATCCTGGCTTCAATTTCTATAAATTTCACTTCATTGAGCCCCCCACTCCATATCTCTCTTTCTCGCTCTCTCATTGGTCACTCTCTCTCTCTCTCTCTCTCAAGAAAAAAGACTAGAGAGAGAAAATATGGGTTTTGGTGGAGCTAAAGCTCTAGTCTTTGTGCAGCTCTCAGTTCTTCTACTGAGTTGCTTCACTGTGTTTGGAAATGTAATTGATGTTTTACCCCCAAGCTCTCCTCCACACCACCATGTTCACTATTCACACCCAGTAGCTTCCCCTGCACACCCACCAACTCACCACCACCACCACCACCCACACCCGCACCCACATCCTCACCCTCCTACTGCCTCCCCGGTTCACCCACCGGTTCACCCTCCTACCCATTCACCGGTCCACCCTCCAACCCATTCACCAGTTCACCCTCCAACCCATTCTCCGGTCCACCCACCAAGCCACCACCACCACCATGCCCACCCACCGGCTCACCCTCCTACTCACGTCCCGGTTCAACCCCCGAGTCACCCTCCAACCCACCATGCCCCACCGGCTCACCCTCCTACTCACGTCCCGGTTCAACCCCCGAGTCACCCTCCAACCCACCATGCACCACCGGCTCACCCACCGGTTCAGAGCCCAAGCCACCCCCCGGTTCACCCTCCGCATTACCCGCCTAAGAAACCTTTCCCAAGGAGCTTTGTAGCGGTTCAAGGCGTTGTTTACTGCAAGTCTTGCAAATACTCCGGCGTTGACACCCTCTTGGGCGCCTCCCCTGTTCTTGGTTAGTCCATAACTCCTCTGCATTTCACTTAAATTACAAAAAACAAAAAAAAAACATTAATTTATAAACATTTTTCTAACAATGTGATCTTGGATTTGGCTTTTATTTTATTTTTTATGGCAGGAGCTACTATCAAGCTACAGTGCAACAACACCAAGTACCCATTGGTTGTGAAAACCAACACAGACAAAAATGGCTACTTTTTCATCACAGCACCCAAGACCATCACCACCTTCGGAGCTCACAAGTGCAAGGTCTCCCTCGTCTCATCACCCTCTGCCACTTGCTCTAAGCCCTCTGATCTACATGCCGGTTTGAGTGGTGCAGTCTTGAGGCCACAGAAGCCTTTCATGTCCAAGAAACTCCCATTCCTCCTCTACAATGTTGGCCCATTTGCCTTTGAGCCCAAATGCCATTAGTTTCTTTACAGCATGTGTGTTTTGTACTGAAGTCTTTGTCTAGTTTTCACCACATAATCCTAGCATAATCTGTCATTGTTAGGGTTTTCCCCCAACAATGGTTTTAATGGTACTCTTCTTATTTGGCTAAAAATAAATAATGGGATTTTTAGAATGGTAATGTTGTGGGTGTACTCTTTTGAATTATTAATAATAGAATTACCTATTTTAACTTGTAGTAGTGAGAGTTTTATTTATTTAACGGTCATATAATTTTTACTGCTTGCTGTGCTAGCTATGGATGGGCAGACATGGAGCTTTCGTTTTGCTTTGTTTTGTAGAATAAAGAAAGCGTTGAATTTGAATTTGAAAGCTCCTCGGCATGCATGCATGCACAGTCTGGTGCACTGAGCTCTTCACAGCCGTTGGATTCTTGAAAGGTCATGTATAATTATGTCTAAGGAGGGGAAACCCTATCCAGTGGGGCCCCTCAGCTCAGTCGTCCTTGTCCTTTTTACCAAAGAGAGATAAGGACACCATGATTCATGGATCAGCCGCTGCTTTTAAGTTTTGTCTTTGGACAATTAGAAAAGTTAACCATGTCAAATCATGTGTCTGGTGGGGGCTGATCCAGAAAAAGAATCTTGTGGAGCCAAAAATTTACATGGCATATCAATCTAAAAAGAGAACATTGTATAAACACCATGCGTGCTTGTCACGTGGTTGGTTCCATTTTCCACCCATCTCATTCCTTCATTGGGTGCATTAGGTAATAAGTTGGGTGGTGCATGGGCATGGCATTTGCTTAATATTATGCTGCCATGGATGGAGCTATTGAGAGCTTAATTGGTTTTTGCATAGCATATTTAAAACAGCTGGATGAGTAATATTACTGTGGAATGGATCACATCACATGGCAGAAAGAGTTGCAGACTGGGAGGAGCTATTTTTGGGTTGGCTGAGCAACTCAGCATATACACACCTCTCCAAGCTAAACCTACTTTGGTTTTTCAAAATTTATAGTGGTATATGTAATAATAAATAATTATTCATCTCTGTCAGGCTCAATAATTTTGGTGGAAAAATTGGTGATGAAGCTTTCAACGAAAACGCCAGTCTTGGACCAATGATGGTTATGGGACAGGTTTGCTGTTACCCAAAAGCCATGTTTTACGAGAAAATGAGTAAAATAAAAACACTATCTGACCAGCAATTTTCAAACATTTTTCTCACAAACGGCCATAGCTTTCCAAGTTTCCAATGTTAAGTTACGAGTTCCCAGCAATTATCGGCGACGCTAGTGGTGAGTGCAACGCATGCACATAGATTGACATGCATAGTTTAATTTAATATATATCAATGACAAATTAGTACATTAATATTGTTGCATGCCTAGCTAGAAAATCAAAATATATATGACATTTGTGAGTGACACTAGGTAATTTTTTTTACTGTAAATCCATATTCCTCCTGTAATTATCCAGATGTTTAAGGGTGATTAATAGTTTCTTCTTGTATAAGCCTATAAAAAATTAAAAAAGGAGGGTGCCTCCTCTTTCCTGTTGGTAATTTGTGGGACAATGCTGCTTCATATAGTATGGTTTGTGTCAGACTCAGAAGAGTTTGTCCAATAAAGAAAAAATCTTCTTCCCACGCAGCTGATCTTGTCCAAAACCTACTACTTGAGAAGGTGCTTGGTGGGGCCAACTGCTATATCATGTGGCCCAAAAAACAAAAACGCATCAACAACAAGAAGTGGATTCAAATGGGTCTCTTGATACGGCTGTGACCTACAATCGTAACATTTTTCAGGGTTATGAATGGGAGGTGTGCACTATTCCTTGTTTTTGGGTTAACTTCACTACACTGTGGGTTGAATTGTATGAAATAAGCATGATAATTTCTTAACATGGACTGTGTTTGATGCATTGAAAGATGCATGTGAATGTCTAGATTTCTATAGTGAGGGCTACTTAGATGAGATCTTATCTCTTAACTGTGGGATTAAACTAACAAAATTGATCAACAGTTAAGAAATAAGGCCTCATCTAAGAGGCTCAGATAAGGCCCTCACTACTCCACTCTAAAGATTTTGAGAATGCTATGCTAGTTATGGTCCACATTGTAAAGAGTCGGGCTTGCAACCGCAATGAACAGCCCAGGCCCATAATAAAATCCTAGCCCAATCCCCTCCACTTGGAAATGAGGGCCCAAAGCCAATAATTTCAGTATTAATATTACGATTACAAAGTGGCTACTTGAAATTCCACTTCGTCTAAACAAATTGCATAACCAGCTCCTTAAATTCCCTTGGTAAACGAAATCACACAAATTTCAAGACTTCTAATTTCAGAGTAAATGGGGATGCCGCACAGTGGAAAGAACAAGCAAACCTCCTAACAGAAGACACTCTAAACGCAAACGTAATGGGGAAAGAACTAACCGAATACCGTGGACAAGAAACCAAACACGTATCAAGACAAAATTGGAGTTTTACAAAACACAGCATAACAGAAAACTTCAGGTAAAAGTAAAAAAGAAAAGAAATCAGAAGCAACAAAAACCACATTCCCATGGTCTACAAGTTTTTATCTAGCCAGTATAAAAGATGGCAGACTACAAATACTCATAGAATACTTTATGCCAGTGACGAAATAAAAGTTAGCTAACTTCAAATACAAAGTCCTTGAAAAGGCATATATAAGCTTCTTTCCCCATTGCAACTATCAGAGTTGTAGCCAAGTCTCCAATCTTACCAATTGCGATATCGGTTTTAATCTGCAGCCAACAACCAATGATGAAGCAATCAACAAAACAAAGGCAAGATAAAACCAATTTGTATTATAACGAAAAGTCACATTCTATCATACAGCAGGCAATATACACGTAAAATAAGCATTTACTGACTTGAAAGCACAAGGAATTTAAACTAAGGGGCAAAAAGATAATAAGCAAAACTTAATAGTAACCTCAAGAAGAAACTAAACATATTCATAAAAGCATCAAAGGATTCCTTTCTAGAAATGTGAGGAGAGGAGTACAGTCAACTGTTCCATTTCTAACAAGAGTCAACTGTAGCTGGAAGCACAAGAAACCGTATTTGCTCTCAAGTTCAAATGTGGCTAACTTTTAAGAGGAAAAAGATTAAAATCACCATATAATGTGTGCTTATAATAGAACAACAACGCCTAACATCAAGCAAGGACAAGTCAAGATTGGCAACAACGGCCTACCAAAACCTCAGGTTTATATTTAACATTTAACAGTGAACAGCTCAATAAGAAAAGACTATTAATTTACACTGTAAGAAATGATCTTCGAACTTCACACAATCTAGTTAGGTTGAAGTTTGAATGACTAAAGCAAATCATTATATTCATCTTCAGGAGCCTTTTGCCATATTCGAAGTTATACATGATTCAAAGGGAAACGATCAAGGTAAGAAATCATTAAGCAATGATGAAATTAGTAAAAAATGCTTAATTCAATACATTATTATTAAAAAATAACTAAAACACTAAGAATGTAAGGAACAGTACAGTTTGAAATGCAGCTAGAAATATTACCCTTTAAGCTTGAGTAGCCTCAACCTCCTTATCCTCTACATCATTTGCAGCAGCATTTGGCTCAGCACCTTGCCCATCCTCTGTAGGTGGCTGAACTTGCTCATCTTCCGGTAATGGTTCCTCCACATAATCGTTCTCAAAGGCATCTGGAGGGACCTCATAGATCCTAACCTGAGGCTTAGACGGGTCCTTAACAAGCACATACTTGCCCTCATTCAATTTCATACACAAGTCAACAATAGACTTCACAATACCCCACATACTGTTCGTGTTCAGATTAATCTGCGAAGCAAATTCCTTGGGCTTATATCCGACCACAGCCAAAATCACATGGTTAAAGTGATCACGAGGATGAACCCTCGAAACATAACCCAACTTCATCAAATCCGCACTGGCCAGAAGAGCTTGAGCAGTCCATTTAGCTAACTTATTAGCATTGTTCTTAAGCTCAGTCGCCAAAACCGCACCCCTTTGGGTCTCCAACTTCTGCCTCCAATCCACACCAGAATACTTGGGATCAAACTCATTAAGCGCATTCAAAGTCAAAAACGACCTCTGATTGTTGACCTCCATGACACTCTGAACCTCGCATCTCGCAACCAGATACATACCCTCTTCAAGCTTCCACCTTCTGTAGCGATACGCAACAGAAGCAACCTCCTCACCTTCATTCGCAAATGGGTTGGGCTCATCGAATGTTACCTTATTGCCATCCCTAATCAAAACCTGCTGCGAGAAGTTCTGGTTAATATAAGCAGCCTCAACACTCAAGGAGTAAGCAGAATTGATATCATCCTTGGCTTCAGGCAATGGCTCCTGAGATGTCTCGTGAACCGAAAGCAAATCCAACTGCGACCCATCACGTTTATCGAAGAATAACTTGTTCCCAACTCGCTGAACAACGATATCCCAAGAGTAAATCGACCTGGGCGCGCACATGAGAGTCGAGAGAATGGTATCAGTGGCAAATACTGTAGCTTTGTCCTCGTTTGCAAGTCGGCGAATGACTGGGTCGTCGGTGGTGGTGACCTTGAAGAAGTTCCGATTCTTGAAACGCTCGAGTCTTCGCTCGTTCTTGGGCGTGATTCGATCGCAGGACCGATCGTAAAACTCGAGCCCACCGCAGAGGAGCAGGTCCTCTGGTTCTGGGACCGAAAATGACAGCTTTGAGAATGTGGAGAAAGGGATCTGGTCCAGCATGTTCCACTCGGGTTGAATATCGACCGATGATTTGAAAACCGCGGCTTCGCGGCGAGGGACGTTGAGGAACCGCCATTTGGGGCCGAACCTGGGGCGCGGCGGGGGCTTTCCGTCGACGAGACGGAATGAGGCGTCGTCATCGGCGGAGGCAGGGAACGACTCGTCGTTCGAGAAGTCGAAGACTGAATCTGACGGGTTCTTGGACCGGGCCGGGTTGTTGAAGGTGCGGGTCCAGTCGGCGATCCGCCCCAACTTCTCGGCGCGGGAGAATGGGGCGAAGGGGACGTTGAGGGGGAGGTTGGAGGTGGTGGTTGGGGTGGTGGCGCTATCCGGTGGGCCCCACCCGTCTGGATTGAACGGGACGCCTCCGACTTCGAAGCCTTCGACCATGGCTGATGGATTTGAGAGATTCAGAAAGAGGAAATTGGCGGTGCTGACAGTGAAAGAAGCTTTCAGTCCCGATTGGGTTTGGGATTAAACCCTAGTTTTCGTGCAGTTATATACTACGGGTTAATTTACTGTTTCATCCCTGGGCCGTAATGTACTTTTCGGGCTTGGTTGGTTCTCTCGTCAAGTGTGGGCTTTATCTATTGGGTTGGGCCTTGTCGGGTTTGCAGAATTGGATTGGATTGATTCACACACCCAAATTAGTTCGTCAAACAAGTTCAACTTTGCTGCTTCTGCATTCGTATGGAGATCGAAATTGGAGAAAGATAAGCAAGTCCTGACTTCTTTTGATTTACTAATTATAATTAGGGTTTTCAGTAGAAGCATAGCACACTTCTCATTTCGTTGGTGATGGCATATTGAATCCTGCTTCACCTGATTTAAGGATCAATGATGATGATCAATGCAAGGCAAACTCACACATAAGATAAGACTATATATAATAAACTAAGATTTTCTTTTCAATTTTTTAATGTTTATAATCATCTTATAATTATTTGATGTGCCTTTTCCTAGTGAATTGTCATCACAATGTCTTTACTTTTTGCTTTTGTTGGATAGGGTTTGAGGATTTGTTATAAAGTTGGTGAATTGTAATACTTTTTTTGTGCGCTGAACGCATTATGTCGAACTCTGACAAAAAAGCATATGAGATACAGTATTTAGTGATAGACCTCATATAGACTGTGTATTGCAATTTGCAATATATAACACACTTCTAACTCATGGGAAGATTGTTCTTTTTTATTTTATGAAGCTATTATTTTTACTTTTTTAAACAACCGTCAATCGTAAGATTTGAATTGAGAACATCTTTCGACAAAGACAAAGTGGAGATTAAATATCAATGGATCATATGGTCATTAGCTTATGAAGATTGTCATGGTTTTGGAAATCCCATACATGACATGAGTGAAGGTTCTTATCTGTTTATTGGGCAAATTCAGTAAGCTAGTTTTTCTTATCTGTAATATATATGAAGGTTCTCTTTCGATTGCTCCTATTCATCGCAGACTTACCTTGTTAACAAAACTCTTGCATTCATGTTCTGAAATATCAACCAATAATTCATCTCTCTCTTCTTCAAACAATATAAGCTATTTATGTACCCTAATAATTATGCACTGGATAATCATTATCAGAAAAAGACTGTCACCACCAGAGATAACAAATGTTCGTAAGCTTCAATAATTCAAAGAAAGGTCAAGTCAAGAAAGAAAACATTTAAAAGAGGGAGCATATAGGAGGATAAAAAGAAACAAGTTCCACATGCCCAGCTAAACATCAGATTAACACAGATTCCCAGCGCATCCACTTTTTCTGTCCATTTCCTTCCACACAATATATATACACATATATAACAGATAACGAAATAAGCATATAACACAAAATCAAAAGAAAGATTAATAGTTCTGGAAACTTTTAGTTTGTGCACATGAAGATAAGTAGTGAAGCAAATGTAAGAAAACCAGAACACAATATTTCTGTTGCTTCTCCAACCCTTTCATTCCTCCAATGACCTAATTTTTGAAACTTACTGTAGACTACTACTCTTTGTTTTGCAAGTAAGAAAGCATGTATTTTTCGAATCATATAAGATCGATCATACTTATTGACTTATATCGAAAGTATAATTCGGACTCTGTCGATAGTCACCTAACAATTTATATGATGAAACAAAAACCTCAATATTTCATTGAGTGAGTGAACAAGCATGAATTTTGGTAAACTGCAGTAAGTCCTAGATGTAAGCAAAAGAAAAGAAAAGCTCGAGATCGTGACCAAGGGGCATATGCATAATGACATAGTCATTCTAAAGGACTCACAAGAAGATCACCAACCAAACTCAGAGAAATATACATATAATTAAGGTTATCAATCCCTTCAATATAGAGCAGCACTTTGTGATCATATTGTATGCTTCAAAATGAACCAGCTCTACCGTTCACAAGCTTTTTCAGTCTCTCTGATATCCTTGCAGCTACGGGGCCTGGTGCAGACTCTCCAATCTACTTATGAAGAAGCAAAAACATGCGTAAATTCATGAATAAACCATTCTATATAGAAATATACGTATCTATATCTAGAAAAAAAAAATTATAATGAATTAATGTTGTTTGTTTGGTTAATTATACCTTGGAATGTATTGTGTGGAAAATGGTATCTTCAACAATTGAAAAACTGGCGTTCACAATGTCGGCTCCCTCTTCATGAAGCACGCGAATTGATTCATTAAACATGAACTGATAATCCAACCCAGTTATCAGAACAACCTGTAGAGCTGAACCCATTTCTTGAATCTCAATCTCAATCTGTGGTGATTTTAAGCCCCCCATTACTCCACCACCAACAAAGCCGGCATTATTATTTCCACTCTTCTCAGCTCCCATTAGGCTCTCTTTCTTCTCCCTCATTTTCTCCAAGTTCGTCTGTAGCTTTTTGATGTAGCTCACAGCATCATCTAGCTGATCTGGTAGCGATGTCACTTCCTGCAAAATTCCATTACCAAAAACACTTCTCAATATGGACTTACTTTGTCAGACAAATGCTTATGTTGCGATTGTGAAATCTGGAGTACAACTCATTTTAAACCAAATCATTTTGATGAATGAATCAAATTCACAGTTTGACAAGAGAAGATTATTGATGAATACATATATATACACATAGGGGAGCAGTAGAGTGAGAGAGATACCCTTGAACGTTGATGGGGAACAAGAGAATTGAGCTTGGAGTATAGGGCTTTCATTTGATTCCTCCTATTTTTCTCTATGGTTTTCCTATCAGCTCTAGATGAACTAGGGCAGTGCTCCATGAATATGCCAAGCTCTAGCTAGCTAGAAAAGCTAAGTTAGCTGTACTGTGCTACCAACCAATAAAGAGAAAACAATTTTCACTTGCAAAATTGAAGTGCTTGATGATATATGTATTATACATAAATAGTCAAAAACTTAACAAATGTTGGTCATCAATTTGTTGTTGCGTGCGCTTTTATCAAGACTCTCTCTCATGAAGAGAAGAGAAAGACAGCCAAAGGTGAAAAGAAAAGCAATACTGTATCATTAGATGCTACTGAGAAAAGTTTACAGATTTCAGAGGGCACTGGGACCCTTCATTCCTGTTTGGCAGGGCCCTACGTGCGCACCACCGTCCTTGACCGTCATTTCCACAGACGAAAACACATGGTTCTGGGCTGTGCTATTTCCGGATTTCAACAACCGTAGAGGATGTATCAATCAATTAACGTATAATTAAAATGGAAATTAGCAGATTAATGTTCTTCTAGACCATCTTTTGCATTATTTTATAAAGTCACAGTACCAGCTATAAATTTATGTCCTACCTACCTTAGAAACACAAAAGGGCAATATTCTTAAATTGTGTAAATAGATAGACAAGAGGAGTCATGTGTGTAATTGATATTTATCGTTAATGCATGTAGGTCACATTGCATCAACGGTCCGTATTAAAGAATGGCCATTGTATTCTTCGATACATGCACAAGGACTAAAAAACTTCTTTTCACGCAACCTTATTCTTCTTATGTTCATTAATTAAGTTTATGAAGTGGTTAACAACAACAAACTATTTGGTAAGTAACCATGTGGTTTTTAGCAAGCACATTTTATACATGCTCACCACTGTGGCTGATGCTGCTAAATATGACAGCATTATCTCTGGTCTTCTTTTTATGCATCTTTTGTTCATTCACATTTGGGTTTATCATGCAAATCATTCTCCACAGACTACTCTCCACTCCTTGATCTTATCCACTAGTTGTCGAAGCTGAGTGTTGATTGGTTTTGCTATACATCCCTCTAATTCAACACGTGCTTGAAGAGGGTCTATCAAGCCGAAAGGATCCTGTGGCTTCCTCCAAATATCAGAAATCTTTCCAATTAGACATATATAGCAAAGTTTAATCTGCGTTCACATATTAATTAAAGATGAGGCTAGCTACCGCAACTTTAGTCTGAATTCACATGTTAAAGATGGTTTTTTTTTTGTTTGTCGTTTCCACAGAAGACGTCAAACCATTATCAGAAACAATTACATAGAACTATATACATTTAAAGTAGCTTTAGGAGTTGTTACCACAACCACAGATAAATGGGGAGTTTTTTTGAGAGATTTGAAAATGACAAGCCCTCAAGAGAAACTAAAGTTGATAATCCGAAGGGAACAGATCATGAGTCGTGCTCTCAAATTCTTTTACAAACCCGGCTAGTGTTTTGCTTTCATGCCAAAAAAAAAAAAGGTGGGGACAATGGGGATTTTATAACAAGATGCTGTGTTCTTTTGATGATACTTTGAGTGTTCAAATCTTTCTTTCTACGTTCTTGCATTTCTTGCCACTTATATGTAACTGGCCAGGAGCGGTTCTAATAAAACTGCTGATGATCTTTCTAGGCTAAACACTTTTAGGAGTTGTTAGGAAATGGGTTCGAAGTAAGTTTTTTGATGCATGCTTCCTAACAACTAATACTAATCTAATCCATCTTTTTGTAGTAATCTAATGATTAACAAAAGTATTGTTCTTTTATCAAAGTTTAACATTTTGTAATGTTGTATGAGATATCAGCAGGTCAACACCATAGCACAATCGG
Organism: Prunus avium; assembly: GCF_002207925.1. Next base: position 399,637 of record NW_018922262.1, on the reverse strand, counting down.
CATTACGTTGGACGATTATATAAATAAGTTCTTATACATCTTCATTAAAATTGAGCATTGTTTTATTTTATTTTTTGGACAAAACAAATTTTTTAACTACTTTAATGTACGAGGAGGGAGATCAAACTCAAGTGTAAATGAGCGGACACACTATCTTAATCAACTGACCTAACCCATATGTGCAAAGTTGAGCATTGTTTAGAATATGAGAAATATAATCAAAATGAATGTGAAAGGCAAAATGAAGAGGAGGGGGTGAAAACGGCTTTAATTATCTTATGGAAAGGAGTTAGTTGGCATCATATTTGCCATACATAGTGGCTTTTGTTGGGGATTCTGTCGTTTGTTTTTGGAGCCCTGTAAAAGGACCGGCAAGGTCTGTGGACTCTCTGCCATTAAAGTTGATTGAATTGAATGGGTCTGCCACTAATAAAATAATGTCCAGGAAGACTCAATACATTTTTTATATATAATATTTATAAAGTACTTCCAGAAATGATAAAAAAGTATGATTTAATGCTCCACAAACCGTGCAACGCATCAGATGTCTATCTGATATTACAATTAAGTATTATTATTTTGGTGGGTAGAACTAGAAGTAGAACCCTAGAGTCCTAGACCCTTCCTAACCTTTATAAGAAGCCAAAACCACAATGCAAATTTGAAAACCCCGTCACCACTTTCGTGGGATCAGAAATTGACCGTACAACTTTGGAAGAGCCAATTGGGCAGGTGCTAAATGGTCTACAAAGGGAGAAATACTCGTGTGTTATTTCGGTCAATCATGTTATGTTAAGTGAAAATATTATCACGTGTGATATATTGTAATTGGCTGGGTATAGCAAAACAATGTTATCCTTGTTGCATACAAGTGTTTCTCCCTTTATAGGGCTAAACTTAGGTGCAACGTGTTTGGGTACAATCAAACTTGAGACATCTTCGAACAAAATGAAAATAAATATCACTAAATTAATAATTAGTTGGATTTGATATGTTAATTCAGTTAATTAAATGATACATCAAAATGAACCAACCACTTGTACTGGTCGGACCGATTGAAGAAAGAAAAAGAGTGGGAATAAAAAGAAGCACAGTCCAACCATGTCGTAGGCAAAGGTGCTGGAGCAGCTTTTACCCTCCAAAAAATAAAATAAAAATTCCGTCAATCTTTCTAAAATGCAATGCGGGGATCGGATGGTTTATCATTGGTTAGTCTGGTCAAAAGGAAATAATTAAGCATCTAAAATACGTCACTAAGTATATGGAATGGACCACAATTTGCAGACGTCACGTCTGTTAAAGTAATTAGATTGTGACCTCCAGAAATGAACGACAGATGAGGACCTTGTCCAAACAAATGTCGACAAATTAACAAAATTAATTCATTCACGCCAATTTTTAAGACACAACGGTTGTATGATGCAATTAAATTATCAAGATTCACAGCATTTTGAACCAAACCATGAATCATTTGACAGTTTGGGAAATTTCACTTTCTCATTTTCACTGCTTGGTGCAATTGCATTCATGGTTCATGATATCGCTTGTACCGAAAGAAAAATATCACGGGTTGGAAGTTATAGGTGGCAAAAGCAGAAAGCCCATTCTCCATGCAATGCATCTAAATTCTTCTGGGGGAGTTGCTTGCGAAATGTCATATCGCAACATTAAACTCTTTAAGCTACACAAGGAGACAATTGTGTTGTTCCTTGAATGAGCAGACAAACCCAGTTGTGTTCTTGGCAATACAACACACAAAAACAATGTGAGAATTTATGTGAACATGTCCTTCACCACCTACCCTTTTAAAAGATCACGGATTTTTTTGAACCCAAATTTCCATACAAGTAATCAAACATTATGATGCAAGGAGAAACGTGTAGGCCATGCATCCACTTTCGCTTCAAAACTAGACATTTATGTTTGTATCAAAGAGTCTTCAAAGCGTGCAAGGCAGGCAAAGGGGTAGGGGAGGAGACAATTGGACAAAAGGGTAGATGACTGGGTGGTGCTATAAGAAAACAGAGGGGTGTGTATGGTAATTGCCTAATTGGACAAGCCAATTCATTATTGGTTTGGTTTGATGAAGAATGCATTCAAATGCTTGGGAAGGTAAATAGAAAGAAAATGAAACACAGCACCAATCATTCTGGTTGTGAAAATGACATGTGAAAACAAAACCCATCCTTGATTGATTGCATGAACAAAGCTGAATCTATAAAAAATATCTAAAAAGGCTTGGACAGATAGAAGAAGAACTAATAAGAATATTCAAACTTGCAAAAGAAAAGGAGCCATGATAACTGTCACAATATGGCATTTTCCACCTCTCTCTCTCTCTCTAAAGAGATAGAAGAAGAACTAATAAGAATATTCAAACTTGCAAAAGAAAAGGAGCCATGATAACTGTCACAATATGGCATTTTCCACCTCTCTCTCTCTCTCTCTCTCTCTCTCTCTCTCTCTCTCTCTCTCTCTCTAAAGAGATAGAGAGTGAGAGAGAAAAAAAATATATGCAAAATTGATAAGCATTTGTTGTGTATGTAAATAATATGAAAAAGATATTTGCTTCACTCCAATGCATGCCTTTCAATCTATTTGTTCACTTCCACTGTTCCACATGAATGTAACATAATAGAGAAATACAATTTTAAAAAAAGGCTTGAAAAACGAACCTTCTTTTTTTAATTACAATTGACCTGGTGACACTACAAAAGCCAGATCATAAGAAAGATTCAAGAGAACTTGGGTTTGGGCACGGGTGTGCTATGAGGATGCACAGGACCAAGCTTATGAATCCGGTGAAGGAGCCCCTTCTTATGATCTTGGCAAATTAGATTTTGTACATGAGTCAACGTTCCGTCACGGGCAAGGGAAGACTCGAATTGCTCCAATACCTTCACAACCTGACAAAACTCAGGCCTTTTATCTGGTTGCAAGGACCAACATTGCTCGATCAAGAGTCGCATGGCAGATGGGCAGTCCTTTGGAATAACAGGCCTCAAATTCTGAAAAGAAAGAACCCACAATATCTTAGAATGTATTCCATATGTAACTTATAAGTTAGAAGTTTCTTTTTTATAAGTAACTTTTTTATAGGTATGCATCATATAGAGCTTCACAAGAAAGAGTAAATGGCAATATTGAAGGTGCTGCAAGCTCAAATCTTTTGCAAACTCATTCCATGATGAGTTATGACCCTCATCTGCTACTTATTGAAGACTAACCTTCACAGACTAAGGGAAGGAGCCCAATATGCAACCCTTCTAAGTTCGAACTATAGACAGGGGAAATAAAAGTCAGAAACATACCTTATTCACTACAGCAAAAGCAGCTTGAATGGGATTCATATCCTCATAGGGGATTGCTCCGGCCACCATTTCCCAGAAGACAAGTCCGAAACTGTACACATCAACCTTCCTCCCATAGGATTTACGCTTGATCATCTCCGGGGCCATCCAACGGTACGTCCCAGGGTCATCAGCCAAAGAATCGCAGTACGCCTCCTCGCATGCTATACCAAAATCAGCAATTTTCAGGTGGAATTCTTGATCAATAAGAACATTTTCGGGCTTGAGGTCCCTATGAATGACTCCTTGTGAGTGTATGTATTCCATTCCCCGAGCAATGTCCAAGGCAATGGCAATCAGTTTCTCCAAAGGAAGAGATTTATCCTCCAGTTTGTGCAAATATGCCCTCAAGGAACCCTCTGATAAATATTCCGTGACTACACAATATACGGGTGGCTTTCTACAGGCTGCAACGAACTGTTTCATTGGATCAAGATATCAGCAACAAAGGATACACAATTTCAGCAAACTAAAAGGCATGAATCGCAATTATGATAGTTATAAACATGGTTCAAACATATCTGATGTCTAAAAACTTCAATCTATAATAGACTATTGGTTGACCAGCATACGAAAATTGAAAAGCCAAAAGAATAATTCTGACAAGGCAAGGGAGAAAATTACATAACCAAATAACATATGAAAGGTGGAGAAAGGAAGAATTCAGTCACCTTTATGACATTTGAATGGTGGAGACGTGATAGAAGAGTAACTTCTCTCCTAAACTGTTTCTCCAATCGAGCTGCCAATACTCCACTTTCGTCATCATCCGGAGCCCTGATAATCTTAACTGCAACAGCTTCATCGTTGTAAATACCATGGTAGAGCCTGCTATGCGCCCCATGAGCAAACTTAAGCCCAAGAAACAACTTTGACAAATCAACACTAAATTCATCGGCAGCTTCCACAGCATTAACTCTGCCACCGGCATGGTCAAAGTACTTGGCCCAAGGCGACTCCTTCCGGTTCTTCGACTTGTCATTGACTTTCATAGACGCCAAGTGCCTCAGGGGGCTCGTATTCATCGGATTCGATGCCTTAGTTTGTGAATCCTTACTAAATAACCTTCCCATAACTTTTCTCTTAGGATGTGGTGTCGAAAACCTCTTGGCTTCAGACTTGGCTTCCTTAAACTCATCAGAGAGGGTGGTCTGAGGCAGAGGGGACAAAGATCTCTGCTTGGTAATGAGATTTCGCTGAAACCGTGAAGGAACATGGTTCCTCTGAGTCTTTGAATTATTGAGCCTTGAAGTCTGATTAGAAGGAGCCTCTGTTGCTGTTGCTATAGGCCTTGACTTTAACCCTGAAATCCGGTCTTGTTCAATGGTTAGAGGAAGGGAGGCCAATCTTGAAGAATCAAAGCGATGAGAAAACTTTGTTCTCCTAATCCAAGAATTAGCCTCTTCCTCCATATTTCCCAGTAATTCTATGAATCCAATCCAGCTTTACACCCACAACACTTCCTTAATCTTCTTCTCCTCCTTCTCCTCTAGCTGAGAAGGCGGCTTAAAACCAAGTCGATACTCTTTAAACAATCTAATTTCAACTATAGAGCTCGAAAAACCAAATTTCTTCAAGCCCATCAACAACCTCTGCTTATAAACTAATAGACGGAAGAAGAAAAAAATCAAACTTTTTTCACCACTGAAAGCAGAAAAGCATTCAAACCCTTGAAGAATGAGGCTGTATCAAATCCTAATCTCATCTCCATCAGAACCAAAATTCCATCAAACCCACCACATCCCATCCAAAAGCAGACCTTCCAATCAAATAATATGGACCCCGAGCACCACCAAACCCTCTAACCTCTGAAAAAACAAACTTGTTTTGGTTTCAAAGTCAAATACCACCTTCCGTAAAAGCCTGGAAATTCATACACACATAACCCAATAAACAAGTCAATAAAAATTTAAAAAACCAAAAGCCCCAAAAAAACAAAAGTGTACTCAATTATATTGAAAACGAAGAAACACCCATGATTACAACCCCATCAACCACGGAAGAGAGAATAAAAAATTTATTAAAAAAAATCATTGTGTCAAAACAATCATAAATTCACTAAAATAATACAGAATAAAATATACCCATATGCAAAATAATTAACATTCCACATAATATCACACCAAAAACAAAGTCAAAAAAATTATATTTAAAAAAGGGTAACCAATTAAAAAGTCTGAGCTGATAAGCTTACCATAAGCGATATGGCTTCTACATGATGGCGACAAATCACCATGAATTCGAATTGTATTTCACCATTTCAACATTCGATATGGGGTAATGGGAAGAAAGCTATGATCTTTGGTAGGGAGGAAAGATTTATAAATAAAATAATAATAAAAACCCAATACTCCTAGAAGATTTTTTTCTACTTTTTCCGTAGACAATTTGCTTATACGTATCGTATAAGCTGGAGCGTAGATTCCATGGACCCCGATATTTTTGGTGAGGTCTCTCTAATGGTGCGGTGAGGAGATGTGAGGTTTCAATGGGGGGTGGTGGTGAGTGGGGGCCACCAGAGCGGAAGTCAGAAAAGACGGATTTGAGAAGAAGGTGAGGTGAGAGAGAAGAGGAAGAGGAGAATTCTTTGATTAAAATAATGTAAAATGTGGGATTACATGTGTCGTTATCGGAGAGAATGAGGTACGGATGACTTTTAAAAGCCGAACGCCAGCGGGCACCGAAAGACAACGAACCTACGGTTATCTGTTAGAGCAACTCCACCGAGGCCCCCTTGCCTCGGGCTGGGGGAGTTTTTAGCAAAAATGGGTTTCCAGCGGTGAGCCCGAGCAAGGGCTGGAGTGGGTCCCACGCAACTCGGGCTGGCCCGAAGGCCAGTTCAGCCCGAGGTCCAAAACGCAGGCTGTGCTACAGTATCGCTACAGTGCCCCCACGTGCTACAGTACCGTTCATGTGATTTTTTTTCTGTTGCCACATGGCGTCGTCTGGGCTCTCCGATCTGTTTTTTCCTCCAATCCAACGGCAGCCAATTTTTTTGCAATAAAATACTAGAAAAAATTCGGAATTTTTTTTTATGGACCCCGATATTTTTGGTGAGGTCTCTCTAATGGTGCGGTGAGGAGATGTGAGGTTTCAATGGGGGGTGGTGGTGAGTGGGGGCCACCAGAGCGGAAGTCAGAAAAGACGGATTTGAGAAGAAGGTGAGGTGAGAGAGAAGAGGAAGAGGAGAATTCTTTGATTAAAATAATGTAAAATGTGGGATTACATGTGTCGTTATCGGAGAGAATGAGGTACGGATGACTTTTAAAAGCCGAACGCCAGCGGGCACCGAAAGACAACGAACCTACGGTTATCTGTTACGGTTCGCACGGACCAATTTCTCTGTACGTGCGAGGTTCGACGTGTTAAAGCTTAAAATTGTAAATCTTTTGCTGTTTGCTGTGTGATTATGTTAGGTAAAGAGCTGGAGATTATGGAACTTGCATCTAGGATTAATAAAAATAGTAATTGTGGATAAAATTTCAACTTTTATCTTGAATGCGAGGATAAATGTGTTGTATATATCTAGATTTTAGAATAGATACGCATGCAAAATCTGAAGATGGATTCCGTCATCAACCTCGATATGAGAGTAAATACTCTATTGTTAGAGTTATACATTATTAAATTGTATCTAAAAATGGATTACTTGATTTTTACAAATTTAGTGCAAAGTCTTGATTTTCTACATGTGCATTTGTAGAAAATTTACCATAATATTGTAGTTTTTATGGAGTAAATTGAAACGCAAAAGCCTAGACTCCAAAATGAAGATGAGATCATGAGAACGAGACAATGACACTTAAAGTATAGAAGTACTTTCACACTAGGATGGTTCTTTCCAATTTCCAAGCTATCATCTTTTACTTGATAAGAAGGAATATGTAGTGGATTGGTTAGAGCATTCGTAATAGACTTCCTAAGCCATATACTTAGACAAATTTTAGGGAGGAATTGGAAAAATACAACTTCAACCATGCTCCATATTTACCTCCTAAAATAGGTAGACTTCTAAATATGAGGAGAGAGAAAAGACTCCTAAAATAGGTAGACTTCTAGGAGCTCCTAAATATGAGGAGAGAGAAATGACTTCTAGTGGCTCATCCATTTCTTTCTCCTGTCAAAACAAAATTTATATTCCCATATATCCATTACGGATGGCTAGGGTGGTTCCAAAAGCGTGATTCCCTTGCCATCTATGTGGATTTCACAGCTAATACTCCTTGCAGACTTCGTTACCATAGTAAGCAGCTTGAACAATACAAATGTAGGAAGTGTTGTTGGTCCAAGTCTTGTTGGATGGTTACTTAGAGCAAAAAGGCGATTAGTAAAAGGCAAAAATCCTTGGAGCAAAAAGACGTGATGCTATATGTGTAATTTTCAGACTACTCGTGACGTGAGTAGCAACCAGAAAATCGAGCTAGGACATATGGAAAGAGAATATATATATATATATATACATATTTGTGTTAATATGGGAAATAGAAGAGATCACGAGTTTTGAAGATATGATATTTACATAGATTTGAAGAAGGAGATAAAGGAAGAAGAAGGAAAAAAAACACTCTGTTGACATAAAGTTGGAGTTAGTAAGGCTAGAGCTTTTTTTTAAAAAAAAAATTGTTAGAGGTAGATTGAGTTTTTATATTAAGGATGATGTGACGATCTGGATCCCCTGACTTGTAAATTGATTATTGAATAAAAAGAAAATGGAGGTTTAGCTTTTCTCCCTTTTACGAAAAGAAAGGAAAGTAGAAATAAATAAAATGGTCCAAATAATTAAGTATTATTGGGTTTTGTCTGCTTCTTGCTTTTGCAAGGTTTTGTTTTCTTTCCTTTTTCTTTAGGGTTTGTATTCTAGTCTTTTGTGTCTGGTTTTTGGATGATCTTGCTAGATCTGCTGCTTTTGTGGCAGATCTCGGGTAGATCTCTCTGTATTGGAGGTGGAGCTTCTGAATTTGGTGGATCTACATTTATTGTGCTTGGGGATTAAGGGAATTAGGAGATGCTGGGATGTTCTTTGGAATGTCCTAGTGGAAGTTGAGCGATTATACCCTCCACTCTTGAGGTGTTTCTTGTCCCATGAAGTTTGAGAGATTGTTTTATGTCTTGATCTTCTTTAAGTACTCGTTGCTGCAAGGATTTGGGTCCTCCTCATCTGTAACTCCTTGTTAGATGAGTTTAAAATTGTATATGTCTTTTGACAATCTTGTAATACTTGTGTTTAATTGGTGTTGTTGTTTTAGTCTCTGTATTGCAAGAACCTTCTGGATGTGTTCTTATTGTTGTAGCCGGGCTTATACCCTGTTCTTCAATGGATTCTATATTGTTTCACAAAAATAAAATAAAATAATAATAATAATAATAATAATAAAATTGTCCAAATATCCATTGAGACAAAGCCCATATATTCACATAAATCCAACCCAAGCGAATGAAATAGGATTTTGACACATTGTTGACAGGCACACGTTGGTTTACTGTAAATTGGGCCGGTCCGGAACCCAAGCAAATGAAATTGGATTTTGACACATTGTTGACAGGCACACGTGGTTTACTGTAAATTGGGCCGGTCCGGTTTTGACCCAATGAGAATCCCGGAAATGGGCCACTGGGTCCGATGGGCGTGATTTAAATGGACCAATCATATTGGTGTAATTTAATGACGCGCATGCCGTAATAATAGTGTAGAAAGTTTTTTTATAAAAAAATCAGGGGAAGTAAAAGAAAGCCTTCTTTTTTCAGGAAAAGGAAAGTAAAAGAAATATTTAAAGAGAACCCCCTTACTAGTACTAGTAGTAGAAATCCATATCCCATTCCCATACATACATATGCTGCTAACCCAGAGCTTCTTCCTTCCTGTCTGTTTTAAACCAGAATTATTTATTTCACAGGTCTGGTCTCTTCTTCAAAATCTGGCTTTGTGCTTTTTCTAATATAGTTTTACTTTTAAATTAATACTCTTCTGCACTTTAATTTATGCTCTTTTGTGTCCTATTAATTTATTATTGTATATAGATACATGTACTTGTGTTTTCTATCGAGGTGATTTAAATCTTAGCTGAAGCTTCAAATTATCATAAAATTTAATTTTGAGTATCAAACAAAATAGTGTCCGCAATTACACCATGTTTATATAATGTGTATAATCGTATCGTACAATTGGCATGACACACTAGTGTGTTTTCTATCGAGGTGATTTAAATCTTAGCTGAAGCTTCAAATTATCATAAAATTTAATTTTGAGTATCAAACAAAATAATGTCCGCAATTACACCATGTTTATATAATGTGTATAATCGCGTATCGTACAACTGGCATGACACACTAATATTTATGATTCTTCACATACCATGCTATTCGTAATTCACTTGTTATATGAGTGAGCTTGTAATAGTTAAGAGTATATCTATCATTAGACCCAATGTTCTGTGCTTGATTCCCATTCTCTATTTGTGTAAAACAAAGAAAAAGATGTTACTAAGTAAGTCAATATACTAATTGGCTTTTTTTTTTTCTCTTTTCCAGACAGATGGAGTAAAGTGAACGCTTCAGAAAAAGAATGTTGTGGTGTTCACATTGCGGAGTTCTTGTTCCTCCAATGAGAGATGATCATCAGTTTGTGTAAGCAACGCCTTATTATCTTTGCTACTTTTCAAAAGTGCTTTTTTATGAAAATTTGTTTTTCTAGATACACTTATAAAATTTTATGCCAAACGTGTACATGTGCGTGTGGCCCTTTTAGAAGCAGTCATAAACAAACCCATATCACTGCTTTTGCTTCTTCTCCTTTTGGTTTACTTCAGATCATGCAGTGGTTGTGGAAAAGTGCTTATCTATCGAGATGCCAGTACAGGTGAACCTACTTTGGTCAAAAGCTCCGGAAGAAAGGTACCATATCCCTCTTTTGGGCATCATATCCATAATCCATCTCCTGGTTATTCTCTAAGAACGTACCAACCGTGGGAACTGATGTTTTTGCTTTTTTACTTCGTTTGCAGGGCCGGAGGGCTGGCTCTTCTTTAAAATCGGTTTCAAGTGACAATTCACAGTCATTTGAAGGTCCTTTAAACGAGGGTATGCCTTAAAATTTAGCACATCAATTAATTTTCTGAACATACAAATATAAATGCAGATGTTCAAAACTATTCTCAAACTGTTTATTTCTCTCTATGTCCTGTTTTTCTTGAGATTAGGACTGTGGTCAAAACGAGCTGTCGGTGCCAATCCTGCTATGCTGCTCAAGATCAAGAAGGTTAGTCTGAGGAATTTTTTTTCGCTGAAAGCAGTAAATCTTAAATAGAACTGGCATTTTGTGTTCTAATTACATGATTATAAACATAAACACAAAACTAATTTGTTTAAGGGTCTTCTACTTTGCGGTGAATTCTTTCAAATTCAAAATTTAAACACTTGAATTTCCAGTTTGAAACCGAACTTTCTTTTGCCTTTTATCAAACAAATAATTGCTTGTTCTTCATCTGTTGGCAGCATGCTCCTAGTTCGAGGAAAAAGTCCAAGGCAATAATAATTCATGCTGGTGATGCCAAAGGACAAAACCCTCTCACCATAGAGCATGAATCAGACATCACTGAAAATGACTTCAAATTGAGGCAGGATTATGAAAATGTTAAAGAGGGAGGTGATGGAAGGCTAGCAAATTATAAATCGCCCGTTCCGAATCAAGAAAATATTCATGAATCTACCTATGATGCTGATGATGATGCTGATTGTGATTAGGGATGTTGGATGTTTAATGTGTCTTATATGCAACTGTGTTAGGCTGCTCATACATCTGTGCGAAAATCATGTTCCATATACCAAGCAAGTGTTAATTAGTAATAAAATGAAATTTCATCAAACAGAGCATGTTTTCTTAGGAACAAAAACTCCCCATGTTCTTGATTGAAGAAGTTATTATGTTAAAACTTGTGCCTCCATCAGCAAGAAAATGTGTAAAAAGGTAAAAGAATTACAATTGCTCCCTCTTGAACTTTTTTTTATTTTTATTTTTCTGAAGCAGAACTGTTGTTTTGCAGTAGCTTACAGTGGGCAACAACAGATTTCATATCCATTATTACTAATTAGATGATCTTCTCTCCTTTACATATATAGTATACATACACTAAGCTCAGAAGTATTAGAAACTTTACTATTTCAACACGATCAAAGCAAGCAGATGAACCAAAAAAACTTGCTTAAAATCACACAACTTCAACTACTGTGATGCAATAACTGTTAGGCAGCATCTCCAGCAAATCTACGGTTAACATGGATTCCTTCAGCTTCGGCCGCAACCTGCCAGAGTTTCCCACTGACAAAAGTGGTGTTGATGTTGTTCTTTTGCAGGGACTGAGCCATTTAGCTTGCATGTACTTCTGCTTCCTCCATGGCCCCATGTGCATTTTCTTCTCCTTCATGCATTTCTTTGCAGCTGAGCATAAGATTTTAATTAGGTTTTGTAGTCTCTCAACTTTGCCAACAAACACTTCAGGAAGCCGGTTCACCAGATTATTGTATTCATTACTTGCTCTAGCCATCTCGAACTCTGCTCTGAAGTTGAGTTCTATAATCACCCTCACCTCTCCTTTCTTAGGGTTTGAACCGTCCACAACATCAATAAATGTGTGCTCTCCTGAACAACAATGAAAACAAAGGCATCATTAGCATCTTAACCTTGGTTCGACTGTGAATCTGAGTCATTGGTCATATAGATTTTTGTTTGAATGTGTGATATCGAGATACTACCTACCTTATTCAATTGCTCTATTTTTCTTTTTATCTATATATATAAAGCAAAAGATAAAGAATGGTAAAACATTCAAAATACTAGAAAATGCGCTTGGTTAATGCAAACATTAATAATTGAAAGTATTAATTAAATGAGGATAATATGGTAAATTCACACTTTTTCATATTAGAAAAATTAAAATTAAAAAACAAAATCAGATAATAGATCATATTTTTATAAAACACAACTACCCATTATCTTTTTTTAAAAAAAAACCTTTCGCATGCGCGGAAGAGCGTGCGAAGAGGCTAGTCTTATTTATTAAAAAAAGAAAAAAGCCCAAAGGGGCTGTACGTGCTAATTATAGAAGACATTAAACATTTGTGTGCAGACTAAAATTATTTTAGGTAGAATGTCAAAAAAAGAGCAAGGTAGGTCAAAAAGAAGGTGTGTGATGGGATATATTGTATTAATTAATTAGTGAAGTATTTAAATTATATATTTAATCTGTTTTTACCTGAAGGAATATCCGGCGAACTCCTCCACTTAGACTTGCAGATGGCACTGTTGTAACCAGCATTGCAAAGCCCGCCGGAAACTTCTCTCATGAGGCAGCTCCGGCAACCGCTAGCCATCGGTTTCCCGCAGCCACACTCTGTCCCTTCCCTATTTATCTCCTTAACCGCTTCCTTTGTCACACTCCTAATACTCGTCTCTAGAGAACTAGTCCTGCACAAGGTCACCTGCAAAACACGTAACAAATACTTAAGTTGTCAGACTCTAGATCAAGGTTATAAATTATCAAACAAGTTTGATAACATAACATTTTCGTATTATATATACAAATGCGTATGCGTAAACAATTACTTGTAAAAGCTGGTGCTGGTTTTCCCAAAACCTCCTGTCCTTCTCCTCCTGATCTCCAGCTTCTTCTTCCTCTTCATCTAACAAGAAGGCTTCATTTTCTTGGCTTCCATCGCTGCTGCTGCTACAGCTTTCCCGGAATTCTTGACAATCCTCAAGAAACCCGAAAACCATGCCGGAAAAACTCGCCGCCAGTAATTGTCGAGCGGTGGCAGGAGTTCTAGCCATTTAAGGATATCCCACGCTACTAGTAATTTCTAGCTGCTACACAGATGGTGTGAGCGTATTGGCATGAACAATGTGAGGAATAACATTGGGCTTAAATACCAAAACCAAAGTTTGGATGATGGTGGGGCCCACTAGGCCAACATGGACTACAAGCCGCCGCGCCCGCGCACATGAAGGGGGACGCTATTTACCAACGTGGCTTGATCCAATTCGGTGAGGTAAATCGAAGCGGTTCGGTTGTTTTTGTAGAGATTGGGCCGGACAGCAGGGATCCACGTAAGGCACGTCCAATAATTGCAACAATCTATCTGGATATACTCGAATATCAAGCTTCTGTTTTTTATTTTCTATCTCAAATGTTTTATAAAATAGTTGCAGATGCATCTCTATCATGATCTTGTGAGTGGTGGGACCATCAGGGCTGGAATGATTGAGATGACACGATGTTTGTTAAGTGTCTTAGATGTTGCAATTTGGATCGATCAGAGCCGTTGATGCTCGAGCCCTATCCGATTAGCGGGGCCTACCTGTCGCTCAACCGACCCATTATTAGTACCTTCTAGTTAATATCGTAATTTCTGAATGTCTTTCGCAAGATTAACATTAGATATGAGAATGTCACGAATACGCGGCGTCTTGGCCTCGCCAATAATAATAATTCTCTTTTAAAGCGATTTTAGGCTAATTAAAATTCATCTAAACACTGAAATTAGTGCTTGATTAAATAATAATTCTCTTTTAAAGCGATTTTAGGCTAATTAAAATTCATCTAAACACTGAAATTAGTGCTTGATTAAATAATAATTCTCTTTTAAAGCGATTTTAGGCTAATTAAAATTCATCTAAACACTGAAATTAGTGCTTGATTAAATAATAATTCTCTTTTAAAGCGATTTTAGGCTAATTAAAATTCATCTAAACACTGAAATTAGTGCTTGATTAAATAATAATTCTCTTTTAAAGCGATTTTAGGCTAATTAAAATTCATCTAAACACTGAAATTAGTGCTTGATTAAATAATAATTCTCTTTTAAAGCGATTTTAGGCTAATTAAAATTCATCTAAACACTGAAATTAGTGCTTGATTAAATAATAATTCTCTTTTAAAGCGATTTTAGGCTAATTAAAATTCATCTAAACACTGAAATTAGTGCTTGATTAAATAATAATTCTCTTTTAAAGCGATTTTAGGCTAACTAAAATTTATTTAAATACGTGAAATTAGTTATTGATCTAATAACATTTCTCATTTAAAGTGATTTTAGGTTCGGATTCAATTTTTTAATGGTATACGCAAATATTAGATTTCTGAAGTTCAACCTGTCATTAATTTTTTTAAGCTAATACAGAACTCATGATGAAACAAAAGCTATTTTATTAATTGTGGCTGCATCAGTCTTAAGTATATTAGACCTAACACACATGCGAGAGGAAAGCTAAGAAAAAAAATTATATTAATCTTACGTACCTAATATTGGTCAAGTTAGGCATCGGTGTCGGCAGGTAGGTTAATTAGGTCTTTTTGGTAAAAATATCACAAAAAAGATTCTAATCCTTTCCAAACATGAACTAAACTATTGTCTAAGCATTGTTGCTTTTGTTTTAAATGTTCATACTCTTCTATTATATTATGTCTAGTTTTGTGATTGTTATCCCAACAAATATCTTTTCCGCATCCTCAATGCTAATCTTTTAATCTTCTTTAGATTAAACAAAAGCTCTACAATAAGTATGTTTTTTTATATGAGAAAGAGGAGATCCGAATTTGAAACATTTTTCACAAGCACTCATCTGTAATTAATAAAGTTTTTTTTTTAACGAGGGAAAAGCGATAGTATTTTATTGATATTATTTTGTTTATTGGTGCATAGACTATAGTCATTGTTTATTAATTGTCTATGACTCTATGATGATGCCATCTTAGTTAATTAAACCTAATAATACGTTGGCTATACCTTAAACACACAATAAGAAACAAACTCGGAATCTAATTTCACTAAGAATGCAGATACCAATTAACATTAATTAGTCACTTTTTCCCTTCAAACTGTATAATTTATAGTTGCTATTTTGTTTTCAGTCAATCACTTCCCATTAATTTATCATGCCAAGTTTGACCCATTCAACATATAGACAAGATTAAACCACCTGATCAATCTACAAGTTACAGGTGTAAATATATATATATATATATATATATGTATGGATTTGGACAATAATACTGTATTGAACATGTGTGTGGAGCCTTTGGATAAAAGCTTTGCTCGAAAAGGGATAAGACCAACATAATAGAAGATGCCAGAAGAGAAGGTGACATTTTGGCAACCTTGAATTGGAAACAGTGTGTTAGCAAATCGATCATTTCATTTTCATGGCATGTGTTCAACATGCTTTTGTTAACCTGTCCCAGATCGATCTGTACTTATTATCCAAAACATGCATAACACATATGCCTGTGTTTATCTGATTTCTTTAATGCCATGATTGTGTTTGAAGATGATAAGACCATTAATCAATCTGATCAAGGATCTGATCAGCCTAGCTAGCTTGCCAGGTAGGATCGTTATCTGCTATAGCTTTGTTCAAATTGGAATGATCTGGTCTAATTAGGTCAGCTTAAGACAGAGAAGGGTTTGGTTAATTTGGCATGTCCACTTGAAACCCGAAAACCATGCCGGAAAAACTCGCCGCCAGTAATTGTCGAGCGGTGGCAGGAGTTCTAGCCATTTAAGGATATCCCACGCTACTAGTAATTTCTAGCTGCTACACAGATGGTGTGAGCGTATTGGCATGAACAATGTGAGGAATAACATTGGGCTTAAATACCAAAACCAAAGTTTGGATGATGGTGGGGCCCACTAGGCCAACATGGACTACAAGCCGCCGCGCCCGCGCACATGAAGGGGGACGCTATTTACCAACGTGGCTTGATCCAATTCGGTGAGGTAAATCGAAGCGGTTCGGTTGTTTTTGTAGAGATTGGGCCGGACAGCAGGGATCCACGTAAGGCACGTCCAATAATTGCAACAATCTATCTGGATATACTCGAATATCAAGCTTCTGTTTTTTATTTTCTATCTCAAATGTTTTATAAAATAGTTGCAGATGCATCTCTATCATGATCTTGTGAGTGGTGGGACCATCAGGGCTGGAATGATTGAGATGACACGATGTTTGTTAAGTGTCTTAGATGTTGCAATTTGGATCGATCAGAGCCGTTGATGCTCGAGCCCTATCCGATTAGCGGGGCCTACCTGTCGCTCAACCGACCCATTATTAGTACCTTCTAGTTAATATCGTAATTTCTGAATGTCTTTCGCAAGATTAACATTAGATATGAGAATGTCACGAATACGCGGCGTCTTGGCCTCGCCAATCACATTCTCTCTTTTTTCTTTTTCTTTTTTTTTCCTGTTTTCCGCATAATTTGAGGCACTTTCGTCATTTGACGGTCCAATCATTTGAACCATGCCCATGAATGGGTCTATGTGCATTCATTTTGTCCTCGTGCTAAAGGGTAACGTGCATTTTCTCTGTTTTCAGTGATGGATGTGATTGATTTCCAATTTCAATTTTCATGTTTAAAAATGGTTTAATTTTCACCTGAAATGAAGGGTACCTAACCAAAATTCATCTAAACACGTGAAATTAGTGCTTGATTTAATAATAATTCTCTTTTAAAGCGATTTTAGGCTAATTAAAATTCATCTAAACACTGAAATTAGTGCTTGATTAAATAATAATTCTCTTTTAAAGCGATTTTAGGCTAACTAAAATTTATTTAAATACGTGAAATTAGTTATTGATCTAATAACATTTCTCATTTAAAGTGATTTTAGGTTCGGATTCAATTTTTTAATGGTATACGCAAATATTAGATTTCTGAAGTTCAACCTGTCATTAATTTTTTTAAGCTAATACAGAACTCATGATGAAACAAAAGCTATTTTATTAATTGTGGCTGCATCAGTCTTAAGTATATTAGACCTAACACACATGCGAGAGGAAAGCTAAGAAAAAAAATTATATTAATCTTACGTACCTAATATTGGTCAAGTTAGGCATCGGTGTCGGCAGGTAGGTTAATTAGGTCTTTTTGGTAAAAATATCACAAAAAAGATTCTAATCCTTTCCAAACATGAACTAAACTATTGTCTAAGCATTGTTGCTTTTGTTTTAAATGTTCATACTCTTCTATTATATTATGTCTAGTTTTGTGATTGTTATCCCAACAAATATCTTTTCCGCATCCTCAATGCTAATCTTTTAATCTTCTTTAGATTAAACAAAAGCTCTACAATAAGTATGTTTTTTTATATGAGAAAGAGGAGATCCGAATTTGAAACATTTTTCACAAGCACTCATCTGTAATTAATAAAGTTTTTTTTTTAACGAGGGAAAAGCGATAGTATTTTATTGATATTATTTTGTTTATTGGTGCATAGACTATAGTCATTGTTTATTAATTGTCTATGACTCTATGATGATGCCATCTTAGTTAATTAAACCTAATAATACGTTGGCTATACCTTAAACACACAATAAGAAACAAACTCGGAATCTAATTTCACTAAGAATGCAGATACCAATTAACATTAATTAGTCACTTTTTCCCTTCAAACTGTATAATTTATAGTTGCTATTTTGTTTTCAGTCAATCACTTCCCATTAATTTATCATGCCAAGTTTGACCCATTCAACATATAGACAAGATTAAACCACCTGATCAATCTACAAGTTACAGGTGTAAATATATATATATATATATATATATGTATGGATTTGGACAATAATACTGTATTGAACATGTGTGTGGAGCCTTTGGATAAAAGCTTTGCTCGAAAAGGGATAAGACCAACATAATAGAAGATGCCAGAAGAGAAGGTGACATTTTGGCAACCTTGAATTGGAAACAGTGTGTTAGCAAATCGATCATTTCATTTTCATGGCATGTGTTCAACATGCTTTTGTTAACCTGTCCCAGATCGATCTGTACTTATTATCCAAAACATGCATAACACATATGCCTGTGTTTATCTGATTTCTTTAATGCCATGATTGTGTTTGAAGATGATAAGACCATTAATCAATCTGATCAAGGATCTGATCAGCCTAGCTAGCTTGCCAGGTAGGATCGTTATCTGCTATAGCTTTGTTCAAATTGGAATGATCTGGTCTAATTAGGTCAGCTTAAGACAGAGAAGGGTTTGGTTAATTTGGCATGTCCACTTACCAAGTTTAGAGGCTTGATTGATCAAATGAGCAGTTAATATAAAATGGTATAAAGATCGCAAAAGTGGGTTAGGCCAGTTGGTCAGTGAGCTCGCCTCCTTCCATCTAAGTTTAGTTTAATTTAGACTATCATTTGTTTTAAAAAAGAAAAAAGGGTGAAGGTTCTGGTGTAAAAAAAAAAGGAAGAACTATGAAGGTTCAGTCAGATGATATATTTGTGGACTTTTGCCAGCAACATTTGGCAGGGACAATGAGCCACATGATGGCTTGTCAAAAAATTCAAGAACCCCCCGATCGAGTTTCTTTTCTTTTAATTTTGGGCAGCAAGATCCTGAGCTCAAACTACATACGACAAAAACCAGAGAAATTTTGTGGTGCACGTATAAGCTATCCTGAAATGAAAATGATATGACAGCTCAGCTGAGCTGCATGTCGTATAAATGCACTCAGACCTCACGTTCTAAGCAAAGCAAAACCAATTAAGGCAACAAGACATTAAACTGGCGTCGCATCACTCCTGTCTTTTCTCTGTCTGTTATTGTATGTTTTTGCAGGGTTGTGAGAGATTAAATTAGGGAGAGAAAAATAATAATTCTCTTTTAAAGCGATTTTAGGCTAACTAAAATTTATTTAAATACGTGAAATTAGTTATTGATCTAATAACATTTCTCATTTAAAGTGATTTTAGGTTCGGATTCAATTTTTTAATGGTATACGCAAATATTAGATTTCTGAAGTTCAACCTGTCATTAATTTTTTTAAGCTAATACAGAACTCATGATGAAACAAAAGCTATTTTATTAATTGTGGCTGCATCAGTCTTAAGTATATTAGACCTAACACACATGCGAGAGGAAAGCTAAGAAAAAAAATTATATTAATCTTACGTACCTAATATTGGTCAAGTTAGGCATCGGTGTCGGCAGGTAGGTTAATTAGGTCTTTTTGGTAAAAATATCACAAAAAAGATTCTAATCCTTTCCAAACATGAACTAAACTATTGTCTAAGCATTGTTGCTTTTGTTTTAAATGTTCATACTCTTCTATTATATTATGTCTAGTTTTGTGATTGTTATCCCAACAAATATCTTTTCCGCATCCTCAATGCTAATCTTTTAATCTTCTTTAGATTAAACAAAAGCTCTACAATAAGTATGTTTTTTTATATGAGAAAGAGGAGATCCGAATTTGAAACATTTTTCACAAGCACTCATCTGTAATTAATAAAGTTTTTTTTTTAACGAGGGAAAAGCGATAGTATTTTATTGATATTATTTTGTTTATTGGTGCATAGACTATAGTCATTGTTTATTAATTGTCTATGACTCTATGATGATGCCATCTTAGTTAATTAAACCTAATAATACGTTGGCTATACCTTAAACACACAATAAGAAACAAACTCGGAATCTAATTTCACTAAGAATGCAGATACCAATTAACATTAATTAGTCACTTTTTCCCTTCAAACTGTATAATTTATAGTTGCTATTTTGTTTTCAGTCAATCACTTCCCATTAATTTATCATGCCAAGTTTGACCCATTCAACATATAGACAAGATTAAACCACCTGATCAATCTACAAGTTACAGGTGTAAATATATATATATATATATATATATGTATGGATTTGGACAATAATACTGTATTGAACATGTGTGTGGAGCCTTTGGATAAAAGCTTTGCTCGAAAAGGGATAAGACCAACATAATAGAAGATGCCAGAAGAGAAGGTGACATTTTGGCAACCTTGAATTGGAAACAGTGTGTTAGCAAATCGATCATTTCATTTTCATGGCATGTGTTCAACATGCTTTTGTTAACCTGTCCCAGATCGATCTGTACTTATTATCCAAAACATGCATAACACATATGCCTGTGTTTATCTGATTTCTTTAATGCCATGATTGTGTTTGAAGATGATAAGACCATTAATCAATCTGATCAAGGATCTGATCAGCCTAGCTAGCTTGCCAGGTAGGATCGTTATCTGCTATAGCTTTGTTCAAATTGGAATGATCTGGTCTAATTAGGTCAGCTTAAGACAGAGAAGGGTTTGGTTAATTTGGCATGTCCACTTACCAAGTTTAGAGGCTTGATTGATCAAATGAGCAGTTAATATAAAATGGTATAAAGATCGCAAAAGTGGGTTAGGCCAGTTGGTCAGTGAGCTCGCCTCCTTCCATCTAAGTTTAGTTTAATTTAGACTATCATTTGTTTTAAAAAAGAAAAAAGGGTGAAGGTTCTGGTGTAAAAAAAAAAGGAAGAACTATGAAGGTTCAGTCAGATGATATATTTGTGGACTTTTGCCAGCAACATTTGGCAGGGACAATGAGCCACATGATGGCTTGTCAAAAAATTCAAGAACCCCCCGATCGAGTTTCTTTTCTTTTAATTTTGGGCAGCAAGATCCTGAGCTCAAACTACATACGACAAAAACCAGAGAAATTTTGTGGTGCACGTATAAGCTATCCTGAAATGAAAATGATATGACAGCTCAGCTGAGCTGCATGTCGTATAAATGCACTCAGACCTCACGTTCTAAGCAAAGCAAAACCAATTAAGGCAACAAGACATTAAACTGGCGTCGCATCACTCCTGTCTTTTCTCTGTCTGTTATTGTATGTTTTTGCAGGGTTGTGAGAGATTAAATTAGGGAGAGAAAAATTTGAGTGGCAAGAAGCAAAGCAACCTTTATAGTTGCTTGTTAATTGGAAATAAATAATTAGAAGAATAATGAGAGAGAGAGAGAGAGAGAGAGAGAGAGAGAGAGTGGAGAAATGTAGTGAAAATGCAGAATCAAGAGCTTTGGCAACACTAAAACTGACGTGTGGACCTAACGAATCCCAATGTTATAGCCAATCAATATAAATCTTCCAACTCCAAAAGCACCCCATCCCTCAGGAAAAAGGAGATACAGAGTACGTCTCCGCTGTCGCACATGCTTTGTCCATTCAAAATATATATATGTATATGTATGTATGTATGTACGTATGCAGGTATGTTATATGTATAGATGAATGTATGTGGATGCATACATAGTTCGATTGGTTGTTGACAGCCAGAAACACGGGATTGAAAATCTTCCATTCTCATCTCTTGAGAATATACATTATCGTTTAATTCTTATTCCACGAACCAAACAAGCCCCAATTGTATGCTGCCGACGCTTGTCGCAACTCGAACAGGCCCATTCGCAAGAACGATAGAATATAGTCCAAGCGATCACCTCTGAAGTTCATTAGTAGCCCAGTGGGCCTGTCAGTCAAGGTAAAGACCTTTAAACCAACAAAAGCTAGGGACAGCCCAACCTGACCCTACATATTTGATTAAATATTAATTGATTTGGATTTTTAAAGTGGATAATTATAATGTCTACCAACCTCCCTACCTAACAATATGAATATTGATGGTCAAGTTGTAACAACGCAAGAGCTTTCACACATAGCAAATCGCCTAAGCTACTTCCTGAGTAAGTTCTTCACTTCCCACTCCAAAATCCATACAAATTCCTCTCCTCATATCTCATGTAAATAATTGCTGCTTTTAAATTGCCGTGGCAATGAGTGGGAATGCATAAAGAAATTGATAGGTTAGTCACTATTTATGTGAATAGTATTTTTTCTTACTTGCCCTTGCCATTTGCCGTGACACAATGGGGTGGAAGTGCTCTAAGACTCAAGATTGCAAAAAAGACAATATAACTTTATTAGTAGTGACATGATGATGTGCATCTTAAGCTAAAAATCACTCGTATTATGTCGTAATAAAGTATGCTATAATACATATGTACGGTTCTGATTTGCAAAGAGAGAAAAAGAAAAGCCTCCTCTACATCACCCAATCCAATGAAAATGAATAAATATATGTGGAAGAAAAAAAGAGCAAAAGGAAAATCCCCTTTCCTTGTGGTGGAGCTAGCTACTTATCTTTCGGGTAGTCTTCCATGTATATACAACTTCAGACCCGTACGTAACTCCGCCGTTGCATTTGGTGCGTAATGGAAATTCACCTGCCCTCCACCATGCTAGTATTGGACCAAGACAGAGACATTGAAGTAAATATGGACTGCTTAATATCCTCAAAAGTTGGGTGTGCTGATCCATACCCAAAAGTAGTTTGAGAAAAATCAGACCACATCTCTTTGGATTGCAATTTGTGGAGCAAATATGCATCCATATTCTCAGTTTCAGACTCCTCCGGCTGATCATTCTTCCCCTCCAAGACTTTGACCACTTGTCTCATTGATGGTCTAGCATTTGGGTCAGGATATGCACACAACAATCCCAAATGCAACACTCGCTCCACTTCCTCCTCGTTGACCTCTCCTTTAGCCCTAAGCCTCTCATCAAACCCATCCATCAATTTGCCTTGTACCATAAGTTGCCACACCCATTCCACCAAAGGTGGCTTCCCATCTTCTATGGGCCTCCTCCCACACATTACTTCCAAAATCAAGATCCCGAACCCGAACACATCGGTTTGATCCGATGCTCGCCCGACCCGAATGATTTCCGGGGCCAGGTACCCTATGGTTCCAACCACCCTAGTGGTGCCAAGCACTTCACCGTGACCATGCATCCTTGCCAACCCAAAATCCCCAAGCCTTCCATTCATTTCCTTATCAAGTAGCACATTGCTTGCCTTAATGTCCCTATGTAGGACTTTGGATTCCCAACCCTCATGCAAGTACAAAACCCCTGAAGCCACATCTCTCAAAATCCTAATTCTATCTTCACAGCTCAACATCTTATTCTCATCACAATCAAACACCCTCTTGTCCAAACTTCCATTTTCCATATAATCATAGACCAGCATGAAGCTACCCTTCTCTCTCTTACACCAACCTCTCAACCCTACCAAGTTCCTGTGCTTCAACCTCCCGATGCTTGAAATTTCAGCCAAGAACTCTCTCATTCCATCATTTTCATGTGAAATGCGCTTCACTGCAACCTCTGCCCCTCCTGCCAAAACACCCTTGTAAACCTTCCCATTGGCTCCAACCCCAATCACATTTTCTTCTCCGAAACTCTTCGTAGCCGCCTCGATTTCCTGATAAGTAATTCTATGCGGCCAGAACTCCAATTCCCAGT
Source organism: Prunus avium (assembly GCF_002207925.1). The sequence continues at coordinate 376,139 of NW_018922262.1, read as the reverse complement.
CCTCCATATTCTCTCTCTCCCTTGCCAGCCTCCTATGCCTCTTAATCAAAAACAGAGAAAACAGAGCACATACACCAATTACAAACAAACCACCCACTACAATTCCTGCAATAAAACCTTTTGACTTGAAAATCGGACTCTTTGGAAGCACAAAAGAAGGCAAACCCGAAGTGATCAAGCTCTCACTCAACGAAAAGTTGGAATTGCTAAAGCTCCAAGCCAAAACCTTATGGCTCTCAACCAACTGCCCTGTTGAACTTGTGAACCCAACAAACATTTCATCCTCAAAAACATCAGATAAATTATACCGAACACTCAAAATTGGGGTTCGAGGCCTTTGCATGCCCGCTCTTACCATAGTAACATTAATCAAGAAATCCTTATAATCAATCCAAACTTGGTAATTTTCTCCACTGTTCAGCTTCAATTTCTTGAAATCCTTGTCGTCATTGCCATCGCTATTTTCAGGCCAATACCCTGCCTCATGTGCTTCTACAGACTTGAGGGAATTCACATCAATACCAACATGGTTGTCGTTAATGTCCTGGAACTCTTCATTCTTGAACACATCAAATTCCACACCAAACACATGGTTGCTGGGGATGCCATCGTTGGTTCGGTTGAAGAGCCCAAGATGCTGGCTTGAGCTCGTGCCTTCGATGCCGGTAACCGGGGTGAAAATGAAAACCATGCCATGGCCAGGGAGAGTGTTCTTGTAAGGAGCAATGGAGAAAATGAAAGAAGTTGAGAAAGGATACACATACGAAGAGTTGGGTGCCTTGGAGGGGATCTTGGACTTGTAAAGTGCTCGGCCGATGGAGAAATTTGTGCTGTTTGTGAGTGTTAGAATCCGAGATTCGACGGTGGCGTTGCTGTAGAGAAGCAGCATGTCTGAGGAGTCGAAGCCATTGAACACAAAGTCCACAGCCAAAGCTGATCGGAGAGATAGGATTGCAGACAGTAAAATTAGCAGGAGGAGAGGTTTGGGATGCTGGTTTGTTTCCTTCATTGTAGAAAAACAGAGGAAGCTCATTCATGTAGAGAAATGAATGAATTATGAAATGAAACAGGGGATGCAGAGAAGGGTTTTTTATTATTATTTTGTTTATTTGTGTAGTCAAAGAAACCCATAAATTTCAGCAGGTGATGTGTCTTTTTTACCCTTGGATATTGGGGTAACTACGAAAATGGCATTTGGCTTTCATTTTTGTGGTGGGATTGGTTGTCTGGCTGAAGGCAGACTTGCCGACTCAAAAGGGCATGTGGCTGGGACCGTGCACGTGAAAACATGCGGGGATAATAATATCTTCTTCTTTTTTTCTTTTTCTTTTTGTGGTGCAATGTTCTTTGTTAAAAGTAATTTAAACCGATAGAAATTTCTACTATTTTTTCCTTTATCTACTTGAGTTATAAGTCTCTTATATTTTTTATCAAATTAGAAAATGAACAACTTTTACCTTCATCATTTGCGTGATTCGATTTCTATGGGGAAATTGGGGTTAAAGAAATAATATTCTCAGTCAACCAGTGTGAACTTGACATTGACTGCTTGCCTCATATATGAATCTCAAAATGGCATGTTGGTTATTTCGAGAGAAAACGTAGCCCAAATTTCAGGTTGAAAAGTCAACGAACGCCTCTTTCCTCTTTCGTTAGATTTTGGTACATATTCAAATTCGAATGGCCGCTGGCTGCTGCCTGTGTTGAACTCTCTCCATCAGTATCAAAGCATAGTTGCCTTTTGCTTATACGTACTTGTGGGCCACTGGAGAAATATCTATTTGCTATCCGTACAATAAGAAATGGGGATTAAGCAAGTTGTTTGACTTTCGAGTTCATAGTTTGCAAGCTTTGACCTAGTGACAAAATGAACATAAAAGATTGGGAAAGAAACATAATTAAACTTTGAATGTTATTATTTTACATGGTCGAAGCAATTATTCTAAACTAAAAGTTCAACGTGGGATATGTTCGAATGACGTGTTAAGTTGAAATTTCATTGCAAATCTTGCACCATTAGGATTAGCAACAAAAACAAGATTGAACTCTCCTTTAGTTGTTAATTAACCACTGCATATGAACAAAACGTCTCCATACTAGTCAGATGAGTCTTATTAAATTATATTGCGAAGATGTCTTGATTTAAGATTTATAAAAGAATACGAGATTTGCTAGTTACAGCTAGACACGCGTTAAATGATGAGTTTCACATTATGTACGAGTTTATAGTCACATTATGTATGACTCCGATAAGAAGTGAGTATGAGAATAATGAGATGTGAGTAGGTATAGTAAGATTTGGATATATATATATATATATATGAGAACATTTGTAGAATTTTGTAAGCTGAATTAATGTATCCTATGAATTAATTATGTTTTAAATAAATTTAAAGAGATGGTGATTTTCCAGATAGGTAGCCCATCATAATCAACGACGGACGAAATAATGAAAAGGTTTGATTTGCCAAAATGGGTTTTAAATTTTAATGGGCAACCATGATTGGCAGAACACACCAAAGCGTCTATAATTGTAATATTATATTGGATTTGTTATTTAATTACTTGATTAAAGTAAACCACAATTTGGTTTGGTGAGACGACCATCCAATCCAATGTTTTGATGTCATTAATTGATCTGTTTTTGCACTTTTGGCCGGTTGATTCGCTTGCTTTGGTATTTCAAATCCATCATTGTAATTCTTTTTTCTGTCAGGCAAGCAAAGGTGGTTTTCTTGTGTCTTGTCTGTTTGCGTTTTTCATTTGTCGTTTTTAGGGTTTGATCTGATTGTCTGTTTGTGTTAGCAAAGACAGAGATAAATTAAAGAGCTGATAACAATGTCGTGTCGCGGCTTTAAATATTTATATAGAGTTAAATAAATTAATCAAGAGAATGAAACTCCCATTGAAAAGGAAACATATACAAAAGTCAATATTTGCGTACAAGTGATGAAAAGAAGAAAACAATGAGCCCCATTCCCATGGCTTTTGTATAAAAACATTAAGAATGTGAAAGTGAACATGTGAGTTGAGTACAAGTCAACGCTCAAATCCAAACCTAAAAGAAACCACACACCACATGGGTTTGAGTTTGACAATAGCTAGCGGCTGCAGAGTGCAGCCCAGCTTTCTTTTTAGGTTTTGGTGTGTGAAGATCGCAAGTAAAGAGATTTGAAATGTAAAGAGGCCTCGAAAGTGAAAGTGAAATAGTCAAATAGGATCTGCGGATCAGTTAGCACGAAAGTGTACGTGTTCAGCAGCCGCCGCCCGCAGCCCTGAGATATTATAACACACGAGGAGAGAACCATTAGAAGAAAAAACAGAGGACGAGACTAAAAGATGACCCATTTTTTCAAGTTCAACACACACACACTAATGGACCTTTTTTTTAGTCAAATAGGAGAGACGACCACCTATCTGTCTTTCTGGAAACACCCTTTGGATTTGGATTTGGATTTGGAGCCCCCTATTCAAACAGCAGATGCAAGCAACAATAAATACTTTCATTTCATTTCAAACTACCAAGTTCCAAGTTGTACAAGAAAAGGAAAATTTGCCCATAATGCATCATGCTTGACTGCCAACATAAATATCCAAACGAAGCATGTCCAAGACGGCGATGCCATAACCATACTTCGGAAGTGTGCTTCTCAACACTCGCACCCCCAATTTTGTAAGCTTGACTGAGGCTGGCTTCACTGTCAGATGCCAAGTCCAGATAGTAGAGTTTGCCTCTCCTAGTACCACAACCAATCGTCTTGCTGCTAAGAATAACCTGAAAGACACAATGAGTAGGCCAAAAAGTTACAGTACAATTCAAAGCCGTAGTAATTTGGGCAACAGACAAGAAATTATGATGTAAGGATGGAACAATCAACACATAATCCAAAGTGAGGGAGTCAGAGAGAGAGAGGGGACCCTCCCCAATTACGGGGGAGGGGGTACCATTGGCATTAGACACCACCGATTGAGAAGACGGTGGATGAGAGTAAATTTGTTCAGGATCAAAGGTCATGTGATCAATGGCTCCGGTGTCAATGACCTATGCGTGTGTCTTTGAAGAACTATGCAAAACATAACCTGGGGAACCAGTGGTGGCAATTTTGGAGGATGAGACGATATCCATGGCAGCGGAAGGATTTAAGAATAAGAGAAAAAAGATGTGTTTAGGGTTTCGGGATAAGAGTAGATGAGGATGTGTGTATGAAGATCTGAATCTGAACAAGGCGGTATGAGGAATACAATACGAGGATACGAGGAATTTGATTTAGGATACGAGAATATGATACGAGGATATGAGGGATACGATACGAGGAATGTAAAGAACACAGAAACCCTGTGAACACGGCTAAGAACACAGAAACCCTGTGAATTCGGTTAAAGGACACAGAAACCCTGTGAACATGGCTAAAAGACACAGAAACCCTGTGAACACGGCTAAGGACAGAGAAACTTCTTTTCAATTCTCTTCTCACCCTGAAGAGAAGGGTATGTCGGAGTCAAGAAAGAGGCAAAATCTCCATGATAAATAGAAACATATCCTTTTTCACTCCCCCTCCCCCCCTTGAAGAGGAGGGGAGGAGAAATTTTGATATGAGAATTTAGAGACAACCGAGGATCGATTGCTCTGATACCATGCTAAAATATGAATATGGGTTTTGAATATGTTAGGTTCTTTTTTTTATTCTTCTCCATAAGGAGGTATATATAAGAGTTAACATGAGTGCTTTACAAGGAATTAGATCCAGTAAAGGATTAGGAAAGTATCTCCTAATTATACAATGATTTGACAACTATATAAAAATAGGAAAGTAAATCTCTTAATTAATCAAGGAAATAAATCTCCTTGATTAATTAGGAGACTCACTTCAACAATAACAATGTCGTGTCGTGGCTTTAAATATTTATATAGAGTTAAATAAATTAAACAAGAGAATGAAACTCCCATTGAAAAGGAAACATATACAAAAAGTAAAGCTTTGGATTAATTATATGTAAATGAAGGATGTGAACATATACAAAAGTCAATCTTTGCGTACAAGTGATGAGTGAGCAGCAAGGTGGTGAAGTCGTGGTCTAGCTTGGTCCTCTTGGACGTTGACCTTTGGCTTGGATGGGAAGCAACTTGGAAAGTTTCGACACATGATTTTGAATTATTAACCATGGAAAAAGCAATGACTTGGCGTAAAGGGATTTGAAAGATTTAGACTATAAGGTTTAATGCATCTAATTATAATTAGTTGTGGTCTTTTTCTAAATAATTAATCATGTCCACATTATATAGCAAGCTATTTTGACGAATGTTTTAAACCTTTTGGCTATTGTTTGTTAGGCGTCTTTCCGTTCATTAATTTTGAATAACTGAGCATTTACAACTTTCCAAATCTGGTAAAAAATAAACAAAGAGAGGGCCCCTCCGGGAGTTTGCATCAAATGAAAGTATGTTCTCCCCTTCCTTTGAGTATGAGCATGGCAACCGACTCCAAAGCTGCACAAAATGTTTAATGCATTGGGACCTTCTCATTTTATTCACAATTGTTTTTGTTTTTCAAATGAACCAACATTTTTTTATTTATACACGATATGTTTTATTTTTATCTAATCTAAATTACGAGAAGCGAAATTCGAACTCGGGTGCAAAGTGGGGAGCGCATCTACGCCAATCACTAGCAGAACTAATGAATGGATCTTATGTGATATTTTTTATATGCGAAAGTGTTTTAGACTATGAAGGATAGTTTTGAGAATAACACATTTTATCTCTTAATTTTTTAATTTTCATTTTTTCTCAGTGCTAATATGGATGTTACGTGATGTTCTTGTCAAGGCAAAGCCTTTATAAAACATAAGATACAATGCCCTAATTATAAATGGACTTTCATGCGCCTTTCACATAAAATAAAATAAAAAGTGTTGCAAATTGAGAAAGATAATAACTTGCACGAGTGATTTATAATAAACGGATGCACTTTGTGATTGATTGATTCCCTATATTCATATGATTAGGTCATGTGTCTAGTTTTTATCCTCTCCACAACATAGTTGAGAAAGGATTTCCCGACCTTCTAAGAACTTCATATTGCACTCTGACTCTCTGAGCCAAATCAAATAGAAATAGCATTGTTAGCACAACCCACCAAGAATGACAGTTTTTGTATTCCTATTTTGACACAAGTTATTGTTTTTTCGGTGCAAAAATGTGTACTTGGTACTTAAACAATTGAATTGTGCAAAAACAATCATTGGGGTGTGATATTACGAAACGTTACTAATCCAGATGTATGATATTATTAGATGACGTTGTTGATATTCTATGAATATAGGGTATAATATTAATAAATACATGTATTATAATATAAGTGAATTAATAACGCTATGTAACGATGTGATTGTCATATTAAAAAATAATTTCAGAAATTGTACAAGTAAATCATTAACTTCCCATTGTTAAAAGTAATTTCGCATTTGCATAACATATCAATGTGATTCATGATTATTTTATCAAAATAAGAAAAAAAGGTGATGCATGCTTGCAAGTTGTAAATTTGTAAAAGTGCTGTAAAACTTGGGTCCCTATCGAATTTAGATGACCTGGGTCACTAAAGTGCTGTAAAACTTGGGTCACTATCAAATGAAACAAAAAGAAAAGAGAATAAGAAAATCCCAAGAACTCTTTTTCAAGGAAGATAAATATTTCAATGATCTTTTTTTAGGTCAATAAAATATTTAAATGATTTTGATTTTGAAGACGGTAAACAAGAAAATGAAAAAACAAAAGTAAAGTAAGAGTATCTCCAATCGATATGTCAAATTGCTACATGTATATGAAATGACAAAAATTAAAGATTAAAGTTGCTCAAACCGAGTAGTCAAATCCTATATGGATTTGAAGGTTGGAAGAGATATATTAAAAATAACATATCAAAAAGCTAGATGTCAAATATTATTTTTATATTTTTAGTCATAGACCCCACTATCATTTAATATCTTTTAAAACTTTATGCACCATATGGGCTTTATTTGCTTTTAAAAATATAATGAAATAATATGATATTTGGCATTTCGAGTGAAATTAATTTTTTTCTAAAGTGTCAAATTGCCACATAAGTTATTAAATTCAAATTTAATATTTTGTATTTAACATTTCCTGGAGATGCTTAACAAACTAGTATATATATATATATATATATATATATTTTTTTTTTCGGGGGAACTAATAGGAAATTGTTAACATGCATTTCAATTTCAATGACCAAGACCTTTGTTTCATATTTAAAGAGAAATAAATTCCCAAATTGCCAAACGTCTCTATTTGAGCTTAGGTAGCACGAAATATTAGTACCATAATAAGTGAGAAATCACCGTCCGATTGTTAACATTATGCACATGGCGCAGGTTAGCCAATCAGGAATTCCCATGTTTTAATTTAAATTTTTTCGTAATTGGGACAATATAAATTATCCAAGAATTTTTCGCTCCGTCATCACCTCAAAATTAGCAAACATAAAAGAAAGCTGGTTGTAAATTGTGATCCCAGATTTCTTCAGAAAAAAAACCTAGATTTCATAAAAACCTAGATTTAGGCTATAAACCCTACAAACCCAATCACCAATCCCAGATTTTCCACCCCATCATAGAGTTCAAATTCTTATTTTTTCATATTTCATTTATTTCAGTGATTGAATGCAAAATTTTTGTTCTTAGTTTTCTGTGATACTTGTTTCCCAGAAGCATATTGGCTCCTGCTTCTTACTCCCAACTTTATCTTTTGTCTCTTGGAATTAAGAAAACCAGAGTTGGAAGGTTGAGTTCTCTGAGTGTTAGTGGAGCGGTTTTGTTTAAGGGCATTTGGGCAGATAGTTGAGCTTGTGATTCAGTGAATTTTGGAAGTGCCCCTAATTATGGGGCTGATTTGGTGAAGTGGGTCTTTGAAATTTTGGGATTTTATTAAGTGGGCAATTGAGAAAAATCTGTGTTGTGAGAGATTTTGAATGAGAGGGCTGGGAGGGAGATGAGAGGTGTACATGAAGGTTTGGATCAACAATGACTGGAGGGTCATTGGGGATTCGTTCAGGGAGTTATGGGTCTTTGGATAAACAGCTACAGAACAACAACAACGGAGTGTCGCCAATCCAATCTGCACGTAAGCCTTCAAAGATGCTCAAGGAGAAGGAGAGGTTGTTCCATTGGATCTGCAAGTTTGCCGGCCGCAAAAAGGTTGGAATGTTGTTCCTCTGTCTCATCTCCGCCGCGGTTTTCGTCTGGGTTTTGTACGTTGGAAAAGGTTTGATTCATATCCTTTGCATGCTTGATTTCTTAAGTTAATAATTTGATTCTGGATTAGTTTTCTGTTTTGATGTGGATATTGGGTAGTTTAAGTTGATATTAAATGATTTAGATGAAACTATTGAGTTCAATTCTGAAGACGGGGGAAGAGAGGTGGGTGTAACGTACTTTCTCAATTGAAAGTAAAGGATTAGTCTAGCACATTGATTGGGCTAATCCTTAGCTTAGGCTATTCTTCCTTATGTTTCTGCTAACTGTTTTAACTTGATATCCATGTTTCTGGTTCAAAATTACATATTTGATTTGTGTGAGGAAGTAATATATGCATATTGGCTCATATATAGGTGAAGATGAACAAGGCGTCAGTGTTGAAAACATTAGTGTCAACAACAGCATCACTATAAGTTATCTTGGATCCTTGCAAACACATGGACCGCAAAGTAACAATGTGACTTTTTCGCTAGCATTGCCTCCTCCTCCCCCTGCTGTTTTTCTGGGTTACACCCTTCCTCCTGGGCATCTATGTAATCTATTCACATTGCCTCCCCCACCAGCAGATAAAAAAAGAACTGGACCGAGGCGTAAGTTTCTACCTTTTCTTTCTCTTTCTTTTTGTAATTCCAGACCTTATCTCTCGAATTATGTGATGTTAATGATGTTGCTGAGTTTTCTTCGTTCTGTACAATTCAGCTTGTCCAGTATGTTACCTTCCTGTGGAGGAAGCCATAGCCTTGATGCCAAAGGTCCCTTCAGATTCTCCTGTTCTTAAGAATTTAACATACATTTATGAAGAAAATTTGTCTAGAGAAACAGAATTTGGAGGCTCAGACTTTGGTGGATATCCTACTCTGCAGCAAAGGAGTGATTCTTATGATATAAGAGAGTCAATGAGTGTGCACTGTGGGTATGTTTTTTTATTTACCTTGGTCAAGCTTTCCTTAATACTTTTGTATGCACCAACGTTTATTTTGATTTTATGTTTTTTACATTTACCTGAGTTTTTGTTTTTAAAAAATGATTTAGTCTAGTAATAATGAGTACTACTTCCATTGGCCCTTCACTCATTTATGTTTATGGTGCATTTTGTTTGATGGATTTGTGCATCAATCAGATTTGTTGGAGGAAGTAAACCTGGACGCAATACAGGATATGATTTGGATGAGGTTGACCTACATGATATGGAGCAGTGTCATGGTGTGGTTGTTGCATCAGCTATATTTGGTAATGTTCAGTATAATTTAGAATCAACTTTTTATTAGATAAATAAGGTGCCTTCCTTATCAATTAAATCTGTTACATCAGGGAATTTTGATGAGATAAACCAGCCGAGGAACATTAGTGATTATTCCAAGAAGACCGTTTGCTTCTACATGTTTATAGATGAGGTGACAGAAGCTTATTTGAGGAGTTCTGGAAAACTGGGCAGCAATAGGAAAGTTGGTATATGGAGAACTGTTGTTGTGCGTAACCCTCCTTATACGGATGGAAGGCGCACTGGGAAGGTAAGATTTATAATTCTTTGCCTGCAAGATTTGTTGACTCTAGAGCAGAGTTTGGCTTCTGAATTGTCTAGTTTCCTGAATAATCTCTAGACTGGTGTTGTGATCATGTTGTGTAAGATGTTGGTCAAAAGTGAACATTACGATGATTTGGAAACATGTAAAATATAATTTAAGTTTCTCTATAAGGAAGGAACGAATTTAGTGTGAATGGTGTGTTTCTTTTGCTAAGAGTGGTGGTGTTGGCTTGCATTTAAATGTCAAATTTGTAGTACGTTCTGCTAAGGGTGGTGGTGTTGCCTTGTATTTAAATGTGTAACTAGGACTAATGGGGCTGATTACATTCGTCAAATTTGTAGTACCTTATGCTAAGAGTGGAGGTGGTGCCTTGGTAGTGTCATATACATTTGTTGTACCTTGATGCGCCTTTTGACTCAGTTACATTTTTTTTTGCAGATTCCTAAGCTTCTAGTGCATAGGATGTTTCCAAATGCCCGCTTTTCTTTATGGATTGATGGGAAGCTTGAACTTGTCGTGGATCCATATCAAATTCTTGAAAGGTATTACTATCATGATAAATAGGTCTTCTTAGTCTTTGTTGGGATCTTGTCCATTTATGCATTCAATTTCAATGTTCTACTTATTTGGGTATAAACATCATCTTGAAAAGCAAATAGCACCCAGTTCATACTGGTTTTATCCAGCCAAGTTTTACCTGGTTTTACCAGTATCCATGCTTATGCATCCTTTAAAAAAACAATATTTCAGGTTCTTGTGGAGAAAGAATGCAACTTTTGCAATTTCTAAACATTATAAACGTTTTGACGTGTTTACGGAAGCTGAGGCAAATAAAGCAGCTGGAAAATACAACAATGCTTCTATTGACTTCCAGATTGAGTTTTACAAAAAGGAAGGTTTGAGCCCATATTCTGAGGCAAAGCTTCCTATTATAAGTGGTAGGTGGAACTTCTGACAGTTATAATAAATCATATATGTTTTGCTTTACTAAGTTTCTTTGTTTTGGCCTTGCTGCAGACGTTCCTGAAGGATGTGTAATAATAAGGGAGCACGTCCCTATCAGCAACTTATTCACTTGTCTTTGGTTCAATGAAGTTGATCGTTTTACTTCCAGGGACCAAATTAGTTTCTCCACTGTCAGAGACCACATTAGGGAAAGGACAAACTGGACTATCAATATGTTCTACGACTGTGAAAGGCGCAATTTTGTTGTTCAGGTAGTTATTTAATGCATAAGGTTTGGAGCTATGTGTTTTTAGGTGTATGGTGTTTATTTAAAGTACTCAGAATAAACATGTATTTTCCTTTTTGATGGTGGTGGTGTTACTGGGGTGCATTCGCAATTTGGTTATTCTTTTTTCTCATGTTCCTTGATGTATTTTTATATATGTTATTGCTGTCTACAGAAATATCATAGAGATGTTTTGGAGCACCTGGCTCCTCGTGTTCCTGTGGCTGTTCCTCCACCACCACTATTACCACCACCGCCGCCACCAGTTATAAGTAACGAACCACCAGTTCAACCATCAGTCGAAACTTTGCCCGAAAGGGTTGTAAACGCCCCAGGTAAGAGGGGCCCAAGGCGCGGGAGAGATCGAAGGTCTGGTTCTAGGCGTCACCGCAAAGTTGTGGCCGGTAACAGAGACATTGATTCAAGTTAAAAAGTTTTGTTCAAGAAAGTTATTATATTATTCTTTACCCTCCCCCCTTTGGAAAATCAACTCGTGGTGGGGCTGGAGGATTTGTGCCAAGATGAGTGTTTTAGTTCTGCTTCAACATGGAGCTGCTGTCTCTCTCTCATTCTTTCTACCTTTGGAATTGTCTAAGTTTACTCATTTTTTGTTGTATATATAAAGTTCAATTTTCCAATAATTATGATATGGGTTGCTACCAAACCCCTCAATATGTAGTGGCCCATTTTGTTATTTCATCACCACAGGAACATTGTACCACCCCACCCCCCACTAAATTATATAGTAGCTACAAATACTCATGTCTCTTAATTTTGAAAAATCAATAAAGTTGAAGGAAGTTACTAGAAGTCTCCACTCTCCTCTTATCTTCTCTGCTTTTCATTTTCTGTCCGGCCATGGAAGAAGCACAAGCACAACTTCAAAAGCAAAAGCAAAAGCACCCATCTTTTGAACAAAGAGGCTTAGAGACTGGCCTTTTTCTCCCTCTGTCGAACATTACAAGGCAAAACTTTTGCTCTTGACTGCCGCTAGTGTTTGTCTGAAACAACAAAGCCAAAACAAAATAAAGAACAAACACCTAATCATGTTGCGATATTGCCACTTTACTCTGGTGAAGTAGGGTGAAGTGTGTGGCCCTCTTCTTTTTCCACTACAAAATCGTACCAAAGTCCAATATATACTTTTGTTTTATTTATTTTTTACACGGGTTTTATTCGTAATAATTTGATTAAGGGCACCTAAGAAATAAATGTGTCAAAACATAGAGAATATTGAGAGAAGAAAGTGGAAAGAGTAGAGAGAATGAGAGTTGTTGAATATTTTCTGATTTTCACTTATGTTCATTACTTACAATCAACACATATATATACAAGTTCCTAAGACATTAGTCAAGCCCCCCAAGTTAGGCAACCAACCAAGTTAGGCAACCAACCAAGTTAGGCAACCAAACTAATTAGGCAACCAAACTAGTCAAGCCCCCCAAATATTGTAGGTGCCAAACATAGTAGGTGCCAAACATTAATTGACTATTACTAGCCACATTAATTGACTACTAGACAACATAATTAACATAGACAAATTCAACATATGACAACTTCTAACAAAATGTAACACATAATCTCTTTCCATCGAGGGATTCCTAATAGTAAGTTCTTTTCGATGTGACAAGATTTCAATTGTTTTTATCCAAGTTTTGGACCTTCTATATTACTTGCATTTGGTTAGAGGTGTACCTAATTTTCTTTCGGACGTTATTTGAATCTGTAAGTCGGAGTCAGGTTGTCGGCAACCATTGTTTTTCTTTTTTCTTAAGTTTTCAATAAATCCTCCCAAATACTATCGAGATTCTATTGAAAATAAATGAAGTAAATTGTCTTTTTCTTTTACAATTAAATATTACTAGCTTATTGTTGTCTGAAAATATTTCTGCAATGCCCAAAACACCCCTTGACTCGTTGACTCATTGAATCAATCAGCTTTTGATCTTAGCTCCACCGAATTGAATAAACTGCCCGTTGGAATCTGTCGGCACTTTTAGGATTGCTCCACGTGTCCAGGCCAAGACAAATTACTCCAATATGCCCGACGATTGACGCCCTCTGGGTCCCACTAGGTCCCACTGGAACCTTATCCTGAATCTCACCGTATAAAAAAATAATAATAATAAAAACAGGAAAGAGGGTAAATAAAAAATAAAAAAAAACAGAAAAACGAAAAGAAAGATGCATAACCAAGAACGCATTTATCTCCCCTGAATCACAAACGAAAAAGCCTTCACCTTCTTCTCATTTTCTCAGCTCAACAGTAAGAGTGCAGTCTAGGGTTTTGGTACCACAGAAACCATGCGTACGGTACCAACAGCGTGAGAAATCAATCAGAGCCGTCCGATCGATGTCATCGCCCTCGTCGTCAGCTTTCTTCGTCATCTGCCTCCTCCACTCTGCAATCGCCATAACCTGTGGGGCCCTTATGATGTTCTACATGACGGAAGTCTACACCTTCGGGCACGGGATCGAGACTGCGAAGAAGCTGCTGGGGTCCACGCCCCACGACCAGCTCTTGATTCGGACCTCCGATTCCTTCTCCGGGTTGCTCCTGTTCGCGATCGGGTTCTTGCTGCTCATGGTGTCGTTCGTGAAGGATCGCGAGTTCCAGAGCTTCTTCGCCAAAGGGTGCACGGTGCTGCATGTTTTCATGGCGCTGTGGCGGTGCTACTTCGAGCGGAGGGTGGAGGACCTCGCTTGGGATTGGCTGAGGCAGACAGTCGGCGATGTAGTGTTGGCAGCCTCTTGGGTTTTTTTCCTTGTTTTCTCTTGGAGAGAAAAGTACGACTAAGCCCCTCTTCTTCTTCATTATTTACGGCTTGTTTTCTTGTATCTCAATTTACCTTTTGGATTAATGGATATAAGTTAAATGCTGAGAAAATATCAAAATAGGGGCAGCTTGAGTGCTTCTGTTTAATATGGCTGCCTACAAGCTGGAATTAGACTTTCAGTTTTCTTTTTTGTAGAAAGAGAAAAAAAAAAGCTATCTTCTTTTCGGTTTACTTAAATCACATGTTAGTGGAATATTGTTAATCTCTGATGTAGATATTTACTTTTGTGGATAATGAAACACATTAGTCTTTTGATGCTAATTTCTGTTTCTTTTAAAGCGCTGCGTAAGTAATGACTTGGTGGCTTATAAACATTGGCTGAAGGCTTGAAGTTATTAGCCAATGATTATAAGTGCTTATGTGTCGACTCTTGAAGACAGGCAATGTGTGGAATAGCCTAATATGTAACTGTAGTTTTGGGTGACGATGAAAACAGTCTGGTTTTCTTGAAATTTTGCTATTTGGAATTGCAAATCTGCTTCTTCTCATAAAAAGGGTGTATCCAACTGCTAGAATTCTAGTTCTGCCTAGTTTACTTTTACTTTGTTGTTTGATTTACAAAGTTGCTAACTTCTTAATTTTACCATGTATATTATCATCCTGTGCTTGCTCGACATACTTACTTGATTTTAGTTTCTTTCTTTGAATCAAACTCATCCTCCTCTCGTTGAGTTGAGCTCTAATTTTGGTTAAAGTTATGTTCCTTTTGTGTTGATTATGCTAGACTAGTTTCTGCTAATAGAGGAAATCTTCACTATACCGGTTCTTAACAACCATGCTCTCTGAGTATTTATCCTGCTAATAGCACTGCTCCAGTCAAAACAAAATAGCTTATCAAAATATAATAGTTGTTGGCTGTTATTATTTTATTTGGTGCCCAATATTTTTGGTGTGGGACCATAATTGGCTTTGAATCATCAACCACTTTTCCTAATTGCCTACCTATGCTACTATAGGAGCACATACTTCGGATTTTGATGAGGTTTCTGTGGTATTAGGGGGATGAATTCTTCCTGATTGATGAGTATTGCTGAGTTTTGGGTTTGACTGAGCTCAACTAGGTTTCATTTTTAGGCTGAGTATCATGGAAAAGGACACTAGGCTCAGTGCCAAGTTTAGAAATTCCGATTGATTTAGGCTCATAGCCAACTTTTGTGTCAAATTGACTCAGATTGATATACTATTGGGCACTCCTCTACATGTAACCCCAGGTTCTGAGCTTGGCATGAGCAACTCGTATGGGGAAACCCCAGCCCCACATCTGTTCCTAAGGTTTGAATCAGTATTTCTTCGTTCAATCTCTTTTTCTATCCTCCTCATCTCCATAGAAAATCTGTAGAACGCCTCAATAATCACTGTGTCAGCTGACCAGGTTGACAAGTCCTTTCTGTCCCCAATATACTCCTCATCCGGTGAGTGCGCTGAAATGATGTCTATTGCAGCCATGTACTTTGTTGCTTCGAGTAAACTGGGGAATGATGATAGGAAGTATTTCTGTGGATCCTGCATGAAAGTAGTATACTCTGGGTCATGCTCTTCTGGCAGTAGTCTCCGCATGTGCGGTGAGCGGGTTGGGACATACCCGCCATATGGATACTGCCCATTGTTCAAGGCAGCATGCTGTGCCGATGTGAGCCAAATGATGGTGGCGAGAATGGATGTAAGATCATCTGGAGTAGAGAGTTTAGGCCACCAGCTAGCATGGCGAAGATCAGCATGGCCTAAATTGATTGACTCATTGTACCAGGCCTGCAGTTCTGTATCAAAATTAACCGCACTTGCATCAGGATAGTAGTAATTGACATAGGTTCGGACCAATGTCTCAATTGCTGACCATATGAGGAGTCCATCTGTTGCATAAGGGTAGTCTTCAATTACCAGTCTTATCCCATGGACTTGAGTAGAGTCTGGTACCGCCATGCCTCTGTGTAGAAATGAAGATAAAGTTAATAAACTTTTATAGTTTAGTTCTGAATCTTGATAGTATATAGATTAAGAGCTTTTCTGAAACCTTCTAAGGAGATCTGCAGGAAGGCCCTCAAGGTCAAAGCGCCACCAATCTCGATAAGCAGCACAACTCATCTCCATGCAATATTTACCAGCTGTGAAATTCGACTCAATTACGCCTCCAGCATTGATGAGAAATTGGCGGGCCAATGCATTTATCTTCAAGGTGTAGCGCATGTGAGGTTTGAGAAGCTTGTAGATAGGGTGCATCACACTCAGCTGCCGGTGGGCTGCTATTATAAGTGGTTCCATGCAGGCATGGGTGCGTAACCTGTTTCATACATTGGAATTTTGCCTTATTGGTTACAGGAAAACAAGTTTATCATCAAGCTTAGATGAAAACAGCACCTTAACAACAATTATGGAAACTGGTGTGCATACCAATGATGAATAAGTTGATGAGCACAGGCATCGTTGGACGAGACGTGGGCTTTGCCAATCTGCCAAAGCCAATTTGTTGTAGCATCAACAGGAGGAGTGAGAACCTGCTTGGATGGTGAATCTGAGTTGGTTGGAGGTAAGCTGAGTTCAATAGAAATAGGCTTCAAGGTTCCCAATGAGGTCAAGAACAAAATTGTACGGGTTCCGTAAGCTCTTCGATCATCCAAAGCATTTATTTGGTCCAGATACGGAAGGAAAATGTCATGATAGTCTAGTATAAACAGCTTGTTTTCTTCTAATGCCTGCAAAACCCACAAATATCATCTATGCATTTTAGGGAATCTTTCCTCTGTTTTATGTATTTGTCTTTTAAAGGCTTTTGTTTTCTAGACATATATACCTGCTGTATTGACATGCCATGGAGATGGCCTATTATATGCTCCTCCTTGAGTGCCGACTCTTGTGGACCGTAAGTGGAGGAATCCAATTTGCTTACAGGTGGGAAAACCGTGAGCCTTTGTATGCTCATAGGGTTCATGCCGGCAATTGCTTGACGCCCAAATTCTTCATCTGGCAAACAACAAGATGTAAGCCCTGAAATAATTGAAGTGTGAGTGAGATTTTAGACACATCCATGGTTCCGTTCTCTTATTCCAATAATAATAAGTAATAAGATCTTATGACGCTTGCTTGCCACTTACCAGAGATTAACTTTGGAGGGTCAAATTTGAGGAATTCCTGGACTTTGTTCAAAATCTTGGGTAAAGACATGTCGGTACTGTAGAGACAGTTGATATCTGCATACCCCTTGAAAACATTGCTGTCCCTGCTGGCAATGGTTGTAAGGGTAGGAATTATATGCCGGAGAATCCCCTTCAACTTTCCAACGTCAAGAGCTCCTTGCTTGGCCTCCTCAAACTCTTCATCTCTTGGCACGTAAATTCTCTTGTATTCATTTTCCGGTGACTCCATATTATCATCTGTTGCATTGCATTCACATGGATGGATATTATAACTAATTGCAGAAACCCAATTGAATACCCGTATTAGTATTAGTAACGCATATCAATCTACAGTATTCAGTACATTGTCGATATATATATATATATATATATCTATTTTATGACAAAATATTAACAATGTACTAGTTATTGTAGATTGATATTTGGTACTAGACAATAACTCTCACTATCTGACTTAGTGACCTGTGCTGGTTGGTGGTCGTCCAGTTCGACAACGTCTAGGGTGTGGGTGTGTATAATTGCCCCCAAGGGTAGAT
This sequence comes from Prunus avium, assembly GCF_002207925.1. The sequence goes on along the minus strand of NW_018922262.1, from coordinate 358,601 downwards.
CGTATGTATTCAATCCCCTCATCTGGCTTTCCAATGTCATTGTAAGTGTCATAGTCGTATGTTCTGTCGGATGGTAATCTAAGTCCCGTCCCATCACCCCTTAGCTGCCTTAGCTCCATTTCTCTCAGCTCTTTCAGCCCTGCTGGTGTCTCATCAGGTAAGTATGCCTGCAAAAACATGGCCATGACTAATTTATATAACTTTATTATAGATCCCGAGCTTCTACATTTAGCATCCTTTATTTATCCACATTTTGTAAAATCTAAGTCACTTAAATTCACAACAAAATCAGAGAAAGCAAAAGAGCAAGCTTTTCTCAATTATAAAATAGAATTAGTTAATTCAATATGAAGATCAACTACGAACATAAATAACTCAACAACCCAAGAATGTTATCGCATCTCCAAAGGACTGAAGCCTTGATCTATAGCGAGGAAGCACTATGAAAAAAAAAAACATCAAGCAGGTTAACTCTAACGTTAACATCAGTTCTGGAAAAAAAATATATACATAAAACATAAAATTGATGTATGTTAAGTGGTTAGACTATTTGAGTGGCTTAGATTTCACGAAATATGGGTAAATGCACTTATTATAAATGTAGAGGCTCGATATCCTTTTATATATATACATATACATATATAATCTTTGTCATGAACCTTAGTAGAGAAGAAGATTCTTTTCTCCGAGGAATCTTTGTCTGGTTGAATCCAAGAGTTGCAGGCAATATTGACAACGCCTTCAATGTTGATGCTATCCAAATACAACTCCTTCTCGTACTTGTTACTCACTGTGATGGCTCCTGGCATCCCAAATTTAGGATCCACCTCAAATTTAACTTCGTAACTGCTTTTCTCAGCACCCAGGATTAGGTTTAGGTTGAGATCCTTGGACCAATCCAATATGGCTTCATGGCTCAGCTTTGGCTTCATGGACTCTTATGTTGCAATGCGACATTAAGAAGAAAAGTCAAAGGGGAATTGTTGAAATAATTTTATTTTTTTTCAATAAGAAAAAGTTAGTTTATATAGCCAAATAAGAAACATATGGTACCAAAGAGAAATATTGTAAAAAAGAAGAAGGGAGATTCACTATTATACCCAATATAGGAGCCCAAATTATAAAAATACCCTATATGAAATGGACTTTAAAAAGACACCCAAAACTCATTTACAACATAACAAAAAGGCTTTTAACTTCTTATAAATTGCAAAATTGCCATCAATTTCTTAAAACAAGCCCAATCCCAAAACCTCATAAACAAACCCAAAACGCTCAATAGGACATCAAAGTAATTTTATAATCAAAATTAAATTAAATAGAGCCAGCTGTTATTTTTTTGGGTTTGTTTATAGAAATTAAATGGTGTAGTGTTTATTTATATTTTTTGTGCTAAGAATTGGTATATGACTAAATATCTCAACAAAAAAAACATGAATTAATATTGATAAAATAATAATAATATGATAATAGTAGTATTATAGCTTTACCTGCTTCAGTTTCAGTACTAACAAGCTGTAAAACAAGAGACTTTTCCTTTTCCTTGTGGTGTGTGAAATGATCATGATTGCCATTGCCAAACCAATGAAGCATCATGTCTTGGATGCTTAGCTTCAGACTTTTCCTTACACTCACCAGCGCAGTGAGTTCGACGGGCAGCGTCGTCGTCGTCTCATCAACGGCGATAGAGGATATTAATGTACTTACCATATCCCCACCTGTGGCCTGATCATGAGCCTTCTTCTTCCTAATTTGTTGCAATCTCCTTCTCTTTGTTGAAGAAAACAAATTGGGACGAGGAGAAGAAATATTTGGCGTGTTCCAAAGAATACAATTCAGTGCCTTTGAATTAATGTGATTGGAATTAAATGAGCTGATCATAGTAGTTGTCATAGCTATATATATATATATATAATATGTTCTTTCTTCCGGCAATTTTTGCTTGCTCTGCTTCACATGAATTTCCTTTAACACTCGTATTCATATATATAGCTGATTTCAGAAGAGGAGAAAATTGGAATTTAATTAATCAATCACATCTATCACATCTATCACATCAAAAGAGGAGATAATAACAAACTAGGGCTCTTTTCATTCACTTTTGGGACCCGTTTGGTTCACCGAATGAATTTGATGGGAAATCATTTCCCATGTCATTTCCCAAATGATGGGAAATGGTGATTCCTTTCCCATGTTTGGTAATGCTGGGAAAGTGACCCGGAAATGTCACTTTATTTCCTTTCCCATGTTTGTTTTGAGTAGGAATGGAAAACAAATTTTGTTTAGTTTTCCAATTGTACCCCTATTAAAATAATAAAAAAATATCAATAATTGTTAGATAAAAACTGTAATTATGAATTGTTAGTAAGGACAAATTAGTCAAAAAAAGTTAGTCTTACTTTCCCATGGGAAGGGAAAGTGAAACCTAAGTAGGAAGGAAGGATTCACTTTCCCTCCTACTTTCCCATGTGCTAGGCATCGCTTTCCCATGCCTGACTTACCAAACATGGGAAAGCAATTGGTTTCCCATCCCCAAGATTCCTTTCCCATGAACCAAACACAGCCTTGTCGTGATTTGGGATTTAGGTTTTCGAAAATCTCTGGTCCCTCTAGAATAATGGCCATGTGGTCAAAACTTAATGAAATTGGACACATCCTTGAAGTGATTAGAGCGTGCGTACTATTTGGTTAGTTGTCACGTTTTTAGGGATGCCAATGTTGTGTGGCGTAGACTTACTTGTTTTATAGTATCTTTGTACCATGTTTCTTCATTTTCTTGGTTTCAGACTCCCTGATCTCATTTGAAATGTGTTATTTGGGAATTCATTGTGATATATACGTAGATGCATCTAGATCTAGCTAATATATATTTTTCTCGTTTCAGTTGTCTGGTGATTTTTGCTGCAAGCAAACCTAGAATGGTCCAGCAGTAAAAAAATAGAGATATTTAGTCATATACCCATTTTTAGCACTAATGGTATAAATAAATCATATACCATTTAATTTTTATAAACAAACTCAAAAAAAAGAACATACGTGAAAATAAGTGTACGTACGTTCAATTCCTTCCCAGTTTGTTTCATTCATCAAAGTTTTTATCGTCCTCCTCAACAACCGCCCACTTGGCCCACGTCCTTTTGTATCGGAAGCAACTGCGTCGTCAGCCCTCAGAACATATTATCAGAGACAGACAACCATACATTAATGTCGGTGGTGACGTCATCAGGATCGCAAAAACGTATATTAGTGGAAAACGAGAATACCATGTTTTATTTATTTATTATCTTCATCTTCATGCATGACATACACCGAGCCCAACCAGGACCAGCTAACCTAAGCTTTTACGTTTGGGTGGTGCTAGAGGCACCAACTTTGGGCACCAACTCTCTAATAGAGGTGGAGCCCGCGAATACAACAGGTACCACGCTCTATTAGAGAGTTGGTGCCTCTAATATTTTCCTTTACGTTTATCAACATTTGGAATTGGAAAACTTTGCTTCCCTTCCCTTGTAGGCTCTAAGCTAGCTACCTAAATTATGACATAATTGTTATACTATTGGGCACCCCTCTACGTGTAACCCCAGCCTCTGAGGTAGGCATAATGTGAGACTCCAGCCCCACATCTGTTCCTCAAATTTGGATCACCAGTTCTCTCAATTCTCTTCATCTCCATTGAGAATCTATGAAATGCCTCAACAATCACGTTGTCAGCTGACCATGTTGACAGCAAGTCCTTTCTCTCCCCAATATACTCCTCATCACCAGGAGAGTGAGCTGAGATTATATCAATTACTACAATTAATAAGTCAAAAATTCGTTCAAATTCATAGTTTGATAACATAAGATAACGGACAAGTTTTAATTTTAGACACCTTCTATAATGAGATCTGCACAAGGCCTTCAAGGGTCAAAGCGCCACCAATCTCGATAAGCAGCACAACTAAACTCCATGCAATATTTGGAAGGAGAGAAATTAGACTCTATTTTGCATCCGGCATTGACTATTTCGGTATGTAAGTTTGTCTCCTTCACAATTAGATTGGCGCAACAATGACTATTTCGGGGCGGCAAATGAAAGAAACCTATCCAAAAATTAAAATGTCATATTCAATATTAGCGGTAAGTTTTCTGTGAGTCTATGTGCCTACTGATAAGCACCAAACACATAATTCAGTTAAGTTTTACTTTTCTAAGCTGGATGGATGGGATGGATCAATAATGTATCGATATCATTGTCGCCAACAAAACATAACGACGTGTATTAATATCATTTTCAATTATATCAATTGTTGTCCTGCATAAAGAGTTTCTGGTATGGCATCTAGATCAATAATGGTAGCAGCTTAGCCTGAAAAAACAAACTGTAGAACCAATAACAGAAATCGATTATGCTAACACGGTAATCAGAACAAAATCATGGTTTCCTCAACTCTGACACCAAAAAACCTATACAAGACTACCCTCAGAATTTTAAGGTCCCAAGACCTTTCCCAATATACAACTCGACCCAACAAAGGATTCAGTCCCAACAGGGGAAAGCACCTAAGAATGTGAAGAATTAATAATAAATCCAAGCGTTAAATCTGTGGTTTTCGTATCCTAAAACAATGCATATTAACTAATATCGAACAATATCCTGAAGGCAATCATAAAAGAACTGGATGTTTATCTTCTCTTTTCCAGAGTAGATTGCCTCGGCAGATCCTCCTTCCTCACCCTGGGCTGCCATCTCAATTACCATATAGAGCTTCTTGATAGGCATCTAGAGAGAGAAATTGAATGGATAGAATGAAAGTTAGAAATGGATTAAATAAAGGAAAAAGACAGAAAAATAAGATCCCCTAATTAATACCATTCAAAACATAGAACTGGATGTTTGAACGGGTTTCAGAAATGTTATTGCAAATTAATTTATGATAAAATGACTTAAAACATTAAACATAGTCGAGGTTGCAAAGTCCAGCCACATGTAAAATTTTGTCCTTCTAGAAACATCTAACAAGATAAACGTTTAGGTTTCAAAAGAAAATGTCACGAGCAGTGTCTCACAAAATTATAAGTATTTTTTCTTCTATAATTTTTCTGTTCAAAGAAGACTTGCCGAGCCACACCATAAATTAACTGTAGAAAATTCAAATTCAAATTCAAATAAAATAATGAACAAAGGTAAGGGAAGACCAAGTTTACATCATTTAGGGCCTCTGCCGCAGCATCAATGTCTTCATCAGCAAAAACATTCAACTGTGCTAGCACCTGTGATGAGAATAATGCCAAGAAATTATGAATATACATATGAAGAGCATTCAACTTACCAACAACAATGTTGAAACAACTGACAAATGTAAAAATAACAAAACAAAACCAAAATGGAAACAACAATAATGGTTACCTGCTTTGCATCCTCTGTCTTTAATGTGGGAACATTGTAAGTCACAGAGAAGGTATTACAAAAACCGATTGAATCTAGGAAGCCCAATTCACTTGTTGTTCCAAACACCAGAAGCTTTTTTCCCTGAAGATGGGAGAAAAGGTTAAAAAAGAAAGATTATAGGCATCCAAAGACTTCAGATATATAAGGAAGAGGGCTGAAAAAACCCTATCTATAATCATATTCCAAAAAGTAAAGGCTTTGTATGGTTTCAGCCAATAAATATTCTAAAACCGGTGTCTCTAATATTCAATGAAGTCTAGGGAAAATGAAAAACCTTTGGAGGAAGGCGCTTCAGAAGGACCAACAGTGTTTGAGATAGCACATTTGAAAACCTTGGACCAATAGCAACATATTCCAGTAACCTGCAACGCATTTTTAAAACAACAATTTATTCAGATATGGCTCGTAAAGGCTTTGGGGAAAAACCAAGATGAGTCACATAAGTAAATTAAACTTAGATCAGCAGTAATTACCTCTCAATGTCATCGAGGATAATGATGCTCAATGGTGACTTGTATGCATCCTCAAAAACCTATCCAAAAATTACAAATATTAAAAATGAAAAGATCGTATTATATGCAAGGCTTTTTAGTAAACCAGCAAATTATCCCATGATGTTGCTGAGTTCACAATAGCCATAGTTGAATATTTGAGACATGAAAGTGACATCTTTAAACTGACCAGTAACTAGCACTTTTCCGAAAACTACATTTTCTTAAAAGTGTCCAAGAAGACAGACAAACCTTTAAAATTTGGGCACATTTGGTGCTCTCATGAAGACCAATCATTGTCTCAGCAGAAACCTGTCCAGTAAGCAAAATTCGAAAACATTGTATCAGAAATTAAAGGAAGTGAGATATAGAAAAGATTGCAAATTCTTGAAAATCATATACATATGCAACATGAAACAAAAAATATGGGATATGAGCTTACAATCTTGACATAGGGAAAATCACTGTCGATGCCAACAGTAGCTGCTAGTGCAGATTTACCACTGTCCAATATGGGTAAAGTTCAGAATGCTCAAATAACCAAAAGAAAATTAAAAAATGAATACATAAAAACACACACATGCATACCTGCCACTAGGGCCTTCCAGAAGGCATGTAACAAGTGGGCTTCCTTTGCTCAATTTAACTTGCTCCACTAGTAGCATAGCTCTTTGATAAATGTGCTTATGTCGATCACCACAATCCACCATGCCATCAATTCTGTAAAACAAGTTGCAAAAGAATCAGGAAATGAAGTGTAAAAAAAAATTAACAGCCTCCATATCTTGCCAGACATTCAAAGAAAGCTTGATCTTCGTTTTAAACAGACTAAGATAGAGATTTCTGTTACTGTCACCAAGATTACTACTTGCTAGCTTGATCTAATATAACAACCTGATGTAAACTAAGCTAGATCGATAGCAATTACATTTCACTATTACTCAACAGCTCAATAGTAAGTTAGTAACTAAAGCAATACCTGCATCTTTCAAGGTCATCAGTGGAGGCTCCAAATGCAGGTACAATTTCATGGAGTGCATGTAGAAAATCATCCATGGTAACTTTAATACTCTCTTCATCCACTGGCTTGGTCAGATCATCCAAACTTAATTGCCTATTCAAAGCAAATGATACTGCACTTTTAACGACACCTTCAAGTTCTGCACCACTATAGTTTTTTGTGCGAGCCGCTGCAAACATGAAATATATAAGCAAAGCCCTCCATCTCCTTCGTGGATACATGTTTACAGTTCAAAGTATTATAAAAATATTAACAATTTCACGAAATAGAATTTGGAAAATAATAATAATAATAATAATAATAATAATAATAAAAGAATTTTCATTCTCAAGGTCATTGACTTTTAAAACATTGGTTTTACCCCACATGAGCCTAACTAAATATTCTTCTTGATGTAAAACCAGAACCTTCAGACAAAGATAGAGAGAAATGGAAGAAAAGGAGAGAGAGAGAGAGAGAGAGAGAGAGAGAGAGAGAGAGAGAAGTCGGTAAACTTTATTCCCCATGCCAAAAACTCTGAGATTAACTTGCAAACATTCCTATTTATGTAAGCAATCCCAAATAATGAAATGCTGCAATAGATAAGTAGATAAAAACAACCTAACTTCTACCATTGCACCTCTGCGTAAAATAAGTACATATATCCTTCTTGCATTTGTTATCCTTACTGATTTCTCATTTTTGATCACTTACCCAATGGTTGTAACTTGTAAGAGATACAACAAATCTACTACAGGCATCTTTGTTTAGGAGTAGGTGGGACAACAAATTGACAAAAATCTAAATACATTTTATACGTCCATATATAACATTAATATTGTTTCTGATACAGCTTTTCACCAGGATAGAATACTGAAACCAGCCTATGTAATATTTTAGTGTTAAAATAAGTATTTTAAAGTTACAATTTTAATCGCCATCTTCAGCTGATGTAATAATTTGAACTAAATAGTCTTCAATCAATTCTTAACTCAACCAATTAACATATAAATAAGTATCGGTGAGCACGTCACTTTTGCACATACCAAGCTCTTGGAGGTTCACATCCGGAGCAAGAAAAGAGCTCTCCTTCATCTTGTTCGTATGAATTTGTAGAATCTGTAGACGACCATTTTCATCAGGAAGGCTTATCTCAATTTGCACTTCCAGACGTCCTGGCCTACAAACCAGGAAAATATGGAAAATTATAAGATGTTTACAGAGTAAACATGTAGTGGAATGACTTTGAATATCAGCAAGTTCATTTCTCATCCATCATTAAAAAAATCCAAAGCAAAATTCCAATTGTGTAAGGTTGTTCAGACTGCATATAGCTACTAACGCTTCACATATCTTCAATAAACATGTTATAACCCATGTTTGAAAATCACCATAATGTTCCATTGACCAACAATACGGCAGTTTCAGTCCACTATAACCAACAATACCAACAATACAGAAATGTTGACTACGAGTTGTTATTCATTCTTCTGAAGACATAAGATGAACCTAGATAACTGGAGCAGTTTAAAAAAACACAGCAGTGAGCAGGGTACGGAGGGATGAAGAGAGAGAGCACCTCAAAAGGGCTTCATCGAGCAAATCTTTTCTGTTAGTCATCCCAATAAGCAAAACATTATTGAGAGACTCCACGCCATCAATCTGAAAAACAAGTGGTTTCTCAGCCATAAGAAGATTCCGTAGGAAAATCAAGAAGAGTATAATGGCCAAGCAACAACATTTTTGCAAGACTTACAGCCCAATTTTAAATTTCACTGACCTTTGTGAGTAATTGGTTCACAATACTGTCATGAACCCCTGTACCATCTCTAGTTGATCCTCTTGACTATATTGCAAAATAAAGCACGTGTTATGGTCTTGTTGTATAAAACCTTGAATGCCTAACCAAAAAAACCTTAAATCCAACTGAAGCTATGCAACTGTGAAAAGGAAGGGTTGATGGGGTTATGCAATATAGAAGAAACAGCTCCATGAGGAAATCTGAGTAATCAGCATAGAGTAAGAAATCTTTATACCTTACAAATAGCATCAATTTCATCAAAGATTATCACATGCAAATCACTTTGGTCTCCTGAAAAATAAATGGCATGATGACATTAGAAATTATATATAAAAAACCCAACCTAAAACTGCTCTTGACACATATATTTCCCTTACCATTAGCCCTTTGATCATTCTCAGCATCGGCAAATAGATCCCTAACATTTTTTTCAGTTTCACCAACAAACTTGCTCAAGACTTCAGGGCCATTAACAATCTAGTACAGTTCATCAAAGATAACAATCAGTCCATAAATCACCAACGTAAAAATTAACTAAGGATAAGCTGCATTTCAGAAATCATTCAGACATGCTCAGATAACGTTATAACCTTAAGACAATGTAGTTGCATCAAAATAATGTGTTAAATCATGATTCGGCATGGTTCCACGTTTACAGCTGGCAGAGCTTAATCAACTCATTACCTTAGCATGTTAAGAAGAATGAGAATCTTGTTCTTAGTTTCATCTGAGTTTCCTGTGTCCTCAATTGGTAATCTTCTTTGAAATTATAGTTGAAACTTTGTTGGAAACAGAAAGTAACCATTCAAATATTCATAAGTTCTCAACTGCCCCTAGCAAATCTTAGAAATTTAATACAATAAATGGATCCGTCTTCAAACCTTTGGTTCTTTCCCGTTCAACATCTTTCCAATTTGACGAGCCATGAGAGTTTTTCCAGTACCAGGTGGCCCATAAAGCAGCATACCCTTTACATGCTTGATCCCTAATCTGGAACATCAAAGTCTTTCCAAATTAGGAGTATAGTATACAGATAGACCAAAAGGATACCAATACAGCTAGAAAAATCAGTTATCTTACTTATTTGTCACGTGGGGAGGGAATACACGGGAGGCAAAAGCTCTTCGAAATATGTCTGCAAACTCGTCACCCAAGCCACCAATTCCAAGAGTTTGAAGATTAAATTCTTTATGCCTGAATATGCTGCTACTTGCAGCTTCACGCTGATTTACAATCTGGAAAACACAAGTCAGTATATCAAATTTCAAAACATTATTCAATATTGTTTATTACTCAAAGTGATATTGAGTATTTTCTGTTGTACACATCCATCATATCAAATTGATCACAACTCTGATTGAAATAGGATATGCAGCTAAAAACGTGATTGAAGGTGCAAGTGCAAAACTGATTCATCATTGGGAGACCTTCACAACCATGTACCTAGTGCGTTCAACCAATCTAGGATAGGATTAATTTATTCTTATTGTAAACAAAACCTATAATGGCAACCATTACAAACTACATGAAGTAATTTTTTTTTCCTAAACATAGAAATAAAAATATATGTAGCCTGCCAAGACAAATATACAAAAATGTAACATAACTGCCCTTTCCACTATTTATAGTTATTGAGCTTGACATCATTTCACAAATTACAGGAAAATTTAAAGATAGATAGCTCACCTTTATACCACTTGCATTTGATGTCTCGAAGATGATGTATGTGTCATTCACAATCATTCCTCTTTCTATACCATTAGAGGTTTCTTGTCCCTCTACAGCAGCTTGATTAACAGTGAAAATGTAATTAATCCCATGAAACTCAAATGATACTCTTTGTCCTGCCGTCATAACCTGCACATAAAAAGGCCCAATGTTCCAGTTGAATCCCAACCCCAGACGATATAAAACAAGTATGAAGAACAAGTAACCAAAGGAGAATGTAGAAGCTACCTGGTTCATAAACTTCTTTTTAAGTTGGTTTGACAAGAGAACAGCATCAACCTACAAAACAATCCAAAATTCTTCAAATCCATAATGCTTTGGATGGCATTTGCATTTGTAGAAAAATAGAGAAGAAGAATGTGAAAATGGAAATCCATATGCATATACCTGTTCACTTTTAGTCCCTTTTTTCACAAACTCCAAATCTAGCGTGAGCAGCGCCAGGTTGAAATCCTCAGGCGGAACAAACCTAAAATAGGGATTTCCATAATGCAATTAGAAACTGAAAAACGATCGAACCTCAGCTCCAAGCCAGATTGATTGAGTGCCTGACTAACCTGCTCACAGACACTGAATCGCCAGTGGACACCCTAGCATGCCGCCGTTGGATTGCGTTCAGCGCAATGTGACCCTTTTGTATGCTGTGATGAGGAGTTTCTTTCAGTTAAGCAAATCAAAAAAACCAAACAAGAACACAACACCGAATGAAATGTGATCAAGTAATGACAGATTTCTGTGAAAATTCGATAATTAGATGCGGAGAACGTAAATATAATCAGAAACTGTAATAATGAAAAGGATATGAGACAGTGAGGACGAAGGCGTCGCCGACGGAAGCCAGATTGAGCCTGGTGCCGGGGATGGCGAAGTTTTGAAGATCGGCAGGCGAGCAGTAGGCCAGATTGGTCAAAGCCAGATCTGCAGCCGGGGTGTTGGTGACTATCATCGTGGTCGCAGGAGCAGAGGATGAGAACCCGAACCGGCCGGCCATTTTAGATCAAAGGCGGAGGAGATCTGGTTCCTTTGGTTGTAAGATATGGAGACGACGAAGGTTCTTTTTCTTTTGAATTTTGTGATTTTGGTGACCCAAATGAAAGCCCAAAAGAATCGTTGAAGGCCTTACAGCCCAAAAGAACCATATATATGCGAAACATAACTTTATTAATATATAAATATAAAATTACTCACAAATGTCAAATTGTGATTGGTATATAAATATAAATTTCTATTTGCGTGAAATAATCTAATTTTTAGGTCAAGAAATATGACGTATACGAACCAATTATACGAGACTAATTTCCTTATAAGAATACGAGTTGAATGACACGTGCGAACCAATTATGTGCCTTTAAGAAGAGCCCTACTTCGTCAGCACAATCAAAACATAAACTACAACTCACAAAGAGCCCTACTTCCTATGCTCGAACTGAATCCTAAATAATAAAAGCAACATAATGCTACAAACATAAAATTAAAACAAAAGCAACATAAATATTTTAATATTTAACTAGAGACACAAGTTTGTAACTCAAATGATTAAGAGCATTTATCTCTACACACAGTGATTGCTAACCTTGAGATTTTAAGAGTCATGTATGAAACTTAAGCTTGGACCCTTACATAATCTAGTACGAAAATACTCCAAAAATAATATTTTTTTCATGACTTAATTCCATAAAATAATTTTTTCATAACTAAAATTCATCATTAATTGACATGCAATATAAATCATAAATCAAATTCATAAAAGTTTCAATGTTTTAAGTTGATAAAATTAAATATTAATATGTTCAGTACAAAAATAAGCTCTATCAAGAGCTCCTATTTGAGATTGAGTCAATTGCTCAATTTTATCCTTTTTATAATCATTTTGTATAATCCATAGTCAATTATGCGCTTGATTATATATACAATATCTATAATTTTAATATATAATATACAAATAAAAAAATTTGGGGCCTTGTGCAGTGGCGCCACACAACCTAGTGGCACCCCTGCCTAGACCTAAGGTCATAAATTCAATTCGTCTAATACCACTTGTATAAAATATATATATATATATATAACACGTATTAACTCAACTAAATGCTTGGAACAATGTGTTACAACTCAATATTTTTTTTCAACTTATGTGATATTTGATGTATACACTACGTCATTGTACTAAAATAACAAAACTATCTTTTTCCTAAACAATATATATATTTGTGTGAGTCCCATATAAATTAGTGGAATGGTCATTTTCAGTTGCATTTTTTTGGATCTGCTCAGTTTTAGTTTTTGGGCATGGTTGTTTTGTGATGCTTTAGTTATGTTTTTTTTCCCAAGTTTTTGTGGTATAATTGAATTGCAGAATCTTCATCAAGTCATGTAGATAAGCATTTTGTATTTGATACGGCACATAGGAGTTCAAGACATGGCATGTTTTTGCTTTCAGAACAACTCCTCTTACTACTATACCCATAAATCTTTGTATAAGATTGTTGTTCTGGTTGGCAAAGAGATAGCAAAAATCACCATCTTGCATTTTTATTAAAACAAGTAAGAAATAATCTTATCATATTTTATTAAGAAAATTTTTGGCAAGTTACAACTGAAAAGCTTGATCACTATATAATATTTGTACTTAATTTATTTAAAATATATTAATTTATTTTAAAATATGTGAAAACTATGAGTATAATATGTGAATTTTTTGTGTATTATTGAAAATTTTGTAAAAAATACTTGTATTAAACAAGAAAAATACATACATATGTTCGTGTATTGTATGTTGTTGTTTTAAAAAAAGTGTATTTTACCAAGTCTTTAAGGTGTATAAGAAAAACAGAAATATTATTGAAAAATACATACGTATGTGTATACTACGAGTATTAAACGGGAAAATTCTAAATTTGTTATACAAGTAAAAACTCAAAAAGAGATAATAGAGACTCGGGTAATGGCCTAATCTATATCTATATATATAAAGCAAAAGGCAGAGAATGGTGAAACATTAAAAATACCAGAAAATGCTCTTGGTTAATGCAAACATTAAGAATTGAAATTATTAATTAACTGAGGATAATATGGTAAATTTACACTTTTTCATATTAAAAAAATATAAAATTAAAAGAAAAATCAGATAATGGATCCTCTTTTTATGGAACGCAACTATCGATTATCTTTTTTAATTCTAAAATAAATTTAATTTTTTCTTTTAAAAAGCTTCTCGCAGGCGCGGATGCGCATGCAGAGAGGCTAGTAGTGAATAATTGGTAAATTTTTTCATTAACTTCATGAATTATATTACTTAATAAATATTCACTAAATAAACAATAATTAATATATAATTACTAATTTAACTAATTAAATCAGGCAAATATATTATTTAATTACTAACAACAAATTTTTAAAAAAATTAATTAACCTAAAAATCCTAAGTTCATATTTATTTTTTTTCAAAAAGACCTCTCCTGACGAAATTTCGTCGGCAGAGATATTTTCGTCGGGAAAAACCTAATCCGACAAAGTTTTGCCGGCATAGACCTATGCCGACGAAATTTCGTAGGGAGAAGTGTTCATTTATTTATTTTTAAAATTTTTAATTTAAAAAATATAAAATTAATTTCTTTTCTTTTGTTTTTTGGATAACATCTTTAATTTAATATATGTAATTAATTAATATCTTATCCTTTTTGAATTACTTTAATTAGTAATTATTTTTTCATTATTATTTCTTTGGTGAATATTTATTAAGTAATATAATTCATGAAGTTCATTAAACAATTTACCAATTATTCACTAAATAAACAATAATTAAAATATAATTACTAATTTAACAAATTGAATAAGGCAAATATATTATTTAATTACTAACAATAAAATTAAAAAAAAATTAATTAACCTAAAAATCCTAAGTTCATATTTATTTATTTTTTTAAAGACCTCTCCTGACGAAATTTCGTCGGCAAAGATATTTTCGTCGGGAGAAACCTAATCCGACAAAGTTTTGCCGGCATAGACCTATGCCGATGAAATTTCTTCGGGAGAAGTGTTCATTTATTTATATTTAAAATTTTTAATTTTAAAAATATAAAATTAATTTCTTTTCTTTTGTTTTTTGGATAACATCTTTAATTTAATATATGTAATTAAGTAAATTTTTATCCTTTTTGAATTACTTTAATTAGTAATTATGTTTTAATTATTATTTTTTTAGTGAATATTTATTAAGTAATATAATTCATGAAGTTCATTAAACAATTTACCAATTATTCACTAAATAAACAATAATTAAAATATAATTACTAATTTAACTAATTAAATCAGTCAAATCTATTATTTAATTTCTAAAAAATTAATTTAACCTAAACACCCTAATTTTATATTTCATTTTTTGTAAAAGACCTCTCCCGACGAAATTTCGTCGGGATAGGTCTATGCCGGCAAATACTTGTCGGATTAGGTTTCTCCCGACAAAATAACCTACGCCGACGAAATTTCGTCGGGAGAAGGGTTCATTTATTTATTTTTAAAAATTTTAATTTTAAAAATATAAAATTAATTTCTTTTCTTTTGTCTTTTGGATAACATCTTTAATTTAATATATGTAATTAAGTAAATTTTTATCCTTTTTGAATTACTTTAATTAGTAATTATGTTTTAATTATTATTTTTTTAGTGAATATTTATTAAGTAATATAATTCATGAAGTTCATTAAACAATTTACCAATTATTCACTAAATAAACAATAATTAAAATATAATTACTAATTTAACTAATTAAATCAGTCAAATCTATTATTTAATTTCTAAAAAATTAATTTAACCTAAACACCCTAATTTTATATTTCATTTTTTGTAAAAGACCTCTCCCGACGAAATTTCGTCGGGATAGGTCTATGCCGGCAAATACTTGTCGGATTAGGTTTCTCCCGACAAAATAACCTACGCCGACGAAATTTCGTCGGGAGAAGGGTTCATTTATTTATTTTTAAAAATTTTAATTTTAAAAATATAAAATTAATTTCTTTTCTTTTGTCTTTTGGATAACATCTTTAATTTAATATATGTAATTAAGTAAATTTTTATCCTTTTTGAATTACTTTAATTAGTAATTATGTTTTAATTATTATTTTTTTAGTGAATATTTATTAAGTAATATAATTCATGAAGTTCATTAAACAATTTACCAATTATTCACTAAATAAACAATAATTAAAATATAATTACTAATTTAACTAATTAAATCAGTCAAATCTATTATTTAATTTCTAAAAAATTAATTTAACCTAAACACCCTAATTTTATATTTCATTTTTTGTAAAAGACCTCTCCCGACGAAATTTCGTCGGGATAGGTCTATGCCGGCAAATACTTGTCGGATTAGGTTTCTCCCGACAAAATAACCTACGCCGACGAAATTTCGTCGGGAGAAGGGTTCATTTATTTATTTTTAAAAATTTTAATTTTAAAAATATAAAATTAATTTCTTTTCTTTTGTCTTTTGGATAACATCTTTAATTTAATATATGTAATTAAGTAAATTTTTATCCTTTTTGAATTACTTTAATTAGTAATTATGTTTTAATTATTATTTTTTTAGTGAATATTTATTAAGTAATATAATTCATGAAGTTCATTAAACAATTTACCAATTATTCACTAAATAAACAATAATTAAAATATAATTACTAATTTAACTAATTAAATCAGTCAAATCTATTATTTAATTTCTAAAAAATTAATTTAACCTAAACACCCTAATTTTATATTTCATTTTTTGTAAAAGACCTCTCCCGACGAAATTTCGTCGGGATAGGTCTATGCCGGCAAATACTTGTCGGATTAGGTTTCTCCCGACAAAATAACCTACGCCGACGAAATTTCGTCGGGAGAAGGGTTCATTTATTTATTTTTAAAAATTTTAATTTTAAAAATATAAAATTAATTTCTTTTCTTTTGTCTTTTGGATAACATCTTTAATTTAATATATGTAATTAAGTAAATTTTTATCCTTTTTGAATTACTTTAATTAGTAATTATGTTTTAATTATTATTTTTTTAGTGAATATTTATTAAGTAATATAATTCATGAAGTTCATTAAACAATTTACCAATTATTCACTAAATAAACAATAATTAAAATATAATTACTAATTTAACTAATTAAATCAGTCAAATCTATTATTTAATTTCTAAAAAATTAATTTAACCTAAACACCCTAATTTTATATTTCATTTTTTGTAAAAGACCTCTCCCGACGAAATTTCGTCGGGATAGGTCTATGCCGGCAAATACTTGTCGGATTAGGTTTCTCCCGACAAAATAACCTACGCCGACGAAATTTCGTCGGGAGAAGGGTTCATTTATTTATTTTTAAAAATTTTAATTTTAAAAATATAAAATTAATTTCTTTTCTTTTGTCTTTTGGATAACATCTTTAATTTAATATATGTAATTAAGTAAATTTTTATCCTTTTTGAATTACTTTAATTAGTAATTATGTTTTAATTATTATTTTTTTAGTGAATATTTATTAAGTAATATAATTCATGAAGTTCATTAAACAATTTACCAATTATTCACTAAATAAACAATAATTAAAATATAATTACTAATTTAACTAATTAAATCAGTCAAATCTATTATTTAATTTCTAAAAAATTAATTTAACCTAAACACCCTAATTTTATATTTCATTTTTTGTAAAAGACCTCTCCCGACGAAATTTCGTCGGGATAGGTCTATGCCGGCAAATACTTGTCGGATTAGGTTTCTCCCGACAAAATAACCTACGCCGACGAAATTTCGTCGGGAGAAGGGTTCATTTATTTATTTTTAAAAATTTTAATTTTAAAAATATAAAATTAATTTCTTTTCTTTTGTCTTTTGGATAACATCTTTAATTTAATATATGTAATTAAGTAAATTTTTATCCTTTTTGAATTACTTTAATTAGTAATTATGTTTTAATTATTATTTTTTTAGTGAATATTTATTAAGTAATATAATTCATGAAGTTCATTAAACAATTTACCAATTATTCACTAAATAAACAATAATTAAAATATAATTACTAATTTAACTAATTAAATCAGTCAAATCTATTATTTAATTTCTAAAAAATTAATTTAACCTAAACACCCTAATTTTATATTTCATTTTTTGTAAAAGACCTCTCCCGACGAAATTTCGTCGGGATAGGTCTATGCCGGCAAATACTTGTCGGATTAGGTTTCTCCCGACAAAATAACCTACGCCGACGAAATTTCGTCGGGAGAAGGGTTCATTTATTTATTTTTAAAAATTTTAATTTTAAAAATATAAAATTAATTTCTTTTCTTTTGTCTTTTGGATAACATCTTTAATTTAATATATGTAATTAAGTAAATTTTTATCCTTTTTGAATTACTTTAATTAGTAATTATGTTTTAATTATTATTTTTTTAGTGAATATTTATTAAGTAATATAATTCATGAAGTTCATTAAACAATTTACCAATTATTCACTAAATAAACAATAATTAAAATATAATTACTAATTTAACTAATTAAATCAGTCAAATCTATTATTTAATTTCTAAAAAATTAATTTAACCTAAACACCCTAATTTTATATTTCATTTTTTGTAAAAGACCTCTCCCGACGAAATTTCGTCGGGATAGGTCTATGCCGGCAAATACTTGTCGGATTAGGTTTCTCCCGACAAAATAACCTACGCCGACGAAATTTCGTCGGGAGAAGGGTTCATTTATTTATTTTTAAAAATTTTAATTTTAAAAATATAAAATTAATTTCTTTTCTTTTGTCTTTTGGATAACATCTTTAATTTAATATATGTAATTAAGTAAATTTTTATCCTTTTTGAATTACTTTAATTAGTAATTATGTTTTAATTATTATTTTTTTAGTGAATATTTATTAAGTAATATAATTCATGAAGTTCATTAAACAATTTACCAATTATTCACTAAATAAACAATAATTAAAATATAATTACTAATTTAACTAATTAAATCAGTCAAATCTATTATTTAATTTCTAAAAAATTAATTTAACCTAAACACCCTAATTTTATATTTCATTTTTTGTAAAAGACCTCTCCCGACGAAATTTCGTCGGGATAGGTCTATGCCGGCAAATACTTGTCGGATTAGGTTTCTCCCGACAAAATAACCTACGCCGACGAAATTTCGTCGGGAGAAGGGTTCATTTATTTATTTTTAAAAATTTTAATTTTAAAAATATAAAATTAATTTCTTTTCTTTTGTCTTTTGGATAACATCTTTAATTTAATATATGTAATTAAGTAAATTTTTATCCTTTTTGAATTACTTTAATTAGTAATTATGTTTTAATTATTATTTTTTTAGTGAATATTTATTAAGTAATATAATTCATGAAGTTCATTAAACAATTTACCAATTATTCACTAAATAAACAATAATTAAAATATAATTACTAATTTAACTAATTAAATCAGTCAAATCTATTATTTAATTTCTAAAAAATTAATTTAACCTAAACACCCTAATTTTATATTTCATTTTTTGTAAAAGACCTCTCCCGACGAAATTTCGTCGGGATAGGTCTATGCCGGCAAATACTTGTCGGATTAGGTTTCTCCCGACAAAATAACCTACGCCGACGAAATTTCGTCGGGAGAAGGGTTCATTTATTTATTTTTAAAATTTTTATTTTTAAAAATATAACATTAATGTCTTTTCTTTTGTTTTTTGGATAACATCTTTAATTTAATATATGTAATTAATTAATATCTTATCCTTTTTGAATTACTTTAATTAGTAATTATGTTTTCATTATTATTTGTCTTATCCTTTTCGAATTACTTTAAGTAGTAATTATGTTTTCATTATTATTTCTTTGGTGAATATTTATTAAGTAATATAATTCATGAAGTTCATTAAACAATTTACCAATTATTCACTAAATAAACAATAATTAAAATATAATTTCTAATTTAACTAATTGAATAAGGCAAATATATTATTTAATTACTAACAATAAAATTTTAAAAAAAAAATAATTAACCTAAAAATCCTAAGTTCATAATTATTTATTTTTTTAAAAGACCTCTCCTGACGAAATTTCCTCACCAAAGATATTTTCGTCGGGAGAAACCTAATCCGACAAAGTTTTGCCGGCATAGACCTATGCCGATGAAATTTCGTCGGGAAAAGTGTTCATTTATTTATTTTTGAAATTTTTAATTTTAAAAATATAAAATTAGTTTCTTTTCTTTTGTTTTTTGGCCAACATCTTTAATTTAATATATGTAATTAAGTAATATCTTATCCTTTTTGAATTACTTTAATTAGTAATTATGTTTTCATTATTATTTCTTTGGTGAATATTTATTAAGTAATATAATTCATGAAGTTCATTAAACAATTTACCAATTATTCACTAAATAAACAATAATTAAAATATAATTACTAATTTAACTAATT